>JAQLOL010000005.1:13348703-13401925 GCA_029783665.1 Naso thynnoides | reverse complement strand
TGTAGTTGTCCCCAACAACTACCCAGAGGTGCAGCTTGGATCTGCAAGCAGCCTACATGTTGCTTTCAGGAACCTCTGTGAATCACAGAGTTGAGGCAGAGCAGTCATATGACATCAGAGGGAAAACCAGGGGACATTTTTACCGTAAAATATGAACCAGTCTTACTAAAATAGCTGTTTTGCGCAACATATGAACATGCATCGTTTAATTTAGTTTCAAAGCTGTGGGTCCCGATGACATTGCATATTGTTGCTTTAAATAAACATGTTACTGCTTGCAGGCGAACAATCGGACGCTGCGTGAGAAGATCTTACAGGTGAACCCTCTCGTTGAGGCCTTTGGAAACTCTTGTACAGCTATCAATGACAACTCCAGCCGCTTCGGCAAATACCTGGAGATGAAGTTCACGCCCACTGGAGCAGTCATTGGGGCCAAGATATCTGAGTACCTGCTGGAGAAGTCGAGGGTCATCAAACAGGCTATGTATGTGCTACTTATGATTGGTCCAGTTGAAGATCCATTTTTTCTTCCTCTGAGAGCTGTTTTTGTTTTCTTTCAGGGGGGAGAAAAACTTTCACATATTTTATTACATATATGCTGGGCTTTACCACCAAGACAAGCTGAAGACTTACAGGCTACCAGACCGGACGCCTCCTAGGTTAGCACTGCAGTTTGCCATGTTTTATAGCACTCCTACCGTCATTACCTTCCTTTAATGGAAATCACCATTGATTGTCATGTTATGCACCTGAAGGTATATTGACAGTCAGCACTGCAAAGTGATGCAAGACATCATCTCCAGCAAACTCTACAAGGAGCAGTTTGACGCAATTCAGGAGTGCTTCCGAAATATTGGCTTCACTGAAGAGGTACTTGAATACTCAATCAAACTGAGATCATTTGGTCACAGACCATCCAAGTGCTTATATATTTTTATTTTTCTTCTTTTTTTCAGGAGGTCAACTCTGTTTATAGAATTCTCTCAGCCATTTTAAACACGGGCAATATTGAATTCGCTGCCATCACATCCCAACACCAGACCGATAAGAGTGAAGTGCCTAACTCAGAGACCTTAGAGAACGGTGAGTTACGATGCATCAGGTAATGTGTGTTTTTGTTTAGCTAAAGAAACGGGCAGGTCTCCCTGAGGAGGAACAATTTTGTTTTGTGATTTAGAGTAGATAAAAAAGAGCCTGTTTTATGTTGTCTTGTCTTGTGTGTGATGATTATAGGACTGAATGTTGTAGTAAAATGCTCTCCCCATCTGCAGACTTTTTTCTGGGTGGATGATTTTAAAGGATTGGAATTGTGTTTTAAGAGGGAATCTTTTTGTCTCTGTGTTATGTTTTTTAATATTTATCTGGTTATTTATGTTCAGTTTTATAGCCTGTTATTGGTTGACAGATGCTGTTTCATTATGACAATATACTGGATGTCATATGTATTAGCCTTTGTGGACAATTTATGTGCATTACACAACATAAGCAATCAATCAATCATACACTTGTGCCATCCTACATTACCCCTGGAAGAAGTTTGTAAAAAAAATAAAGAAATTACCTGCATGCATTTGAAAGCATAATGTGAACATGTATACAAAGGCACCGAACCCTCCCCATTTACATAAAAATGTAAAGAAGCTGAGACATCCACAGTAAAAGATAGTTGGGGCTTATTTTTATGCTAATCATAAAAGCAGACGAGCTCTTGATTATCAAACTGATTAACTCTCTCGTCTTTTCTCTCAGCTGCGTCTCTCCTCAGCATCGGCCCTGAGGAACTCCAGGAAGCGCTGACTTCCCAGTGTGTGGTCACCAGGGGCGAGACCATCATCCGCACCAACACTGTGGACAAAGCTGCCGATGTCCGTGACGCCATGTCCAAGGCCTTGTACGGACGCCTCTTCAGCTGGATCGTCAACCGCATCAACTCCCTGCTGCAGCCTGACGTGAATATCTGGTGAGTCTGTGCCAGTGATGAAATCTGAGCGGACGTTCGCCGTTGCTCTCTCTTCTTCGATTATCTCGAGTGATCACGCAGAGTTCCTGCAAAGCTCTGATGACCTTTGTGGAAGTCTGCAGAGGTAGATGCAAACATGCAGAGGAGAATATCAATGGGCGAGCACAAGACAAGTAAAAGGAGAGCAAAGAAAAAAAAGTTTTAATAAATTTTTGATACAGAGTTGCGTGCAGAGAAAATAATGTTCAGATGATTAAAAAGACTTCAGAGAGACTGCAAAGAGGCTGTTCATTGATCCAAAAGAATTCCTTCATAAATATGAGCGTCGGCTGTCAAGGAGTCATTTCTCAGAAATGTACGAAAGCCAGAGTTCCTGTCTGCTTCCCAGTCATCTCTGCCGTTCCCTTATTGCCATTAATAACCTGGTAGCGCAGGCTAAAGGTGACCTCTACATACAGTGGGTAATGACTGATCATGAAAAGTAGCAGCTCCAAGCACTGAATATGAAATGCGGATGCTTGAGTCTTCAAGCTGTGTTGTAGAAATGAATACTGTGTACATATTGAAAATGACTTGAGGTTAAATCAATAGAGACTGAAATAAAAACCATTTAAGAGGCTCTTTCTTTTTGAAAAGCTGATGTTTATGATTTCTCATCAGACTACGAGACTCTATTTGGGTTGAACTTGGATTGTCATTAAAGTTTTATCAATTAATATGGCTGCTGGGGATTTGCTTGTTCCATTACATTGAAGAATAAGTTTGTTTGTCCCCTTTTTCTCCTTTGAAGTGCCGCAGAGAGCTGCATGAATGTGGGAATCCTGGACATCTTTGGATTTGAAAACTTCAAGAAGAACTCCTTTGAACAATTGTGCATCAATATCGCCAACGAGCAGATTCAGTTTTACTTCAACCAGCACATATTTGCCCTCGAACAGGTGAGTTTGATGTGCAGACAGAGCTCATTTACAGTCTTTTTGTGCAAATGCATCATCCTTAAGAAGCCGCTGTAATCTGCTTGGAATGAATGCATCAACAGTATGACAGTCCTCTGCAATAAAATATGTTAAGCAAAACGAATTCCTTTTTAAAGACTGTTTGGGGAATCATTCATTTTAATGTTATTTGTTCGTTGTTTTCACATCCATCAGAACAGAGATGCTCTCAACGTGAACATTTTGCTTTTAGCCAGGGTTGTGAAGTATAAAGGACTGTTTGTATGGCTGTGCTCCACCAAATGACTCTCTTAATTGATTTAATGAAGTTGTTTACCGTGAAGTGCGAGAAGTCTTTATTTTCCTTGATGAAAATGAACAGACGTTAATCAAGAACCATTTTGCTGTAATGCCTTTCAGACTCGTGTTTGTGCTAACTTAGCAACAGTCCTCTTAACAAGACAAAACAGGGCAATAACATCTGTATATAGCACTTTTTTGTCAAAAGTTAACTCAGTCTGTTTTGTATTTACAAGCATACAATGCTTGCACAGAGTAATGCAAAAAAATAAAATAGAGACAAATCATCTATTGAGGCAGGATTTCACAATTAAAAAAGGATAATCATAATCATTCCTTACATAGCACTGTTATAACTGCTATTGGAAGATACTTTTGACCTTTTACACTTTAATCAAGGCAGTGATCGTTAAGAATAAAGCCTGTGGAAAAGTTTCCCTTCCCCACACAAGTGCGCACTTCCCCTGATGAGGAGCTGATGCTCAGTGGAAAGGGAATCTTTATTTGGTGTGGATGTCTTCAGTCTCGCCGTACACAGAAACTGATTATTCTGAGTTAATGACTTAAACATGAGGACGGTTTAGATCCATTGGTTCCACTTTATTAGTAAAATATATATTTAAAACAACTTTTTGATCTGAAATTAAATAGATGCAATAATATGATATGACTCTGGGTTATTTGCAAAGTGAAATAAATTATGAATAAGTAAGTGGCTCTCTTTGTCAGTTCAGAGCTGCTCTGTTTTATGCATTCAGTAAAAGGCTCCATTATACTGCAAACTTCAGCCATAGACACTCACACACTCTCACACACACACACACACACACACACACACACATACACAGCCGGCTGCAGCTGTTTGACTTTGTTGATTAGAAACTCTTTTTCTCCCCACACTTGCACAAATCATATTTAGCCCAGATTGTCTAATTGGGTCATTTAGAGAAATCATTAACTAGATTACGTTACATCCACTGGTTTCTAATTAGATGGAATACCAGAGCGAGGGGGTGGATGCCAGCCTGGTGGAGTATGAGGACAACAGGCCCATCCTGGACATGTTTCTCCAGAAGCCCATGGGTCTGCTGTCCCTGATGGACGAGGAGAGCCGCTTCCCTCAGGCCACTGACCAGACCTTAGTGGGTAAGACTGGAGCTCCTCCTGCAACATGCTTCAACATCAAACCGAAATTTAGAAAAATTAATAGAAGAGGTCAGAAGTCAATGCTTCTTTGACTGTAGCTTCAGCTCTTTTTGTATATTTAACGTTCTCACTTTTTGCCTTCAGATAAGTTCGAGGACAACTTGCGCTGCAAATACTTCTGGATACCAAAACGTGTGGAGCTTTGTTTTGGAATTCAGCATTATGCAGGAAAGGTATTGAATCTGTGTGCAACAAATAAACTGCTGCCTTGTTCACTGGTGTGATAAGAGTGGAGATTTAGCTGTGAATTAATGATAGTTCAGGTTTTTAAAATATCACGTGTGCTCAGTGAGGTGAAGTTAAATTCTACCTATTGCCCTGTACACTGTATGTCTTTCATTTATGTTCAAAGCTTCGCACAATGTTTAGGTAACTGGAACAAGGTGGAGCACGAGATTGAATTAGATCCTCAATTATCAGACCAATTATTAGTTATAGAGTGCCTAAGTCACGCCCCTCTATTTCCAGGCCTTGGGACCTTAATTTGGAAAAAAATATGAATGGTAGTCAAAGAAGAGGAACAAATAATTTTTTTATCCTGTTTGGCTTGTGCCCTGAATTACACATATGGCAGCTTGCAATTTAAAAGATAATTTTTCATGTAAAGAAAATCGAATTTTGTTGTCAAACAGTAAAGTAAAACAATGTTTTGTGAGACCGCTCAGTGAACTAAATGTCTCGTAGTAAATGTCACTGGTGTTGTAGTGTTAATAATTACGTATTTTCACAAGCTGATACATCATCCATCTTACGACAAACATGGACTTTCTTCACATGAAAAATTATGATTTAAATTGACAAACATCATATGTGTGATTCGGGGCACAAGTCAAACAGGATAAAAAAAAAAATTCTTCTCCTCACTGACTACCATTTATATTTTTCCATACTAAGGTCCCATGAAGTCCATCAGAAGGGGCGTTACTTAGGCACTCTATAGCAACAAGAAGTTTAATTCAGTCAAATTGGAAATCCAAAGTAGGCAGGGCTTTGATTTATCCCTGCTTTTATTTTCTCTCAGCAATGATACCGTTAGATTGACTTTACCAAAATGAATTTGTTCAAATTATAGTTAAAAGAACAACAAAAGTAGTTATTGCATTGCATTCATGATGGAACGTGTCTGATGCAAAGCAAAAGGCCATTTTCACGTCAAACATTTTAACATGTCACAGCGGTAGAATCACAAATGTTCTCATGATAACATTAATGATGGCTAAATTCTATTTGTGTGTCCCAGTGAGTCATGACATTGTGACAGTAAGCCAACATGTACAATACCAAGGCCCTGAAACTGAGGCAGCTAAATGGAATTCAGCCATTGCTAATCTGTTTTTCCTGCTGTGATTCTTTGAAAAAGGTCATCGCACCAAACATCATTTTTATGTGATCACATTTGCCCTGTCATGATATATATTTGTATTATAAGAAATACACTAATGCCAATTTGAGTCATATTGTTGAGCCCTGTACAAGAAGTCATAACAAATCAGATTGTCTTCTTAAAGTATAAATACAATTTAGACTGTTGATGTGTTTGTCTTATGCCTTACTTGACAGGTCATGTACAATGTGAACGGGTTTCTGGAGAAGAACAGAGACACTCTTCCTGCAGACATCGTTGTGGTTCTGAGAACATCAGAGAACAAACTTTTGCAGCAGCTGTTTTCCAGCCCCTTGACTAAAACAGGTACACTACGATAAAGGCCTCAATGAAAAATATAGCAATTTAAAAAGTCTCTGCCACCGACAGGGACATTATTCTATTGCCAAACACAATTGAAATGGAAACTTCTGTTTGAGACAAACTATTGTTAACAATGCAGGGTTTTGACTGTATTACTCTGTGAATGTGCTGGTGTCTCCTGCTTTCATTAATGTTCAGGTAAGTGGGTTTCCTAAAGACGCGGCTTGCAGGCATCTCTTGGTCCCCCTTCATTTCAAGCCCCTGTGTGCCGTGCTCGGATAATTCAGCAGTCTCCATTATCTCTTGAGAGGCTCAGCTCTCTGCACGGCGCTCTGTTTTTATTTTCACTAAGCTGTCCCTCTTGGTTTCCCACAGCTGAATGCTATCTACAGATTGTGGGTGCAGTGGGATATTTTTATGATAAGGTTTCTAAATACCCAGGGGATGAAGAAATAGTATTTAGAGAACACAAAAGCAACTCTTCCCGCCTCTTTTCTGTTGGTTAAATGAAGGTAGACTAATGTGCTCATCATTAGCCGTGGCTGCGGCCTCCTGGTCACTTGACTTAGCTGAAATGCTAATAGATGTGTTAAAGTATCAGATTCCACTTCCTACTTTATTTCAGCTAAGCCACATTATGTGATTCACTTCCATTTTAGGGAGCTGTAAATGCCTGCTTTCAGTCCCAGTGGCATTAAAAAGGAGCTTCAATTCACAAAAGGCACCTCAGCCAAGATTCTGAGTGATGTGTCTGTAAACTTCAGTTGCAGGTTGTGCACAAGGGAGCCTTTGGCTGTGTCCTTCCTGCAGTCAACAGCATCAGAGGAACACAGGCCATAAAAACAAATTCAGTGAACCCTTCATTTCAGTGCACAAAGGCACCTAACAGATACTAAGATGAGCTCCAGTGTTTACTGCTCGTGCCATAGTGTCAGTTTGGTTGAAAAGCTTCTTTATTTCCTTTTTGTTCCAATGCAATTCTGTCTGTACATCCATTCAGAGTGGTGGATCAGGTTAATGTTGCCGTTTGCAGCAGAATTAAACTCACTGTGTTGTGCAGTTTGAGCTATTTTATCCTAAAAAGCTGCACCAAAGCTCACAGTCATAGTTTCCTCTGCACTTTCATTTAAAGGCAGACGAACTCTCTGTTATTTCTTTGGAGTTGGAGGTCCAATATTCTTATTGCAGTTTAAGAAACTGCAGATCATCTCATTAGATAAAAGCTATGAAACACTTCGGCTTATCATTCTGGAAAAGATGGAGCGCCCGTTTAAAGTGAGATACAGTATAGCAGAAGAAAATTATAAATCTGTTCTTCAGGGTAAAATTTGTGGGGGGATTTAATTTGCATTTTACTCCACATTATAGATTCACTGTTATCTGTGAAATTACCATTATCTAGGGGGATCTGATGGAAATCTGTTTTACACCAGGGTGGTTTCACACTCTGGGTCGCCTGCTCACTGTGTCACCACTAGGGGACTCCCTCGTAGACCTGCAGCCTGACACTGTGATGCAAGTAAAATAATGGATCCGGATGTCAGACTGCACACATAATTGCAGTGAGTGTTAATGTTCCTGCTTATACACAAATCAAACAGCAGCAAAATGGGAACTATTCCTCCAAGCCAGATATTTTTCCTCTATGTTATATGTTGTATAAAGTTTAAAACAGACACATATTAAATGTTTATGCAAAATTTCGATTGACTAACATGTTTTATGCACCATATTGACAATGCGATGGTCTGAGTATCAGTGCAGTTCATGTTTTGAGAACAGAAAGAAGTGAGGAGGCCCCCAGAAAGTAAAAAGCTCCCAGGCGGTGAATAGTGAGGCCACTTGAGCCCTGCAGAATGTGGGTCCTTGAGGCCTGGACATGTGGTGGTGTTTTGTCAGAGGAAATGGGATGTATTTGCATGGACAAATTCATCAGAGCCAGGGCCTTTCCCAGATCAGGGGGATCACAGTGTTTGAATTGGCTGGGCTCAGTTGGGCCTGCCAGGGCCTGGGCAGCCTGCGGTCACAGTATGGGTCTCTGTGGGTGGGTGGCGTGCGTGTGTGTGTGTGTGTAGCCGCAGGGCTGCCTGGCTTTGCTGCTTGTAGCACAGCACATCTGCACACGCAGCACCTCAAGACTGCCAGTCCTTTGTCAGAGCACAGTAAAAATGGAGGATGTGCAGAGTGATGTGTGCCTTATGAAAAGTTCACACACATTTCCTACATTTTTCCTCCTTATTGATATGCACAGTTTATTTTTTCAGGGCCAGAATATGTGCAGAAAAAAAACACTGGTATGTAGCAAGTCCTGCACTATGCTGGTGCAGTTCTTTGTCATTTTGAAACATTAGTACAAACACCAGCTGAGTATTGAAATAGTCATGTGATTAACTTAAGACATTGTAAAAATTTAGAAGTAGATATATTTTACTTAAAATAGATTTATTGTATGGAGCAGATTTTGCAGTATTCCGTCAGTTCTAGTCAGACGATGACTTTCTGTGGTGACTTAATTTAGTTATCAGGCTGAGAAATTCTCCCTGAGACTGTACTGATATTTATGCTGTTGTGTGGGGATCGATCTGTGTTTTAAATCAGTGTTATAGGAGGAAAATAGATTGTGTAAGTTTACTATATAACGATTTGCAGTGGTGCTAATTAATTTTGTACATTTACTCAAGTAATGGACTTTAGATTTGCAGATACCTTTCCTGAGTATTTTCATTCATGCTACCTAACACTACGTTTTGGTGGTAAATACTGTATTTTCTACTCCATACATTTCTATGGCATTCTTGTGTTTCAAGGTACCTTGCAGAACAAGATTTACTCACAAAGTATTAGATCAGCTTTTAGATATGATACAGTAGCCCAGCAGCATAAGTTGTAGTTAAATCAGATTAACCATAATCTGCAACATCATTTAGTTTGCGCAGTAAAGCACTGTAATAAAAACTAGCTAACATGATATATAGCCATATAATGCTGACGCTGTGTAACTAATACTGCTCTACATCTGTATATCTTTTAGATGCAGAAATTTTCTTTGTTAAACAGTGTTATTATTGTGCTTTTGCTATTTTTACCCAACTGTTTTAGCATGAAATTATGTTGTAAATGCAAAAAAATTTGAAATTTCTACATTTAATGCACACATAAATCATAAGAAAGATTAAAATACTTTATTTTAATATCTCAATGGACAGATAATGTGAACAGTGAAAAAAAACAAAAAGTAATCTATAGAGACAGTTTTTCAACAAAATTCATTTTTCATGAATAATTAACTTATGTCAGTGAATATAGTGTTGTGTTTATAAGATATCACAGGCATATTTTTCTATTATTTTAACAAACTTAACATTGTGAGAAATTAAATTATCTCCTTATAACAGCTAGTTAAATTGTCCTGTGTAGAATAATCTTCTTACATACTCAGGATACATCATGGGCTAATTGTATCGTTAGACAGTTTCCTTTCCGCTCATGGTATTTTGACATGTGTAAGAGATTTAACAGCTCATGTTTACTTTTCAAACCCTTTCAATACAGGTTGATGTATTTTAACCGTATTAATAATAGATCAAAATGTTCCCTATGTTTGCTCTTCATGCTTGCTGAAAAAGAGGGTGTGGCTCTACTGCAGTCCACTTTTGGTGATGTGGAACTCTGCGATTGGCTTTGGGACATCCGATCAAACAAATTCGTGCATTTGGGGGGAGTTGAATGACAGTAATCATAAATCTAGAGATCCTAAAGTTTTCCTAAGTTTTGTCAGATGGGATCCAAACAGGTTAAATGGAGGATTTGAGTACTTTTGCACCCACTGTTTATATTTACATCCCCATCAAAAGCAGGGATAAATTTTACTGTGGTGCATATAATACATATATGCCCCTGAGTACCAAGCTTTCTGGCATGAATTTCTATTTTCTTTTATCTTTTTTTCTCAATTGTAAAGCAGGTTGAGCTAATAAAAAAAAAAACCACACACACATTATTCCTCTGTGTGATATCGGGGTCATAAGTTCAATTTTGTCATGTATGTTGAACAATTTACATTGGCTTTTACATTTTCACATGAAACCCCAGTTGCGGTTCTCCCGTCCTCTGCA
Organism: Naso thynnoides; assembly: GCA_029783665.1. Lineage (NCBI taxonomy): Eukaryota > Metazoa > Chordata > Actinopteri > Acanthuriformes > Acanthuridae > Naso > Naso thynnoides. The sequence goes on along the minus strand of JAQLOL010000005.1, from coordinate 13,391,722 downwards.
TCTCCCTCCATCTCCCTTCATGTTAGGGGATCCTCCTGTGTGGAGATGACAGGCCTCTCCCAGCAATATGACACATTTGGCTCTTTGTTCTCTCCCAGCAGAAGCCTTTTTCATCCCAGTGGGCTGACACCACAGTCTCTCACTCGACTTCCACATGCTCTCGCTACCAAAAGAGACACTCACCAAGTAATACTTTTGTTCAATTTCTCCCCTAATCGTGGTATTGGAGAATGTTTTGAGTCAGCAGTGGGATTTTTGACGGCCTCGCACATCAATAGCGAGGAGCCAGCTCTCCTAAGTCACATGGTACAACATCCTTTGATAAATGCAACACTGTGTTGTGTCACTAAAAGCCAATTACACCATGCTTTTTATGATTGATCTGCTCTGACAGTAGTGGATGGCATTTAAATCAACAGCCCCCGGAGCCATCTCTAGGCATAAACGGTGGTGGTTATCGCGGGTGGGGAGGGTGGCGGGGGGTTATGGGTGCTTTAATCTCATTTGCTTGGTTGCTGAGTTGAGTTTCTAGATCACATGTTTTCAAAAAGAGAGCGGGAGAGCGGCGGAGATATCCAGCAAGCCTCTGCTCACTCAGCTCGGGAAGGCTGCACTCTCTTACAACTTTGATTGTCCCCCGTGTCGACAGCTCGATCCACAGCTTCTGAAGTACAAGGCGCACACTGGCACTCATAAAAGCGTGTAGGGAGGTGTCATATTGAACGCAGGATTGCTTTTTAATCCCAAGCACATTGACTATTCTTGTCAATAGAACCCCAATACAACTGCCAGCTTGAGCTTTTTTTCTTCCTGCAGGATTCTTGCTGGGCTTAATTTTCAAAGTGAACGCACAGATGCCAAGGAAGGCTTTTTCTCTTTCTGCCCCCCTCCCCTTCCCCACTCACTGCTCTGCCTCACTCTGTGTTTGTCCTGGAAGTCCATGCCAAGAGCAACATGCGTGAAGCAGAAACGATCAGTGGGACGCTCCTCCACCGCCTGTTTCTCAAGACTGAGTGACCTGATGGGAAATATTCCCCTCACCTGCTCTCCTCTTTTAATTATGAGGATTTTATATTAAAACTTACTCTCTCTCTTTATTTATGTCATGTGCCTAACTGAGAGCATGGAGAAAACTAAAAAGTGCCTCCAGCTGGTGCTAAAAAACATATGCGGCCTTTTTCTTCAACAGAATCCACTGTCAAAGAACAAATTTCTCCCCTTTTCTTGCTCATCTCCTATTTGAATAATTATAATCCACATCATTAGACAAGTTCCCTACTGTATCTAAATTAGAGGGTCTTCTTTCAGGCCGGACATCACAGGTGTTCCCTTGGTTTCATGTCTCGAGAGGCAGAAATCTTTGAGGATACTGACTATTAACCCGTGCTCTAATCATGTAGTCAGGAGGGGATATGAAACCCGCCAGAAGAATGAATTAATACGACCCGCCAAGGAATACACGAAGAAAGCGGCGAGTGTCCATTTGCAAGGCTTAGGTACAACTGTCATAGTTTCTCTGATCGCGGCGCAGCCCCTTCATCTCCCCTTGATGGTGTCATGGAAGTGAGAGGCGTGAAAGCACAGTGACACTCCACGAGCCCGTTCCACTCGCAGCCGCTAATTCATCATGACAAATGTGCTCAGATGATCTGGCCCAGCAGCACTAATGGGGAGAGGAGAGAGCGCACTTCATTTGCACAAGACCCACTCCAATTAATCCATCCAGCTTTACTCTGGGCTAATTGGAGCGGGGCCCTCCCTGCCTGTGTGCTGCTAATATACCCGACACAGTTTAACGGCTCCTGTTTTCAAAGATCATACTTTTTTTGTACGCGTGTGTTTTTGTGTAGAATGTGCTGCAGGCGCGTTTAAGGTTGTAAAATCTGTTCCCGTGATCCCAAACACAAGGCCTACTCACAAACATGTGTTCATAATGAACAATTCCCTGCTCATATTTCCATGTTATCATATTTTACACTTTCCTTTCTTTCATTTTTGGTTCGGATTCAGATATTGAGAATACTTTCCCATGCACAATATTAAAAAATATGAAAGTGCATATTTAAATGTGACAGATATCTTGATTTTTGTTTATTTACCAAAGGCAAACTGTGTTAATGGCTGAATGCAAGAGTGGATAAATAAATAAAAATTAGCAGATAACTGTCAAAAGCTAAAAGCAGTGCCATCACTGGCTTAAAAGACTTTTTGAGTCCTTTTGAAGAGCTCACACATCATATGTTTCTGCTTGTTTTGACTACAGCAGAGTGTGTTTGTGTGTGCGTGTGTGTGTGTCGCATTAGATGCCTCATTGCTTTGGCTCACTTTAAAACCTTTGGCACAAGCAGGACATTCTCTGTCTAAAGTTAGAAGGGGTCTGGCCGGTAATTAATCCAACATAAATTGATCTTGATCTTTCCAGTGATTGATTGATGCTTCTTGTACACACTTGATGCAGTGCAGAGTCCTCTGAGGAAGGCAGCCGCTGATCCAGTCTTTAAGTTTTTGGCTAGCTGTCAGACCGCATCGCTAACAACTGACGAGAGTCTTGAAATTATATAGCAGAAGCCGAGTGCGTATTTGCATTTTCGAAGTTCGCCTGTGTGCGGGAGAAAATCTAGAACAATTGTTGGCCTGTCACTTCAGCTTTATCTTAAAAACTTACAAAGGTTTTCCTCCTTGCCATACACGGCTGCTTGGGTAAGGCTGCCTCCTGTGTCTGCAGACGTATTTTTCTAAAGGTGTGTGTGGCACATCTGTGCAGCTATTGTTTATTCATGGAGTAAACCCTTTGAAATGTGTTAAGATACTTCCCACTCATTATAAAAATCCTGCCACCCATGGATTAGGACTTTGATGTCACCAATCCTGCTTCAAAGGCTTCTTTCACTGCTATTAATCACAGTTTAGCCTCTGAAGATATAGCCAGAGAAAACATTTGGACATCTTGTGCAGAAACTTTGAAATGTTCAGACTGTCTTGCATATGCTATGTTCATATCCTTTCCGCTGTGTGTGGGGCTGTTGGACTGCTGTGCACGCAGCTGCACTCCTGAGTCCGTGGGATTCAGCTCAGATTTAGGCTCCTTCTGAACTGTCTTTTATGCTGCTGCGGTATTAACACGACTAGTGTGGCTGCTCACTTTGTTTTCCTTGCGCATTGAAAGGGATATAACGCCCAAGTGTTTACGTTGCCCCTATGCTTGATAGTTCTCTCTCAATAATCTTGTCCTCCCTTAGTTTCACACAGCTGTTGAAACATGTTCTAAGCTTTAAATAAACCCTGACACGGTTACATACCTATGACAGGAAATCTGGCGACATCCAGAGCCCGGGTCACCGCTGCCTCCAGGTCTCTGCCACCGCAGCTTGGCTCAGGACGCACTAAGGTGAGGCTCCTGTGGCACAAATCATCTCATCTGAGAGCAAAATGTTTTGTTTTTATTTGTTGCTCATAGGCATCGCACCATTAAAAGACCAGTAAAAACTTGGGCTGTGAAGCAGAGCCACATTAATTGACTCCCCTGTTATGTTAGCCGTCTTGCTCGTGGTGATGCAGCATCGCCATCTGGCATTCGGCGTCTGCGACATAAAATTAGCTTTTCAGACTTACTATTGTTTCGTTGTTAATGGGCATTAAAGTATTGTAAAAATGTTTGTGGGTTCTCACAAAATCAGATCAAATAGCTGAATCAACATACTTTAATAAGGCCAGGTTAGTTTAATGAGTGAAAAATTCTATAATTATTTCATCTTGCAGCAACACTCAGAGGATTTTCTGATAAAACTTTAATGTTTGCAAGCAGTTTTCTATTAATCTTGTTCATACTAAGGTTCTTCATGCAGTGTTTTCTTCATATAAAGTGTCACACACACCACACTGTATATTTAACCATAAGCAAACAAGTTTATTAAGAAACTTGCTTGCTTTTGCTTTTTAACTTTCTCACCTATGAACACATACAGTTTCATTTCACTGTGTCTTCATTACTTTATTTAAGGGGAAGCATTTGGTCAAATCATAATGTCTTTTTAGTGTAACAGAAAATAGATATTTTTTATTGTTGTGGAATTATTTTTACTTGGTTTTTACATTATGATTTACAGTGCAAAGCCCCTTAAAAGTGATTTTCAGCCACTTTACCTCTTGTCTATCCAATTCTCTCTTCCTTTATTTCCATGTCACTCGTCCAAAATGTGCCGTACAAAGTCTCCCAAATACCTATTGAAGGTAAGATTTCTGTTGAGAATAGTTGGAGTTTCTAGAGCTAAATATATTCCTAAATCACAGGCCAGTAGATAAATAATCACCGAAATCAACTGATCCGAATTGAAAATTAGATTTAAAGTTCTTCTAACTTGCAGTGCAGCTTTACTTCTCTATCAATCAACAATCTGACTTTTGGAGAATGTAAATCATTTCTCTGAACTATTTTTCCACGCAGCCTTAATTCTGCAGCATTATTGTAATCAAATGCTCTGCGATTTATCTTTTTAGATTATAGAAATACTTAACATGGAACACAAATGGGCTACAATAACTGTGGGAAAAACAGTGCGACTTTGTTGAACTTTCCCTCTGAGCACCTACTCAGTTATTCTTGAACAAGAAAGGGCTTCTTAGTAACAACTCGGCGTGATTGATGTAAAATGTATGCCGTCATGTTCTCAATCAGAGCCGGAGAAAAGTAGACAGAAACTGGCATTTACAAAAAGTTACCAGTACTACCAGATTAAAGTAGTGTGACGGCTGTTAGTGAAGTGGAAGTGAGTCCTAGATGACATTTGGGCTTCTTTTAATACAGCAAAGTGTCAAAGCATTTGATCCTTCCTTCATGTAACTCAGAGAATGTTTGTCGTACCTTTCTTTCTCTGTGCTCGGATGAAATAAAATGTTCAGTTATGCACTTTGCGACGTAGACTTACCATAAAATATCTATTGCGCCATTAATTTTGATGAAGCCATGAACTGCCAAGGCCATTAGAAAGCTTATATTGTGTCCTCGTTAATCCGTCGTCGTCGTCTTCGGGATGACTGTCTGCTTGTTGACGGCTAGTCTCATTACTCAGAATGCTGTGTGATTTTCCCATGCCCCACAGCAGTGCAGAATTATTCTCTAGATTGTTAGCTTTAAGTGTTAATGGGGCTGTGTTATACAGACGGCACAGTTAGTACAGCTGTGTGTTCCCAAGTGGCCCATTTAGAGGGAAGGAGTCCTGCTTTAATAATACCTTTATCTCCACAGAGCCCACAGAGGACATCAGGTTGCAAATAAACTGCATCTCATTTGAATCTGCTGCATTCGTGGTGCTGTTCCTTGCCTGTTTATCAATGCAGGGTGTTCACTGTGAATGTTTGTGTTCAGGTGGACACCATGGAGATGATGCGTCACCCAGAAGAGACCACCAGCATGAGGAGGCAGACTGTGGCCTCATATTTCCGTGTAGGTGTTTTCTGGTTTTTTGCAGCTTAACTGCCTGACAATGACCAACAGTTTAAACATGTTGACTCAACTTCTTCACTCAAGTAAAAGTAATAAAGTACAGGTTCTGAAATGTACTATAAGTATAAAAGTAAAGAGTGTCTTTCTGAAGGCCATTTCCGTGCAAAGTTAACTGAACCTCACGTTATTAATATAACACAGAGACTATTACACTTGAAGGTAAAATCAGTAGGATAACCCGCATCAGAAAATTAGCTTATTTTTGAGTCTCATTCCCAGAATGTCAAATAGTGACATTTTGGGTTGGTAAAGCGCCCTGAGCACAACCAGAAAGGCAACAGAATTGAAACTGAAGTGATGTGCCAGTTTTGAAAATGTAAGGAGGAGAAAGTACAAATATTTGTGTTAAAATGTGGAAGTAAAAATCAGAAGTTGTTAGAAAAATAAATACTCAAGTAAAGTGCAGATACCTGTAAAATCTACTTGAGTACAGTCACAACATATTTGTGCTTCGTTACTTCCCGCCTCCATGTTGTACACAAACAAAAAACAAACAACTGTTACCAACATGTCTAGTTTTTGATGAATGTGAGATTATGCTTGCCTAAATCTATTGTTGTCATTAGTTAAATAATGTCTGACAATGAGAATTTTTAAAATTGTGAAATATTTGAAAGCAAGTTCAAATCTGGATAATTTATAAACTTAAGTGCAGACACATTTTTCCCTCTAAAAGTGATATATAGATATGATGGAGATGCCCCTAGCCCCGGCTGAATGTAAAAAAAATGGTCTAAAACACATTGTTAAGTTTGACAGCAACAGCATGTTTAACCTGCTGCTGCTCTCTGCGTTTCTTTCCTTGACTCAGCCCACTGTTTATTGTTGTCTCCTTGTGTGTCTGCAGTACTCCCTGATGGACTTGCTGTCTAAGATGGTTGTGGGTCAGCCACACTTTGTGCGATGCATCAAACCCAACGATGACAGGCAAGCTTTGTGCTTCTGCAAGGAGAGGGTGATGGTGCAGCTGCGCTACACAGGCATCCTGGAGACGGTGAACATCCGCCGCCAAGGCTACTCCCACCGCATCTTGTTTGAAGACTTCGTCAACAGGTAAGAGCCTTGTCAAGACAGGCAGCACCTACACTCTGCGGCGAGCACACGTGCTGCGCATCGACACAACCCCAGAGATAGTGTAGAACAAGCCAGCCAAGCTCTGCATCACACAAAAACACGAGTTCTTTAATTAGAAAGGGGTTCAAGTTGAGCAGAGCAAGAGGCGGACTAATTGGCAGTCATTAGTGATGGTGCAAGAGTAAATCCAACAGCTCTCTTAACCGGGTGGATACTCAAGTCTGGAAAATATGGATACAATTCAAACAGGGAGGAACTGTGATTATAAGGGGTGATGCATTTTAATGGATTTCCTTTTACTATTCATGACCTGGAAAAGCTCAAATGTAGTCTCCAGGTCCCACTGGTGTTACATTAGAACACAATTAAAACAAGACTTCATCATCAGGGGGACTTTACATAAGGGTGTTGTTTTTGTTTTTGTTTTTGAAAATGTGGGACAGGATATGATAACTCTTAATAAGAGCTGCACACTCATGTTCAAATGTCCTACCCCATATTTAAAAAGTGCGTAACTTCACATCCCCCCCGTTGAGGCAAAAACACACATACTTAGACAAGTGTCGGAAAATGCAAGAAAACTTGTGTTTGATCAGTTTTCCTTTGAAATATACTCCAGCCACCTCTAATGTGGAGACTTTAAGATGATATCAAATTTAATTAACTTGGACTTGTGGCCTGTAGGAAAAAGAAAGCTTTTAGCTGGTTGGTCATTTGCAGTGCTTTCAGAAAACTTAAAGCAGGGATAGGCAGTTTATTTTTGGTTTCATTTAACAAAAATTCTTTAATAACCTTTCACCGATATTGCAATTTAGCTAGTCTGAAAGAACACAAGACTTCTGCTCCTCTCCTTGGCTCTGTATTTAGGCTTTAAAAGATGATGAACATGAGGGACACTTTCCAGCCAATCATGGATCATGTGGGCGGCTCTATTTTGCACTTCTTGGCGACAGGTGACGTCACTAGGAGCTTACTGGCTGTTGAAACAAGTTACATGCCTGACACTCTTATACTGCCCTCTGGTGACAAGCTTAGTTGCAGGCGACACCGTCAGCCAGCTTGAGTTGAGCTGAGACAGATCAGTTTACAAATATTTTGTCTTGTCATGAATCTTTGGTGTAAACTGGACTTAAAAGAGAGTCCAACAACAAGCCAAATAAGACCCTGTTGAAACGGTGCAAGTATCACATAAAACGAACGGTTTTGTTGCACTTCAGCCTTCTTTTTACATGACTACGGCGTGCTGGAGCCCCTGAAACTGCAGGCTTTTGAAACCAGGTTTCAGAGTGCAATCTTTTGAAACCGCAGCTTTCTTTCTGGCTGTGTAAATGTGCAAACAACAAAGCCCATGACAACAGTGACTATGCTAATGCTAATGCTAATGTTGGTGCAAGTCAATGCATTCCGCAGTAGCCACTACCTAACTCTAATAAAGCACTCAACAGTGCACCCAAAGCAGGTTGAATATGACGACAGTCTATTGAGGTTAATTTGAGTGAGTAGAGAAGTTAAACTATGGCTGAATTTCATAAATTTGTGGCTGCTTAGGGTTTAGCAGCAACCGGAAGTAAACAACTTAAGCAGCTTCGATGGTATGTCATTACAGAATTACACCACCTACTACCAGCCCAGCATTCCTACTACAGCGCTTTCAGCTGTTCATGGAAAAAGCTGATTTTTTTTTTTTATACGCAAAGGGAAAAAAAATCAGTTTTTAGTGGGACTGCTCTCGTCTAAACTTGGCCTAAATTGTGAACTGGAGCAAAAACAGGGAGAGAAAGGTGCACCAGTGTTTCCTCCTTTAGGAGTCTCATGCTACGGCTAGCTTAATTTCCAGATGTGCCTAACCTAGCTTAAAAAGATTGTGCATAGTTTTGATGGCCTAAAACTTTGAATGACCAGGTATTTCCTCTTTCGTGACCTAATTTTGTTCCAAATTTTAAGACCTGATTATTTGGCTGCTTTCTCTCTAACACCTGTGCGTGAAGTGAGTGTGGGAGAGAGTGAAGTGTATTACCACTTCAGACTACATTTTAACCTGGACATTGAATCCATATCATCCTACCTGAGCCTGGCAGAAGTCGTACAGACAGACCTGAGCGGCTAAACTGCACCTTTAGTGAAAACTGATTTAAATTTGTGCTCTCATATCAAAGGCTCGTCTGATGTTGCCAAGCAGTGCTTTGTATTTACCATCAAAGAAATAACAGGTATCAACAGGAATTAGAATGAAAGGCTGTAGACTGAGGCGGGGAGGGGAGTTCAAAGAAGTTTTTCTTCTTCTTGTTGTTGTTCCTCTTTTTGACCAACGCAAGAACACAAGAGATGAACCAGTCGTTTCGGAGCCTTCATGTCCCTGAGCAAACAGTTGGAGCCACTTTTGTCCTATGCTGGTATTTTGTAAACTACAACAAGGGGATCAGTGGACGGATCCAGACAGTGTGAGCGATAAACATGCAGTGGGGCTGATGAACAGCGATAGGCCCGGCTGATGGGCATTTTCTGTGGCCACTGAAATAAGAGACGATGATCCATTCAAAGGAGCGTCGACAAAGGGCCTCTGTTAAGGACTCATGTCTCTCTCTTTTTTTTTCTTTTTTTTTCCCGCTCTGACTGAGCAGGCGAACCTCCAGCTGTGGCGATGCTTCCACTACTTGTTTGGAGAGACCTATTAAGATTTATAGTTTCTTCTCTTGTGCAATATTGAGTTAAATTACTTAAAAATGTTGTCACTCACTGAAGAGGAGTAATGTAATCACTTATGTGATCGACTATATTACCAAAACTAAGAGATTTGACAGAATAATGTATCGATGAACTTTGGATTTTTTTAAACTTGTAATTCTGGATTTTACAGTTAACACTAAATTAACGCAAAAATAGACAAAACCAGTGGTGTAAAATTTAAAAAATTGTTTGACTTTCTGGGAAATTAAACTTAAAAACTCTCATGTCTGTTTAGAAAACATGAATGCTAGAAAGCAAATTAGCGTTTTCCCCAAAATGTCAAAGTTTGTTTGTTTGTTTTTTTTTCAATCAAATCTAGATTTTTTTCACATGCTCTTGGTTGTGCCTAGCCACACAGATAGTTTTGTCTCTATTATTTGGGTTTTAAGATATGTGTCTCATATTATTGCTGCAAGTAATCCATTATTAATACTGATGTTTAGTTCTTCCTTATCAAAATGTGGTGCATTTTTTTTGACACTGTTTATTTTTGGACCACCTTGCTAACAAAAAAAGGGTTCATAAAAACTTTAAATGATAAAAACACAACACTTGAAAACTGAACCTGAAACAGCGATTAGATGGCCTCTTTTTTTTTTTTTTTAATATAATCTTTGATGATTTCAGTTTATTCAGGCTTTCATGTTATGATCTGAACACTTGATAAAACCATCACCTCCAACTCCACTCTGCTCTTAAAGTGCTAGAGCTACATTTGATCACATTATTCATAGTTTTTTCTGCTTTGTCACCTTCTTCAGATATTACTACCTTGCATTTCGGGCTCATCAGATGCCCGAGACCAGCAAAGAGAATGCTGTTGCCATTCTGGAACGGGCCAAACTGAAAGACTGGGTGCTGGGGACAACAAAGGTAATGTGATTACCACACCGTAAAAATAAAAAATCTGTTTGTGTTATGCATGTTCCCTGTAATGAGGGTGACATGTGCTGAAAATTATGTATAGGAAACAGTCTAGACTGAGATCTTGTGATATTCTAACCTTGGCTAAACATCCTGGCAGGTTTTTCTGAAGTACTACCATGTGGAGCAGCTGAACCTGCTGCTGAGGGAGGTGATAGCACGGGTGGTGGTGATGCAAGCTTACACTAAAGGCTGGCTGGGCGCCCGACGTTACCGAAGAGAGAAGGAGAGGAGAAGCCGCGGGGCCATCATCATCCAGTCAGGTAAACTGGTATCAGTTACCCTGTAAACAGAAGGAATTATTCAGACTCTACCAGAAAATTCAAATGAATGTGAAAACTCTGATGTATTCTTTTATCATGTACTCATGAAACAGGTGCAAATTTGATGTGAATGTGGCCATACGTTTCTTAATGACCTCTTGTTTATTATGCACCAGTGAGCCTTCAAAAAGGAGATGAGTTTGATAACCACAGCTTGACCTATGAGGGTTAAGAGCAATGCTTCAGAGCAGACAAAAAGACCTCAGAGAGTTCAAAGGGATCCATCCCTCTGCCACCTGGTTTAGCAGTGTTTTGAAGTGGGATCTTGTGCAGTATGTGCAGTCTATTTTGTTTCACAGAGGCAGGTCAGCAAAATCTTGCGCGCGCACGCACACACACACACACACACACACACTGTCTCTCTGTCTTTCTCTAGCGTGGAGGGGCTATGTTGCTCGGCAGAACTTCAAGCAAACGAAAAAGGAGCGGGAAGAGGCTGCTATCTGCATTCAGTCAGGTAAAGAAATGTTTCCATTTTTCTTTTAAAGTTCTACATATGATCAAGCGCAGACCTCTGGAATTTTTCATGTCGTCCTGTGTGTGGTGGTAATAGGCGCCACTTTTTCATACTTTTTCAAAAGGAAAAGGGATAAAGGCCCAAAAACCTTACATCTTTGTGAAACACCTTTTTGATCTCAATGAGTGGCCTGCGAAACAGTAATAATTAATTAATAATGCATAAAGAAAAGCTTTTGAAAGTTTGGGCAGCATTTGGTCCCCATGTTTCAGAAGAACAGTGCATACTGAGATCCTTTTTTTCCTTTCATCTCTTTCCCAGTAAAGGCAAGAGAGGGGCTTATCCCTTCTGTTTCCTCACGACTTCCTCTCTCAAATTCCTGGCCTATTACACAGCTCTCACATACCAGAAACAAGATGCCTTTTTATACTGTCAACCTTTTCATCTGAAATGTAAATTAATTCTTACTCAGTGTGCCTTGACGAAGATCAAAGTGGGCACATTAACCTTCCTGGGTCCACCCCACCCCCCACCCCCCACCCCCCCTCCTTGGAGCCTCTCACTGGAGGACAAGGGAGGGTGCCAAAAGGGGCAGGAGAGAGGAGGGCAGGGGGAGGAGATTTGGCATTGTTCCCCCTCGCTCCTCTAAGGGCTGCCCTCATCTGGCACACGGAGCATCTCAGTCGCCTGCACACCTTGTGTAAATGTCCTCCATTAAAACCCTTGTAAATAACGCAGCAGAATGGGTAAACATGGTTTCGGTGCGAGGAAAGCTTCCCTGTCGCTGCTGTCTTTTACTTTTTGAGGGACGTGTTTGTGTGTGGCCGCGCGGGTTCAGGGGGGGAGAACCTGAACCTGACACAAGTGGGGCCTCAGCCCCCCGGCAGAGCACTCCAGCACATTCACATTGTGTGTTCTCCGCAGCTTATAGCCTTTGAGGTGGGCTGCATTTGCATTCTGAAAATAAACAGATGCCTTTCAAATGTATGAGCCTGGTGGCTTCTCAGATCTCAGCGGGGCCTGGGGGACATGCTCACCATCGATCAGATTAGACCATGCAAAATAGAACCGCGGCTCAACAATGTACTTGAGCCTTCTTTTCCTGTGCATATAATTTTACAAGAAAAACACAAAGCCCGTTGATGGAGTAAGTCAGCAGGCTCTGTTTACCATCTATCTGAGCCCAGTGTGTCTCAATAATCACATGAAGTTTTCCCACTGCTGCCTTTCACTCATCATACAGATGATAAACACATTTCACACCCTCCATACAAGTGTAGTTTTTTTTAACACACAGCTGTCTGAATTCTTCGATATTTTTTTAAAAATTGTGTTAATTGCAACAATTACAATCGATAACTGCCTCAGCGGACGAGATGTATATTGTTTAAATGATAACAGAGGGAGGAAAATGGTTTTATGACCACGTGAGAGCTGAGTCTGACATTGATATCCTGTGCAGCTTACAGGGGCCATCGGGTGCGTCGGGACCATGGCCCTCAGAGGCACAGATGTCACCCTGAGGCTTCAGGAAAGACCACCAAGGAGGAGCACACAGGGTGAGCCTTGACATCTCTTGTCCTTCAGGGTCTGTTCTCACTAAAAGAATATTTTCCTGCTGCTTGCTTTCTGTGATTGCTTTATTGTTTCTTCTGAAAGTGCAGACAATAAGCTTCAAATGCCGTAAAATGAGTCCGCCATTAGAGACGGCTTATTAAGCAAGAGGTCTCACATACCTGTTACTCATATTAACCGCGATGGATGGGCTCCTCTCACCCGTCCATCTTGATGTACTGTTGTTTCAAGCAGAAGAGAAAGCTCCTCCCTAAGCGCCACCTCTTTCAGTTTTATAAATGTAATAAATATCTTTCCACCAAGATAGCACACTTGTCTGACCACAAATGGGGTTGGGCGCTGCACTGGTCTCCAGATGTATGAGCTGAAGACTTTGTGTTTATTCAGCACATGGGCAGGCCAGTCATTAAGAAAGTATGTGCTAAGCAGGAGAGCAGCCACCGACTGAACAGCAGCACACGTGGTGTCCAGGGCGGCTTTTAGCTCCGTGTTTAGCTTCTCTCTGCAGCCACAACTCACACAAATCAGCTATTACTAATTCCCTTATGTTAATCTGAGGTTACATGTTTAAATTTGTGTTACAGGAGGAGTATTCCTGAATGAATTTGAGATTTTTTAAAGTACTCTGTCTCTTAAAAATACTTAAGAAAATTAGGATAATGACAAATACATGTGTGTAGAGTTGCATCGGCCATTAGTGCACATGTTAAACCAATTATCATGTGTAAGAAATCTGAAATCAGGAGTGACTTTTGGTCAATGCTGTGTCTCTCATCATACTCAAACTCCAAAATACTAAATTTACACATCTGAAAATGTTATGCTTGTTGTATACTGAGCCGAGCAGAGCCTCATCTGGGATTTTTCTCCTCGTGTTTACAATCATATTCCTTGGTGAGAAAAACTTCAAACCTCCACTTAACAATTCTGTTTAATCAGTGTTGGAATCTCTCCATATAGATTTATTTTGACATGATTTGGCCCATTTTCCTCCTGTAAGATCTATGTTCTCACCTACATGCTGTTCTTTTCCCTTTTGATATCCCTCCTCTCTGCCACGCATGAATTCTGCGTTTGCATCCAAACAGCAGAGCCTCCAGTTGCATCACCAAGTCCAAACTGGATGAGATTTTGTTTTTCTAGACTCAGAGCATGACTGCGACTGGCATGCAGCGACGTGTTTGCAGATGTTGTGTCTTTTGGTGTTTGTTTTTTAAATAATGCAACAGAACACAGAAAACTATTCCTGTCTCCTCTCTGCAAATTGCATGATCATAGACCAAAGCTTCTTCTATGCCGCCACGCTAGCAAGCAACAGCTGTGGCCTGAGGCCTTTTGTTTTTTGGGTTTTCCTTTTGTCTGTCTAACGTAAATCAGTACATCATCATCTATCCTCTTAAATGTGATATCTTGGAAACGCCCTGAGGGAACTTCTTCAAATTTGGTGGAGACATGTTCTTTGATTCAGAGATAAGCTGATGAGGTTTTAGGAATAAAAGGTCAAAGGTCAAGGTCACTGTGACTTTAGAAAAAATGTTTTGGCCATAACTAAAAAAAATTCCATGTTTACAATGTCAAAATTTCACACAAAGGTCCAATACAATACAATAATGAAATTATACCAAAAAGATCAAAGTTAACTTTACTGTGACATCATGATGTTCTGCTAGAACACATTTCTGCTATTAATGAACAACATATCTGCGGAAAAAAAGATGAGTTTATGACAATATTTTAGCCTGGGCCCAGACAAGGGACTCCGCCCACTTGACTGAATGGACTTAATTCTCTCAGTCTGACATTATGCTTTGAAACTGTGACTTCTCGTGGCTGAAAAGGCGATTATCCAGTGAGCGCCCCAAGTGGAAAGCCATGGGCAGGACTAAACTGTCTGTCAAGCAGTATCCAAAATTTCAACTGAGAAAGCCACGTTACAGGACCAAAATATAGTAAAGTGATTGTATGCGGTTTCTTTGATACGAGTTTTAAAAAATGCCAAATTATACATGAAAAAATAGCAATCTATTTATGTAAGGATCCTTCGTGCAACGTCAGCCATGGGGAGACGGCGTCTGTCCCCATCTGTCGTCAGCAGTGAGAGGCAGGAAGTAACATTACCAGTGTTGGTCCCCATTCATTTGTCTCTTTCCACGATGCATGGTGGGTCAGAATCTCAGTCACAACACTATCACAACATGTATGTGATTATTAAAAAGCTTGCGGAGACTTTTTTGGATTTTGGTTGTCTCCCTTAGCCAGACTTCTGGTAACGTAATGACCTTTTTGGCGGATTAAATTTGAAAAGGCAACGACCAATGAGAAAGGGTTAGAGAAAATCGAATCCCTCCCTCTGAGATTCTCTCTAAGTGGAAGTCTCTGGTTCGGGCCCAGGCTAACAATATTTCACATTTAGTTTAGATTATTGTTTACTTGGAAGGGACAGTGCAAGTAAATAAACATCACTAAAAACATGATAATGTAAACAAGCCAGAGTGTAGCTGTAGGCTAATTTCCATCTGTTGTCTCTGTTAGATGTTAGCTATAAACATGATAATAATAGCATAATAATAATGTATAATAACATGATTTGGTCAGATGCTGAATTGATGTTACCACTCTCATCTTTAAACTGTGCTGATTGTTACAGTCTTCTGTGCTGCTGAGTTCAAGATGTGTGTAAAGAGTCTATGTTTTACAATTTGTAGCCTCTTCGCACCAACATCCATATTTGAAGCACTTTGGTGCAACACCAGCTCATTGGTTTTGCTGATATTAACCTTAAGTTAATTGTCGTTGTACCATGTTACTAAACTCTTTGAGTGAAAACAGCATGTTTCTCGCAGGAAATTAATTAACGGGAATCATGAATGTCAATATAGTGACAACTTCAATTTTTGCCAAAAAAAAATACACTTAATATCTTTAATTAGATTCCTTCAGTCTTCACTTGATATATATTTTATGAGTCTGGACAGACATGAATGTAAACAGCAACATGACTGTTTCACAGAGGCAAACAACCACAGAGCTGTAATTCTAGTTTCCATTTAAAAATACTCATCATCCTCAGCCCTGCACTACTGTGTCGTAAACAGGTACCCCGTGCCGTTTTGTGACAGTTCATGTTCATTCAGCTTAAAATGCTTCTTTCTTTCACAGGTCTAACATCCCAACGAACAAAGAGGCACATACAGATCACATACATGGAGGAAATGTAAGTAACAGAATATCAATGAGCATTTTTTTCTTATGCCTGACTTTAGTCGGGTATGTAAAAATGCTGCTCCTCTACAAAGCAGCTTTAACCCAGATTATTCTTTGGGAATTTTTTGAGTCCTTGAGACAAAAGAGTTCTCTTGCTCCAACCTCCATCTCAGCGGAGAAGACAGGGTGGTACGGGAACGAGAGAATCAAAAGGCTGGAAATTCACGGCTGAGAATAAATGCTCGCTCTTCCCCGAGGTGATTTGTCTTTGCGCTCCTCTTTCTACAGATGTTAGACCCCTTTTTTAGTAAAGACCTGAGGTTCTTTGGTAGCACTTTGATATCCTGCTCGGATTCAATATGTGAAATAGAAGAGCCACTCCGTGACTTGGAGCACATCACAGTCTTTGAAGTCTGATCCAATTTTTGCTGCTCACCATTTGATGTTGAAAGGATGAAATGAGGAAAATGTACAGTTTTTGCCAGTAACTCTGCTGAGCATATGTAAGATTAAAAAAGCAAAATCCTTTGGAGGATGTACTTAGAAATGTTAAGCAGATTAATACTTTCCTATAGCTCTTTTATTCAAAGATAAAATTAAATATGAGAGGAAGTCTGTATGCGCTGTTTTTTACCCTCACAATTAAGTCAGTGTGGTGCTGTTTGCTAGGAGGTAGGGCTACTAAAGGGGAATATGCAATTGCATTAGCATTTGATTAACATTGCAAAGCACATTAATGGGTTTGAGTTATATGAGTGCCAAATTGTAAATTGTAAATAAATGAATACAGCGTCTACATGACTAAATTGAAAAAAAAAAAAAAAAGCACATTACGGGGCTTGCTTTAACTTGTGTCTATTTATCCGCTGCTTTCATTGACATTGCTCTTCTGGGTGTGTTTTTTACGCCTCCTCTTTCAAGGTTGGCCTCGACAGCCAAGACAGACAAGTGAAAGACATCAAGAGAGACAAAGGCAGAGCAGAAGACAGTGTAACGAAGCCTTGCAGGGAGACAGCCAGGCTGCGAGACATGCAGTGTAAACAAGGTAAGCCCGAGCACAGAGCTGGCGGGTGCAGGTAATTACACAAAGAGACAGCAGAAATCCCGCTTTAATGGATAAAGTGCCATTTTTAATACGGGGCCCCTTTCAACCTTTCATCCCAGCCAATCCTCTGCTGCCATTCTTTGTTGACAGCGAAAAGAGAGAGGCATTATGGGTGATCATTTCTGCGGTATTTTAATAACCCAGGTCAGCTCATCATAAAAGTCTCGTGGCAAGTGGGGGGGCTTTTTTCGAAGTGGCATGAGCACTTCAAAGCTTTCGTTCTCCCGCGTGGCGAGCCCTTCACTAAGGATCTCATCAATGACTCTAATAGATGTGCGCAGTAACGGTGACAAGAAAATACACAAACCCTGATTTGTTGAACATATGTTTAGTTTGCTTTTTGCCCCAGGCGATGAATTACATTAATTCCTGCTGCCTGGAAGGCTGAGTGGGTGGCTGTGCAGGGGGCCTCCGATTACGGCCGTCACCACCGGGGTAGCCTGGGTAATGGGTGCCCGGCCCTTCATTAATGTTATTAGAGGGGTATGAGGTAAGAGACGGAGGTGAACTAGCATTTAGCGGCGCGGCTGAGAGATTACGGGGATTAGACATGATAATGTAACACAGACAGGGCTCTCTAGCGGCCCCGGGATTAGTGTCAGCACGCCACAGCAGGTCTGGGTTAGATAGCAGCTAATTCGGTAATGCTGCATACAGGTGACCCCCGCTCCCAGGCATCACTGCTGCTGAAGGCAGGCGGCGTTTGATGATTTTATAATGTCAGAGTGATTATGGAGGGAAACGCTGCAGTTAATGCCAGCATGAGGGCATTTTGCATGAATGTATGTTTTGTCCTGCAACACTGAAGCTTTCTGTCATTTTCTAACAGAAGTTTAAAATAACATCTGAATTATTTTCATTTTGTAATTTCTTTGATGGATGAGGATGTGATTTATTTAATTTGTAAAAGTCACATTTGTCTGCACTTAGTGCAAATATACAGTATTTAAATATTTACATCACTGTACAACCTTAAAATTGAAGCTTTAATGCAATGAAATAGTAGCACAATGCTCCACTTTCTTTGTATCACCTAATGCACTAATCAACAGCCTCTCTGGAATGTGACATGTCTGTATGAGCTATGGCATCAGTGTGGAAATGAGTTATGAGCTGCTTAAATTCATGTGAAGGATTTTTAAAGGCATGAAGAAGTGAAAGTATTTGATTTTGACAAGAGAAAAAGCAAAAGAATTTTCATAAAAGCCAGAGGAATAAACCTAATTTTATATCCCTTTGATCATTACCAATCTATACACCACCTTAGGGTAATTTCAGCAAGGTTTTAAAGAGACTTTCTACCTGTTTCTAATAAAAATTAGCTTGTTTTTGTGTGAGTGAATGTCCATAAAACTGTGTCTTTAAACAAGAAAAAAGAAAGCAAGCTTTTGCAGAATGAAGAACAATGAATCTTGATTTTAGAAAACACTTTTACTTTGGAAAAAGCAGAAAGACGCTCAATGCACAGAAGGAACAGATGCAAAGAAAATTACATGGTAAAGAGACTTTTGCATTACTCAGTTTTCTTAGGGACTGTCTTTGGGGTCTTTACCCTCAAGTTGAGAACTACTAACTTTATGCAACCTGAATTCTTACAGTTAATATCATTGGCATCATTTACTGTCTTTCACTTCTTTTTGTTATTCAGTAAATCAAAGGTTCTCAACACTGACTGAATTAGCTTCAGGCACATGAAAAATAATTATGTTTCATATCTGACAGTTCAGTCATTTTCTGTTTAAATGTCCTGAAAAAAAAAATCTTCCTCTTCCGCCATGGGCTTTACTAACGCTTCACTTGTTTTGTGTGGAGAGCACACACATTTTCAGGCATTCATCGTCACCCCTTTTCCTGCCTCGTTCATGTTCCAAGGTCTGCTTGTGGCACTGATGTCTTTCAGGAAACCCCATTTGAATATGTTGAGGGAGGCCACGGTGTCTCAGGCACCCAGGGCACACTTTGATCCCTCCAGATCTGAGGGGCTTTTTTTTTTTTATCCCGAGGTTGAGCGTGTCATGGAAGCCTTGCCCTGCCAGATGTTTGGAGACCAGGCTCCTTCCTGTGTCTCATCCTGCTGTCGCCTCTGGTGATCACGTCGGTTCTCTCGGGCTGGAGCTCAACCTGGAGTGTTTCAGGACACCAGTGGAGAAAAACAGAAAATTAGCCATGGAAATCGAATTACCCCACCCCTCCAGACACTCGTGCACACTCTACACCCTGCTCCCATTAATGCCCAAACACGGGGGCATGACCTGGAACCTCTCAGTGCGTTTGACGGACATTAGGCCTTTACAGAAGTGATTTAGCAAAGCCTAGTGTTGCAAGTGACGTGCTCAGTGCAGTTTTTTCTTTCATGTGTGAAACAAAGCAGAGCAGGGAATAAGATGGTTTGAATAGATGTCTGTTTCACTGTACTTTTGACACCAGGCTAAGCAACTATATTCACTCTTCAGCAAAATACCCCCAGTGCTGCATTTTATGGTGGGACAAGAGCATTAAAACACTTTGTACTCCAGGCGCTCTGCAGCACAAACCTTTGATTTCCCATGTTTTGTCAGAGAAAAAGTAACTCATGCACGGCGCAGTCGTGTAAGCTGCACGCTCAAGACGATGTCACCTCTCGTCACCTGTCTCCGGAGCCTGAATATTAATACAACATGTTTGGAAATGAGTCACAGAGGCGTGTGCAGAGAGAAAGCCTTTGCTAGCAAGCAGCAGATATGATCAGAGTGCTGCTTATGCTCCTCAGCGTGGTAAACAGGATGGTGCTGAGGATCAGTCAGAGCTGACTTTATGGTTTATGAAAGCTGAGCTACTTATGTTAACAGGCTTTTTGAAGATTATAGTTGTGGTAAACATACATGTCAAGAGAGAGACGGTGATAAAGTGGAGCCACAACACAGAGACCAATTACCTCTGCGCCTTGGAAGATAGTTAACCTGGTCGTTTGAAGGGATGAAGACTGCAAAATGAAAAGGGGTGCGTGGAATAGTTGAAGTTCATGTTGACTTATTGGTTATAGTTACATCCCCTCAGTGCATAACATGGTAAAGTCAATAAGAATTGATTTTGCTTGTCGCCCAAAGCTCTTTCTGCGCTTTATAGCTGCCGCTGGGAAAGCTCAGTGGAAATGTAGACGCTGTTTTACCCACACTGAGGTCAAACCCATACTCACCAGTACATCTCACTTTCCTCTCTTCTGGCTCCCTCCCTCAGCTCTTAAACGTCTTCCCACATGTCCTCCCACAAGGTTTGCTGCCACCAGGTGCTGCTTCACAACCCACCAGCAAAGCGGCAGCAGCGGCATCACCATATCAACATGCATCTGCCAGACAAACGATCCACCCTCTCCGTGTTCTCTAGACAAATACGCTCCCACCCTCTCGCTGTCTCTCAGCCTTTTGATTGATCTGTCTGTCTCCACATATCGCAGCGTCTCAACCGGATGCCTTCAGTTTTAGGCAAATTACAGGCTCGACGTAGCGGCAGCAGAGATTTGGAAGGGATAGGAAAGACTCAACTTAACGGAAGGAGTTGCCTCTGTCTGACGCTACCTACGTAATCCTCTTAATGTCAGTGGGAGTAGTTAACAGGATGTACTTCCAAACTACTCATCATCACAATTCCAACGGAGTAATCTCCTCAGATGCAAAAGCAAGGTGGAAATGATGCTCCAAGTTCTCTGTAATTTCACGTGGAATTACTTTTTTGATGTAGTTTAACAAAGTTTTTTTTCCTCAATAGTTTGTTATTGTCATTGACAAAAATACAGCCTTAATAATAGTAAAATTTAACTTTATATCTTAAAAAACTGCAAGGGATTCCGCCAATCATGCAAGAAAAGGCTTAACTGTTCATTTGCATATTTAATCTATTTTTGGCCCCTCTTCCTTGTCATTCATGTCTCCCTCCTTACTACTTACTTTTTATTCATCCTGCCAGGTCACAGTTATAAATTACATGTATTATGTCTCTGACAAATGATTGACTTCAACGGAGTTCAGAGATTTTTCCCCCTCCACGCACGCAAACATTTCTTTTGGAGTCAAAGTTCCAAATCTGCTGTCAGGGGAAATGATTGATTTCAGTGTGAAAAATCGGTTGTAAGTAACAACATCCTCTGCTCGCATTAGTGAAAACAGATGCAGGAGCTGCTCTTTTTCGGCATTATCTGCAGACTGACCAGTTTGTCTTTTAATTTG
Source organism: Naso thynnoides (assembly GCA_029783665.1). Classification (NCBI taxonomy): domain Eukaryota; kingdom Metazoa; phylum Chordata; class Actinopteri; order Acanthuriformes; family Acanthuridae; genus Naso; species Naso thynnoides. Next base: position 13,370,628 of record JAQLOL010000005.1, on the reverse strand, counting down.
AAGCACATGAGTTGCTATGTAAGTATGATGTCCAAAATGACGAGAGCGGTAATAAATCTTAGGAGTGCTGAGAAGTTCTGGAAATCCTCTTCAACTTCAGATTTTTTGTTTGGAGCCTTTGTTTGCATCTAAGAAACAATGTCTGTGTCTGTGTGCACAAGTTTGGATGCATGTGTCTGGGTTTATGTACCCATGCGTGTGTGTGTGTGTGTGTGTGTCTGTGTGTGTGCAGTTGTGAGGTAAAGAGAGGGGTCTGGGTTGCACATGCCTCATTTAGACATCAAAGGCCCCCGCTGATGATTTTTCCTTATAATCCATGCCTTTTGGTGCCTCAGCTCCCTCCATCTGAATAAACAAAGCCCAAGTGGTTTTCTGTGGTCTGGGAGAAGTCAGGTGATTACAGCACGTGATTTGGGAAGTAAATCGATACATCTCTAATTTATTCCACTAAAAATCCCTTTTAGCAGCCCTTTTATGTTGTTTCTGAGAAGCATTCTGATTTCCAAGGGATTTCAAAGTGGTATTTAGAGATGTAATACGAGTCATCTGCCGCTCTTTGAAAATGAAAGAAACACCTATCTCAAAAAGAATTCCAGCCCTTTTTATCTCAAGAAGCAAACATGTACAATATGTAAGTCTCTCACCAAGAAGAGCAAACTCTGCTTGGCTTTCTTTTGATACGGAGAAATCAATATTGTATGAACCGCGCTGCCTCTGTATTCCCAGTCGACCATTATTCCTCCCCACCCCAAACAGCAGACATTACCCACGATCATTTAGCAAACCCCCGGTGTGAGCCACTGTCTGACCTCTTCCCAGCTCTGCCTGCCCATGTCCAAGCCATGCTCTCCCATGCCAGAAGCCAGTTTGGCAGCCTCCTCGCCTGTAATATATCTGCAGGAGCAGCATTCCTCTGGGGCTGGCCTGGATCAAATGGCAGTGATTTCCCAAACAGGGGCGCAGATATAGGAGGCCTGACCCATCCTCTGATCTGCTGCACGCTGTAATAGCTGCAGGTCAGAATGGTTAAATGATGATGCTGAACCCCTGTGTGTGTTATGTTTTGGGCTCCAAATCTGCAGCCGTAGACCCAGCAACTGAGCAATTTTAGAAAAACATTCAATTAAGATCTCAGCCAAGTTTGGCATTTGTGATAGCAGATGCTTACAGGCCTGTATTTGTGGCCTGCAGCATTTAACAAAATATGACTTTACCAACCATAAAAACAAATGTATCCTGCATGTACATCAGTAGAAACAAACAGACACAATAATGCAATAACATGGATTTAAGTGAGGAATGAGAGGGTTCTGTTGTTAGTTTATATTCTTTTGTCACCACTGAGGAAGAGATTTTTTTTTTAAAAAAGGAGTCTACTGTCACTCTTAAAAGTTCTGTGACGCTGTTTGTAGGCGCATATTTGCTTTGTGCTAAGTGCTGACAATCCCACAATGGCAAAGCTAACTTTCTTAACAGGTACACTGTTAAGTGCGCACCATTCTCCCTTTAGCGTGTTAGCATGCAATAACTTATTATTACCAACACAAAATGCAAATATTTAATCAAAAACCAAAGGACTTCGCAACTTTAAATCTTGACCTCATGATGGTACTAGGGGAAGAGTTAAAAGATCACCAAAGATTTTACAATTATCTTTCAGGGGTCATGAATGTCTGTATAAAATTTTATTACAACTGTTAGAAATTTGTAGCGATATTTCAGTCTGTAACATAGTGATAGACGGACGGACAAAAGAAATATACAGTGTTGTAGTTGTTGCCGTTTTTCACAAAACTATTTTAACTGAGGTGTGGGAACTGAGTAGGCTATTTTTCTTTTGACTTTTAAAAAGAAGATTAGTTGGAGTAGAGTAAATTTGCAGGTGACGTTATATCTGGTGAAAATCAACGTTTGCCTGCTTTAACTTTCACTGACTGCCATTAGATGTAGTTGGTTAGGAGAAGAGTAGGATTGTGGCAGTTTCAATATTCACACTTTCTTGTTAGTCGTTCTAAAACAGATCTAGTCTTTTAATTACTGTTCAAAGTCTGAAGCAAACATGGGCTCAGACTTGCATGCACTGACTGCGGTTAAGAGTCAGCTGTTTAAACTTTTTTTTAAAGAAAAAAACAAAAAGCACCATGCTCTTTATTTTATAAAATGATGCAATTTGAAACTTTGTTCAAGGACATTAGAATTCATTTCATGTGATTGAGTTCTTTGATGCAATTTCAAGGGAATAAAACATTTGCTAATCAAATCCATTTCTGCATCATTAGCAGAACAATGTCCTACATACAAAACATTGCTTAACTAAGGTGAAAACATTACATTTGTGCTGGTTTACTTTCTCTTCTCAGCAGCAAGTCAACACAGTAGATCTACGCCAAACAACATTGCACAATTTAATATATTATTCAAACCAATTCAATGCAGCCAAACTGAGCTATTTGATTAGAAGAAACACACACAGCTGTTTTTTAATAGCTATTTTGCTCAGCACACGAGATCTATCCAAATACCCTCAAATATTCGGTGACAGGGATCCACACAGTGGACGTCTAACACCTCTGAGGCACCGATAGATAAGATTCACGGTCAAAGTTAGCTAATATCTCAGAACTGACAGGAACTTTCTGGGCATTTACAAAGTGTGACTTTAGTAAACCTGCGCTGGTTTGAATAACATCAAGAAAGCCGAGGAAGGATGGCGGGGTTGGAGAGGGGGGCTTGCTCTTTGATGTATAGGATTGAGATGTGATGAGGTCTGTTCAAAGTGAGTACAAAGTACTGTTAAGATGGAAAAAGCAAATGCAGCTTTAGTCAAGGTAGAGAAGCCGAGGTAGCAAGAGATGATGAAGAAATGTCCTGTCTCACCCGAAACGCAGGCGAAGAAGATGAAACGTTATCTGACATTAAATATAGATGCTTCCTTGTAAAGGTGTCTTGATTTTAAAGCACACTTTTGTAGCCTATAAATTTTGAAACCTTGGGTGTACTGTCTTAAGTACACCCAAGGAAAATAATAAGCCTTCATAATATCTTATGTTTGAATGATAGCTCAGAATCTTTAGTAAGTTGGGGATAATAATTCACTTTCTGTGGTGCAATGAATGATTCATTTTTCAGTAAACTGTTTTGAACAATCAGGGCAAACAGCTTTATGCTGCCAAAGAGTCGATCATCTGCTGGAAGACAAGCAGCAGCAGAGAAGACGTCATTGAAAGGGCGGGAATCTGAATATGGAAATTACCTCTTATTCTGTTAAACAGATTAGCTGCAGCCAGGCTGCAGCTCACATTTGTGTCATTGTTTTTAGCAGGAAGTAGAGAGGTTAACATCTACACTTAGACCTCTCAATATCTGCTGAGTCAGTGCAGGATTTTCATCTGGTTCCTGTTCAAGTGTTCATGAGTGTAATATGCTTTTTATAGGCTAGCTAATGGTTGTCCAAAGTCCAAATCGCCAAAAATCAAATCTTCTGTTGTGTTCAGTTGGCAGCAAAAATCTCAGACACAGACATCTTATAACTTCATCAATTAAAAACAAAACGATATGCTAACTGCACCGCTAGGGGTATGTGGAGAAAAAAAAAATTGTCTATTTTTTACCAAGAATCTTGGTCATCTTAAAATATCTCTATTGTAGACCCTTGTTTTTTTTTTCATTGTGTCTCTGACATTATGTCTGTGTTTGACAGCATCTGAATACTGACCAGTTTTTTCACTTTTCTCATTGGTTACTATATTGGCAAATTTCAGATGTAATACATTAAAAGTTTTTGTTGTGTTTGACCCTGACCTTGTTCATCGGCAAAAAACAGACTTCAGTATTCTAGAAAACTTGGCAAAAAACCATCTTGTAAAATACAAAATAAGACAAACACTCTAAAGAACTTTCTGCAGTGTTTTATCAGACTGCATTGTATGATTAGATAGCACTACTAACTATTTTTCAAACACAAGATGCATTAGTGTATAAATCCTCAATGAGAGAAGTGTTTGATACATTAGAGATTAAGTAAATTTCCTTAACCAAAGATTTTTTACAATTAAACAGTGCTCCTAATATTATTGTTAAAATACTTTGTCCACCTGAGGCTCTTATAAAAAATAATCAACACATACTGAGCTCTAACCCTAAAATTTAATTAATTCCAAATATCAGCACATTTTAAGTAGGTTTAAGTCATTTTTTTAAAGAACTGTTAAGAGAATTGCAGCAACCTCCCATGTATTCATCTCAGTAGGCGTTTTCTGTCTGAGAAAAAGTTAAATTTGGTCCATTTTGTGGCAGTGGTCCAGCATTCATGCATATATACAACTGGCACCACATTTGTTTAGCTTAGTTTTTAGTGTGAAGTGAAGGCAGGATCTGATCTGAGCCTGAGCATGAATGCATTCAAGAACACTTTCCTTCCTTTGTGGGTTCTGGTCACAGTAAAATAAAACTGAATCCAACACCACCGACCCCAGTCTAACCTCAGTGTCTTCCATTTTAGCTATTCGGTAAATTCAGCTGTAGTATGCTGCACACCTGTGGGAAAATATAATTATATGTGATTTATGCGTGTAGATTTATGTAACGTTGAGCTAATATTGAGTCAGCTCGTCGATGAAATTACATAACCTTAAACCTCATCCAAAGTAGATTTAAAATGTTTCTGCCACTTTGTCACACCAGAGTGCAGATTTATGAAGTCGAGGGCAGAATCTGTTTGATGCCGCTGTCATCACCAGCGGTATCACGTTGGTGCTTGTTTTTGTTGTTGTTTTGCTTGGTTGGATCCCTGCCCTCATTTTTCCTCTGTTGCAGGTCCAGTGATGAAGCTGCAGCAGAGAACTCCTCGCCGGCGGGGCCAACAGCCCAAGCTGCTCAACAGCCCTGAAGACAGCCTGTACTACAACCAGCTAAATGTGAGTTCAAAGTGCCGATAAAGGCCTTTGTCTGACTTTGGTTCCACATGATAATACAATTAAACCTACCTGTGCCAGACCCTGGAGCCCCACCCCCACGCTTCTCTGCCTCTTGTCTTGAACATGTGCTTATGCTCTTTATCTGTTGCTTTCATGTCAGGATGTCTGCCTTCACGGTGAATAATTGATGTGGTTTATCAAAGCTGAGCAAGATGCATGCTTCATCAGACTCACTTGAGCCCTTTGATCAGAAAAAATTATGCTGTGACTTCTGATATTATCAGCATCTGCTCGCATTCAACACAAAATCACTTTGAATTAAAAATTAATGACTCTCTGCTCATCTTTTGACTGTGTGCTCTTGGCCCTTTCCTCAGAGAACTCTGGATTACCAGGGGAGCAAGAGGAAGCCGAGAAAACTTGGGTAAATAACTGCTTTCCTACTTACAGCAACTCTAAACAGAGCAGGCCCTTTGTGGAATCGGAGAATCCAGAAATGGAGTTGTTTTCTTATAATGTAAATGGAGAGCCGAAAATAACGGGCTTTTTACGAACAGTTGCTCTGCGTCATTAGAGAGAGGGTTACATATTAAGGCTTTGTCAGCATGCTAATTTTAATTGTAGAAGGTCTGACTTGTATTTGTACTATAAATGACACCCTGGTTCAGATCAGTTTGCTTAAGGAAACACAAGAATTCCTCATTGCTGCATGTGCAAATATTCTTTTTCTACATGTCCAGTTTTTTAAATCATGACTCCTCTGTATCCAAGTTACTTCTCACCACTTTCTTGTCTTCCCATCACAGTCAAGTCAAAGTGCTGGATGGAGAAGACGAGTACTACAAATTACTGTCAACTGTGGAGTCAATCCCTGAGGAAGAGTACGCGACCGCCCCCCCCTCACACCCTTTCTAGTGGGCCTCTCGTCAGTCAGGGCTGAGCCTTACAACCATGTCAACCGGTAAGACAGACACAGCAGACATGTAGACAGACACTCCAAAGAGCATCCTCGGTGTTGGATGTGCTGCTCTATGTGGAGCAAGTAGCAGCAGTGCAGAATAAGCGACCTGTACAGGCGAAGCCCTCAGCTGTTAATCAAAAGAGTTCACAGGAACGACTTACTCATCAAGGATTTTATAACAGCAGTTCTCTGTAAGTGTTGTGCTATTTTCTGTGTAGTGAGCCACCACAGTTTCTCCGTTACAGCTTAGGTTTTATGGCCACACGGCTTGATTATAGGAGCAGTGGTCTTGTGGTGTTTGAACTGACCTGTGCTCTGCCTCTCACTATGGCAAAGATTTGTAATACCATCATGGTATCTTAAATCCTGAACTAAATAAGACACTATTTTTTAGCTTACAAACTGCTGTGAAATAATACAGATGTTGGGCCGATAAATGAATTAATAATATTACCCATAACACAAAGAGTCCATCATATTATCATGTAGTGCACTGAGAGGAAGTTTCATTAATAATAAAAGACTTAAACACTTAAATGCTGAGCATCTTTTTGTTTTAGGGCCCAACCGATATGGGATTTTAGGGGCCGATGTCAATACTAATATTAGGGAGTAAGAAAATTCTGATATCCGATATATTGCCGATATTCTGTAACTAGTATTTTGAATGTGGTTATGAAATACATGTAACAAAGATACGTTATGGAGGCAGTAAATCCAGCAAACTTTATTCCATCATCAGTGTACTGACCGGTAAACATTTCACTTATTACCAAGTAAATAATGGACCACCCTCTGCTGGACAAACTACATGATTACACTATTTTAAATCTCTAGTCCAAGCATTTTTTCCAGCCTTAAAAATAAGTTTTAATATTATCAGTTATCGGAGAACATCTACGCCGGTACAAGTACATCTGCAATAGACCGATATCGGCCAATAATATGGCAAACCAACATGTCGGTTGGGCCCTAATTTGTAGTTTCAATGTTGTGTCATATGTTTTAGCTCTTTCACAGGGTTGAAGTAAACTTTTATTCTTGTGATAATCCATGAATGAATTCTGTCATTCATTGGTTATTCAGAACATGAAATTTTAAAATTAATGAGAAAAGCCCAGGACAAAAGACAAAATAAGACAAAATTCCTTCAAATTGTTTCTTTTGACTTTGTGCTTCACCATCTGTCAAAACATCCATTACTTTCCATTTCTAATGATGGAAACTGAAGAAAGCAATCAAATCCTTGGAGTTTTAAAGCTTGAACCAGCAGATGTTAGGTGTCTTATCCCAATAAGCCACGACAATAACAGTTAGTTTGAGTACAAGTTAAAATAATCATTAATTTTTCTGTCAGTCGTTTGCTCCATATTAACTCTAAGAAGCCCCTCATCTTGCAGGCTGCGTGTTTCTGAACTCAGCGGTGTTAACCTGACTTGGAAACATCTACCTATTCTTGAGCATTATGTCTATTGTCTAAGTCGGATCGAGATACAAATCCCTCTGAAAGCTCAAACTCTCTCTGCGAGTTCTCCCACAGCGAGCTGCCTGTAGTTAGTGAGGCTTTGTGCTGTCTGAGTGCTGGAATCACCACACATAGCCCCACAGAGGCAGAGCTAGACCTCACTTTGAATTTCACCCTAAATGCAGGAATTTTCTTTTAAGATGTGAAGTGTCGGAAATGCAGGGCTGGCGAGTTGATTTGTGGAGCTTTTTTTTTTTTCTTTTCAATTTGCATATCATTTACTGCATCTCCCTTTGTTGACACCCGAGGGCCTGAGAGGAGATTTTGATCTTAATAGGAAGAGTAGGGTGGTACGACTGAGGATCTCATCCTCCTTATACTCAGCGGGGAAAACATTAGAGCTCTGCCTAGATAGCGAGACTCGCTTCACTTAGGTTCAGGTTCACAGGAATACTGGTGGGTTTAAAGAGGCCCAAAGTGTTCATTAGATCCCGCCGCTCAAGACTGTGAGGGTCAGACGCAGGTTGAGACACAGAAAACTGACTCATCACCAAAACATCATAGGTTATATGTTATTCCTCCCTTTTTAAGCTTGTCGAACACAAGGCATTACCATAGATCCTCCCACTAAAATGTTATATATTTGAATCAAGCTGCAATTCCAGTGGTTTGTCAGTTGTCAGCTGATGTCTCTGTGGTTTTAACTCTTTCATTTTTTAACCAAAACCATGTTGTGTTGAACAGCCACAATGCTTGTCGTGGTAGGACGGTTGATCCAAAATGGTAAAACATCCCTTAGAAATAACATACTGTATAACTCCACACAGTGATGGACGAAGTATTTAGAAACAATGTTAAATACTCCATTACAAGTTTTAAGTCATTCGTTCATGTTACTTAAGTAAAAGTACAAGACTACTAGCAGTGAAATTTTCCAACGTACCTTTTTTATGTTGAAAATCATTTTTTACATTATTTGAATCCATTAATGGCTTATTATTACTGTTGCCAAAAAAGCATTTTACATAGCAGTTAGTTGAGGTGAAGCTAATTTCATACTGTTTGGCAGTTAAATCTATTACAATGCAATCTTTTATAAGCCCATTGTAGGTTTTGTTTACAACAGCTTTATCTGCAAAGGAACTAACACCAAAAAGAAATGAGTAAGAAGTACTTTAAATTTTGGTGACTTAGGTGTTTTTAAGTTGCAAAAATTAGAGTAGTCCAGTAAAGTCTTTAAAGATAGTACTTAAACTTGCAATGTAATTTCTGCCACTAGAGGTCCCTCTATCAAAACAACAAAAACAGAAGACACAGTTTGATAACATTATGAAGTAGCACAGGATCATGGGACTTCTTAAATTGTTAAATAGAGAACAGTGCAGTCTGAAATGTATTTTACTCAGGCAGAAAAGTTCACAAATCCATTGAAGATTTTTTTTTATTACATCACATTTGCAGACTTCCTTCCTCACTCTCTGACCAATATTACCCTGGAGGTTAGCGGTAGGCGTCAAAATAAAACGCATCATAACCGAAAATATAAGTAAAATTTCAGATTTCACTGAGTTTGAACATTGTTCATAACAATTGGGGAAATATATGACAAGTCTAGTCTTTATTAGGAATTTTTTATGTAGAAATGTTACATATTTGGGGTTTAAGTACAGCACTTGGGTAAATATACTAACATTCTGCTTCTCCTTTTATAAAACTATAAAAATATTTAACACACAAAAGCAACCCTTATTTATCAAACGTTAAAACAGTATTTATGTAATTTTTCTTTTATGTCAGTAAGTTCAGCTGTTTGTTTTTTTTTTTTGTTAGTTTTTCTTTTTGTTTTGTTTCTGTTGTTGTTTTGTTTTTTTATTTTGCTTTTTTTTTGTTGTTCCAATTTTCATGTTTGCAACCGTTTCTTAAAAAACAAAAAGATAAGGTAGAAATGAATCGTTCCCACGGTCAAATTAACTCACCTAATTAATCTACATCAATAATAAAGGCCTTGTCTCTTTTAATACTGAATCTATTGTCATATTCAACTCTGCAAGAAAATTCAAAGAGCTATACCCCAGACCACTGGCAGCGTTATAATGTGGTGTCACAGTTAGTTCAGAAGCATTTCACCTCCGGTTGTAGCCACAGATCCTGCAATAATTAAAATCCTCGTTGTGCATTACTCCCTTGCTGGGATAGTTGGCTCCTCTGAAGAGCAGTCTGAAATAGGTCACCCCAGCACCCTGTAGTGCATCTTAAAAGTACACTGAATCAATTAAGTGTGATCATGCTCCCTTGATTATTTTGGCCCTGTTTTTACCACGGAGAGGAATTTCAAATAGGCTCACTAGTTTGAATAACAAGGTTGGACTGTGGTGACAAATGGTTCCAGAGTGGGTGTTTCTTCCTCTGTTTTTCTCTGCCAAATTAACTCCCTGGCTGATTGCCTGCTTTAGCATATGAGAGGAGGTGAGCGGAGGTGTGTAGGTAATTGCCTTGGTTAGCTGATTATGTGTTGCAAAAGACAAATGTTATGAAATAATGTCATCACTCTCATGAAAGATATTCTGACCTGATGAACTGAAGCCTCCGCTTTTTAGGAGAAGCTGAGGGACAGACGCAGTGTCACGTCAGCGGTCGAGGTCTGACACCTGTGTTCTCTTAAATACGTCTTCGTAAATCCAGATCCCTCTTGTTTTTCCTCATTAAATCTGACAACATCTGGCGCGGGAGAGAGGACTGCTTTAATGTGGCTAACGTTACTGCTGGTGTTATTCTTGCCATTTTAGCTATTTGCTTCATGTGCAGCACTTTCATTTAAGCTACATCCAAGGCAGCCCCAAACACCGTTATCCAAAGTTTTAAACCACCTCTATGAAAATCACTCGAGCTGCAGCCTTAACAAATGATGAAAAGCTTTTATTTTCTAAAGAAGCATGCTTACCTTTTCACCTAATAGTGATGTCTCACTTCAAAGAGAGAACACGATTAGGCCAACATTGTCCTGTTTCTATATCCTTTGAGTTCAAAGGGAGAGTTTGAATACCTGTATTTCATGTGCAGCCCTTTCAAATACTGTTTTAATGCAGTTTACGTGCTTTTGATATCCAGATGTGCCAGTTTTCCACCACCGTGGAATGTATCACACTATATTATTATTGCATACAACAGTTTTAGAAGTAAAGAATTTTTGTTTTTAAGAGTTTTCCTCCAACCAACTTCAAGGACACAGGACAATCAGGACACCTATAGAAAGAAACAAGGACTCTGATGCTCTTTGCTGGCTAAAGTTTAGTGCCAAAGAAAGCGACATAACATGAGCGTCACCCGGATGTCGCATGTGTGTTAAGGGTCCTGAGCAAAAGAACATTCCCTAAAGACGGCATTAATAAAGAAACTGGTTGCGCCGGGCAGAGACAGAGAGAGAGTAAGAGACAAAGAGGAAGAAGGAGATAAAAGAGTCTGTTGAGTACATACATCAAAGGTCTCTTAATGACAAGGGATGCCATTTGGGTTACAGTGGCTTTTGTTTCAGCTTCCTCACACCTGCAGTTTGTTGAGGGTGCTCTATGCACCGTTTTGTTGTTAACATTTGCATGAATGGAAAATGCATGCATGAGTAGATAAGGGTTTGTTCCCGACTGCTAATCTTGGTGGCGACCAAATGCTTTGGTCAAAATTACAGCTTCCTTTTCATTAGCATAAGAGAGATGTAAGCATTCAGTTGCTTTCTTGTCTAAAGAAAAGGCTTACATGGAACAATAGAGACAGTATGGAAAAGCTGTTATCCTGGTCGCCATGAAATTTATTGACTTAAAGTTTTCTTGGTGCCTCCGGTGCTGGAGTGAGATTTGACAAATCAGAGCGTGAAATTGTGATTAGCTTCTCTCAGTTTGTAGACGGAGTGGGGCACTTGCAGACTTGGCATGGCCAAAGGTGTAACCTGTTTTGTTTTGCCCCGGTGCTGCTTTCCCAGATGGTGGGACCAGCTGCCATTGAATAAACGCTGGACGGGTAACAGTGTGAGAATTACCACGGCCTTGTTTCAGTTTGGGATGCAGAACGGAAAGCTTGTCTTTTGCCACTGCCAGGAGGAGCAGGAACAAATCACCTGGTGCTCAACCAAACAACCTTTTGATTGAGGTCAAGATAAAGTAGAGTCCGGTAGAAATGTTTTAAACTCTGTCCAACAGCTCCTGGATATTTGTGCAGCTGCCGCGGAGACCCCCTACTGCCACATTACAGCATATTCTTTACATTTGGCAGACCTCTGTCTTTGCTTTTCTTTTTTTACAACTTTTTCATTGACATTTTGACACGTACCACACAATGTATCTGCTGAAACAAGGTCTGTTACTAGCAAACGCAATGAACTACACTTTTGACATATAGTTTGTTTTCCTCTTATGTTTTCCATTGCTTCTCCTAAAGTAAATTTTCTCTTCTGAACATTTTATTGAAATATTTACTCAAAACAACACATTTGTACAGATTAACTACTCTGGTACAACATGCAATCTTGCTGTAATGTTAAAGGAAAGTTGCAAACCTGAACAAACTGATGTTAACAGTATCAAAATATTTGCAAACCTGCACTGTAGACAACTTTTGTCTACGGTTTAAGTATTTGTGGACGCCAATATTTCAAATTTCCCACAATTACATCATTGCGTACCTAAAGTTGCAAGAAGCATGCGGCGGCTCTTATTGCCTCGTCTAAGTGTTCTGGCGCAATAACACCTCAAAAAGTAGTCACTTAAGTGAAAAAAATTTAGGAAATTGGATGAAATAAAAACCACCTGTTCATGTTCACAGCATCACAATATAGATGATTACTGGAGATGAGATCTTTTTAATGTAATTTTTCCTGGGAGAGCACTTCAGGCTGTAACCTCGCAGATCATCACAGAGAGGGTGCATTTTTTCTCTTTAGGGCTGGATTAATGCATCCAGGGTGGGCTAAGAGAAGGTAAAATGACCTGTCCCGCCCTACGTGACCCCAGGCCAACCCTGCACATTGCCAAAGCTTTGCTCCTTGCTCTTGAATATGCAGACATCCCTGGCTTCATAGGCTCGGAAGAGAGAGGGAGAGAAAAAAGGAGTTGTATCGCATTGCAGGGAAAATTAGTGAGACCAAAGTTGGAGTTTCTGTGTGTTGGGGGCTGCGAACAATGGCAGCTTTCTGTCAGACAGCAACTTCAAAGGTCGGCTGAGTGACTGCTCTGAGTTATACTTTGTTGTAGATCACTGAGGAAATTCACAGATGTTTTCTCATACGAGACACCATTATAGCGGCTCAAGTACCCAGTAGCCTCGAGCGTCTCTCCCTGCCCCCCATCTCTCTCTCTCCACACACTCAAACTCACTCTCACTCTCACACATGCAGCCTCCCCACCTCCCCCGTCACTCCCCCACCCTCATCCCCATCTCTGATATCTCTCGTATAAGACAGATGTGGAACCTGTTTTCTCTCCAACTGTCCAGAGAACATGGAAAGTTAAAAAGGGGTTCGTTTTGTGGCATTGCCCCCTGACTTTGTCAAATCCACTGTTTCTCTTCTCTCAGTTCGCTAAAAATGTCAAGAACACATGCAGCTCTGCTTTCTCGAAACCATTGGAGGCCAATACAAGAAGCCGAAATTCATTCAAATAAAATGAATTGAGATGAAAACTGAGAGTGATAGTGAAAATTATTTTGAGTGTGCTGCATAATGGTGATACACTTCTCTCTCCTCTGCAGATTGCCTTCTTCAACTTTCAACTGGACGTGAACCAAAATAAATTCAGCAGCACGCTTGATGTCTGTTGTACATTTCTATTTATTTATAGTAAAATGCTGTTTTATATGAGTCAAATAAATGTGATAAAACTGCTGACTTGACTACTGGTGATTTTCCTTGAATTAACTGGTAATTGATGGTCTTTCACATCTTATACAGTGCTTTGTAAATAGTGGTGAACTGAAAAATGTAAAGCACTCACAAGGGGCTTAATGTCAGCTAAAATTTGCGGTTTGCAAACCATGTTTGTTTAATTCTAACTGTAAAACAACACACATCTACACAACGAAATATCTTATGTGTTTTTAGGGGGGGACATAATGCACACTAGGGATATAGCACAAATTTCACATTTTCAAATCTGCTATAACTAGTACATTTAAGCAGTGCCAATATAGAAAAATAAACTGCGTGTTTTGGAAATCAACACTAGTTTATAACCTATCAAACTTTCGGAAAGGTATTTGTTTCAAAACTCAGGAAATTTTGATTTCTGATTAAATCGGGAATTAGAATTGGGAATTGGTTTTACTAACCAAATTTAGCCTACATCATTTTAATGGAAATTGGTTTAGTTAATAATAGGAGGACCCCAGGAAGTGTAGCTACGTCCATGTGCCAAGGTTAATGGAGATCCTAATAAAAAATAAACAATCCGACTTTTACTTTGAAAAAAATGCTTGCTCCATGTTCCTTAGATCCAGAAAATGTGTAAGTTTTGTTTTCTTTTTCTTAAAAACTGTATCTTCTTTTTAACTATTCCTAAATGCAGATTCATGCTTGTTGCATGCGTGCATGTTTCTAAACAGTATAACTGTCAATCGACTGTTTTGCTGTAGAGCACTGTATGAAATACATGGATAGCACAGACTGCTTCCATGTTCAAACCTTTGAGTGTACAGGCAGAAAACTGCAGCAGTGGGGGTTCCTCCAAGTTAATTTTTCCATCAAATGCTGAAGGAAAAATTTCTCTTAGCCAAACCGCTGCTGAGGTGACCCTGTAAAACTTGAGGCATGGCCACAAAATGGAAAAGGTTTGGAGCAAGTAAATTACCTCGGGGACTGGACATTGTGTTAAGCACGCAGTCATGAATTTCTTACAAACTATATCAAAGTCCTGCTCAGCCAAATCCATCCCTCAGCTGGAGTCCCATTGAGATGCATTAAAATGTAAGAACTTGCATTTAGGGCTCAAACGAGCATCTCAAAGAGAGATATCAATAATATAGTGATGGTTCAGAAAATTCATGCAGTTGTCATATATGGCAGAAATTTGGCTTTTGCTAGCATGACAGCTCACATGTAAAGAAGATTTATGTGAAAATCCACCCAAAATCAGAATTAATGTTTGATTTTTTAATGTCAAGAAGTCTTGCTGCTGCTGCTGCTGCTCAGGATCCCCCCAAAAATCTTAATTCTGTTTTAGGGTGGATTCTTTCTTTACTTAAACACTTGTCGGTTTTGACGTAAGGCATATGAGCAGATTACAATATTTGACATTTATCTGACATGCAAACCTGGAAGCAAAAACCAGCTGTCAGCACGTTCCTAGATGAATCTAAACTTTTGGAAAGGACTGTAAAAATGTTAGCTGTAGTGGTCAGTAAATTAGTTGTTAACATCAAGTTAACACAGTTCACAGCAGTCGGTCATTTTAAAATTCTCTTTTTAACTGTTCTGAGTACTGTTATTTCAAAATCCCTAATTCCAAAATACATACTGGTATTACTTTCTAGTGAGACTTCCTTAAGTGTTTTGTAAGTTGCAGCTAAGCTTAATAAATGTTTAATAAATCGTTACAAATTCATTTGTCATCACTTACAACCCATCAATACCGACAACTTAAGATGAAAAAATTGTGAAAATCCATTTATGATTGTATATCTTCTTTTATCTTGAATAAGACAGATTTTTTTTTTGTAAAAACACTTTATTAATAGTAAGTCATTAATATACTGCATACTTGAGTGCACAGTAGAAAGTGAGAAACCTGAGGGTCATTATTAATATTTTATTTACATTGACAACTAAATTATTCCTCAAACAGAAAGGATAAACACCAATCAAAGGAATGTTTCTCCACCTGGCAACCCAAAACTTGTTCTTACTGATCTGGAAACTGTTGGGTCTTTTTATAATTCTCTTTCCAACTGTTTTAAGCTGCTTTGTGTGGAAAGCCTGTCATGGCAAAATGCACAAAGTGAATACATGTACACTAATAAAGTACCACTCACACGTAGGCTTCATACCTGATTAATAAGTAATTTATAAATGCTTTATAGATCATTTGGAATCCATTAATACAGTTGTTCTCAAACCTTTTCTGGCATGCCTCCCTTCAGAAACCCAAGAAGTTCATGCTCTCCCACCCAGTCACTGAAAATAACAGAGGAAGACTATTAAAAGACTTTTCAAAATTTTAACTCTACGTGCCATAAAGGTCTGAACTGGTAGCACCAGCAAACTTCTGTTTGTTTATTCTCCCAGTATGAATCATAGTTTTCTCTGGTCACTGATGTTCACCTGCAGAAGCTTCAGAGTAGCCTGCCCCACAGTTTGATAACCACTTTGACAAGAACAAGGTTTGGGTTGCCAGTTTGTGAAATAATATCTGACTGGTGTTTACTTTCTGTTAAAAAGGTAATTGTTGGTGTAACATCAATAAATACTCTCCCTCGCTAATAAGCCATTAAATTTGTAGTTTTTTTTATGAGTTATTTATTATGTGTTTTCACAGAAATCCATCTTTTTGATGAAATGAAAGTATTAAGACAATGCAAGCTGTCTTGTTATACTGATGATGTTAGTCATAACTTGTAGACTGTTTATATTAACAAGCAGTAAAAAAAAAAATTAAAAACACAAATCGTTCATAATGGAATCTGTGATTATTTTCCTATGGGCACATGTAGGTGTCAAAAACGTAACTACAAAGGTACAGACTTGCTCTCCCTCTCTCTCTCTCTCTCTCTCACTCTCTCTCTCTCTCTCTCTCTCTCTTATGTAAACACCAGACTTAACAGGACGTGGCTCAGAATTTAAAGCAGTGACCTTCCTGTCTTCTGCATATTTTCATAAGCTCTATAAACTTCATCACCCACTGCTGCCATAACTTGATGTAAACAAGGTTAATCTCCGCTAGTTTTTTTTTTATCAGTCAACAGTGTGACTACACCAGTCCTGTAGCCAGTTTTGTAGTTTAACATGGCTCCAGTACAGCCCAGCAGGACTCCCCCTTTCCCTCATGACTGTGTGTAAAGCCGTGGGAGAGGACTGGGAACATTAATCCCTTCAAAGGAACAGATCTAATTCAAAATCTGCCGCTCCAAACTAGTTGAGAGGACAGTGATTGTTTCTGCAGGGAAGCCAGATAAAGATCAGAGAGTTGATATAGAAAACTACAACTTCCATTTCAACTGCTCTGCCAAAAAAAGTTTGGATAATATCTAATGAAAACTGCAAACTTCTGAATTCATCAAATGTTCTGAAACAAAAGAGAACAAAATATGACCCCTTTTCTGCCTTTCTGACATTACTTTATTGAGAAATAATTCAGTTTGAATGTTTACGTGCACGAGACCCTGTGCTTTTTCTTGATGTGAGCTTCCTCCCCACACAAACTGACAAGTTCATAAAGAAACATGATTGAGATATCAGCATCTGAAGTGCAGCTTTTGTCACCTGATGTAAAACAGAGGTTCCCCTTTTGTGTCATGCTAAGTAACATGTTATAATTTGAATTAGCTGCAGGAAATTCACCCAGAGGCTTAAAGTTAGGGGGGGGGGTTAAATTAAGAGTTAGGTTCTGATAATACAAATGAATGAAATGTGCAAAGGAGAAAGTATTTAAATAATTCAGAGAGGGCATAATTAAGTGTTTAATGCAGTGTTGTAGTTCAAAGCAACAACAAAGAAATTTTAATTCACATCAGAAATGTAAAAGAGCCGTAGATTCTTCAGAGATGAGAACTTTGTGTTGAGTCACTTGATTTGGTCTCTTTCCTCCATCAAACAGTCAGGCGACGCTCTTGGAGATCTCCAGAGATAACAATGTCACATTGTCACATAGGGTTCTGCTACAAATCCTTAATTACAAAAAGAGGATCAGATGACTACAGCATCCAATACCGGGGTCTCCAGGCGGCATGGGGGTCTTTGATCAAGAAAATCCAATTATTTGTGTATATACATTTCCCACATAGTGATTACTTCATTAATTGTCCCGCCTTTATCTCCTCCCTTCCCATCCCCCCTAATAATCAGCTCCTTTATCCAGACCAACAAACACACCATAGGAGCTTTGTGGATTCAAAGGATTTGCTTTCCCCTCTCAAAGAGCCGCTATTCTTTGATGATTGGGCAGCGGCAAACTTCAAAGTAATAAATCTTATTTCTGACTGGCTGGCGGCCCACCAAAGTACTTATCAAATTATAAGAAGTGATCCCTCACTCTTCAGATAGACCAAGGATATCTCGGAGAGAGGAAGCACTGAAGAGTGGAGAACCTGCTCGACACGACATTTTTTACTGCGAATGCACATATTTATCTAAATTAGTGATATTATTTTTGTTTGTTTTAATCGAGAGGGAGGAGGACGTTTACCATGGCAGCAGTGGCTGTACTGCGGAATGAGACACTCCAGGCTTTTCTGCAGGTTTGTGCGCAAGTTTCTGTTTACTTTGACAACTTTAATAACTTGTTAATTTACTCATCCGAGGTTGTTCATGCTTCGGTTACGAGCCTTATATATTTGACAGAGATACGTGTGGTGCTATCTTGATAGTGCGGTGTCATATAATTTAATTACTGCCGCTAATTGTTTTTGCGTGTTAATGACTTTTGCTGCAACATTACGCCAACTTTTATGTCTCATCGCGACGCGCAATCGATTCAAAGCAGAAATTCAAGCATTCATACAAACTGACATAATTTTGATGGATGTTAAAATGTAGCACATTGCTTTTTTTGAACCTCGTAAAGTGCGTTAGGTTGTAAATTTAAAAAATGTGTGTCTCGGTTTTCCAGGATCGCACTCCAAACTCCTCTCCAGAGAACTGTAAGCACTCTCCGCTGGCTCTCCTGGCTGCCACTTGTAACCGGATCGGACATCACCACGGATCAAACCCAACAGATTTTCTCCAGGTCCCTTACGACCCAACTCTGGGCTCCCCTTCGCGTTTATTTCACCCGTGGACTAACGAGGGAACCCCTCAAAGCAGCCTGGCCAGCAACTCTTCTTTCGGACTATCCTCCAAGCCCCAGCTGTCTGCGCACATCCAGAGCTCCTTCAGCTCGCACCACGAACTGCCTCTCACCCCTCCGGCGGACCCCTCGTACCCCTATGACTTCTCCCCTGTGAAGATGTTACCTTGCTCCATGCAGTCTCTGCAGTCCACCTGCCCTCCCACCTATGTCCCCGCTGTTAGTTACGCAGCCCCAACTCCCATTCCGCCCGCAATGCCAAGTTTTGTCACGGGACCCTCCGGCCTTGTGCACCAGCAGCAGAGACAATTGTCCCCAAACCCTGGCGAGGATATACCGTGGTGGAGCCTCCAGCAGGGGAACCATGTCAGTCACTCTTCCTCCCTTGGTCCCCATCGCTTCCAGCTGCAGAGGGGCTTGGTTCTGGGACATACGGACTTTGCGCAATATCAGACGCAAATTGCGGCTCTGCTGCACACCAAGTCCCCTCTTGCAACCGCGCGGCGGTGCAGGAGGTGCAGGTGTCCGAACTGCCAGTCCTCCACGTCCAGCGACGAGCCTGGGAAGAAGAAGCAGCACATTTGTCACATACCGGGATGCGGGAAAGTTTATGGGAAAACTTCTCACCTCAAAGCGCACCTGAGGTGGCACTCTGGGGAGCGACCGTTTGTGTGCAACTGGCTGTTCTGTGGCAAGAGTTTCACCAGGTCGGACGAGCTGCAGAGACACCTGAGGACTCACACGGGGGAGAAGCGCTTTGTTTGCCCGGACTGCTGCAAGAGGTTCATGAGGAGTGACCACTTGGCAAAACATGTCAAAACTCACCAGAACAAAAAAAGCAAGTGCCATGACAAGACACTTGACCACGTCAAAAGGGAGGACACGAGGAATATGTTGTAACACACCTTGTAGTCATTTTAAACAGTAGAAATCACTAGTGCAATACAGTCAGTCCTACATTAGTCAAAGTATACAGTGAGCTGCATTTGTTTTATGGTATTTTGTTAATTTTGTTGGTTGATTTCATACATGCTGACAATAGTTTCTAACATTGCTGGTCTGTGTAGCACATTTTTGTATATATATGAAGTTTCATAAGTTAATTTGGGACCATGGGAAAAGTTACAGCTCATGAGTTTGAATTCACTGTCTATATCATATCAAGAAGACAAGTTTTCAACTTGTGTTTTTTATCATTGTCTTCGGTGGAAGATTTCACTCCCCTGTAAATTATATTTAATAGCTTTTGTTGAATGAAAGTGTCCGTTTTTTGCTCCTTATGGGGTGTTTTTAAGCATGCTCTTGAAAAGATCTGCTATTGTTGATATGACCCAAATACTGTGTGAGAATAAAGATTATAACATTTTCCTCAACTCAGAATAATTCATTTAATGTCCCTCAGTTAAATGGGTGATGAGACAATCAGGTTTTTGTAAAGAAACAGAATTCCAGGGGGTGAATGTGCCTTGTGAAAAAGTTTTACAACAGTAAAAAAAAAAGTTATTAAATCAAAACAATTTGTTTCATAAAATCTAAAATTTATACAGAATTTTTTACAATTTTGCAGAAAAAAGGTGTGCTAATATTAAGTTTCCAGCTGCTGGTAATCGTAACAAATAAGTCATCCACCTAAAATAAAACCAAATTTACCATTTCTCTGGCCATGTTAAAAATGAAAAACGTGTGAAATTCTTAAAAATTCAATTTCTTGCACTGCTGCTCTATCGCTGTTGTAACCTTAAACATAAATGAAACATTATTTAAGTAGCATAGAGGTCACAAAAGTTAAGTTGGTCTGGATTGTTGTTTAAAAAATATTCTTGCAAATAATTGTAAATATACATGCTCCACCAAAACATTTGCAATACAATGTTAAACAGTGAAAAACAGCTTTGAGTCCTGAAACTTGCCCGCCAACTGAGTAAAAACTGAAATATAAAACATGAAGACTTGAGCGCTTCAAGTGTGCATACAAGTGTTTCAACCTGAAACAGAATTTAAACTCCAAGCTTTGCTTTTTTGGAAAAAAAAGGTATGAACTTCAGAATATTGTGAACTGAGAACTGAGGTTTCCTGTGAAAAAAATTTCAATGGAAAAAATACAAACAATCTTAAAAATAAATAAAAAATTGTCCATAAAGTTGCTGGAGAATATTACACATCTTCACATTTCCTCCACAGTAATTTTTTTTTCTTCCATTAGAATCAACTGTGGGAATGCAGCAATTTGTTAAGTGTAGTGTTTTGTGCTACACTTCATGTGTTTTACACTTCCCTTTAAGGACTTTGCAGTGATGCCGTAGGCTGAGATGAGACCCATTAGCAGAGAAACACTTTGCCTTGTAGCTGGAATATCACTACATTTATGTTACACTCAGGATGTGCGGCAAGTTTAATGTCTGACTTTGTTTCTCTGCATCGTAGTGGGTAGTTGAAAACAGTCCACTTTTGATCGAACTTTTTGTCCACCCAAGTGGGGAAATAACTACAGTTGCAGGCTGGAGTGTGCACTCATTACAAACACCTAAACTAAGTGTCATGTATTGATCACCACTGCAGTGCTTCATTCTAAATACACTCACAGCTGCTTCTTGCTGATCAGTATTTTACATTGACTTCCTCCAAATTGTCCTTTGATGGATTTTGAGGTGAACTTTTGTAACCCTAAAGAAGTGATGAACTCTCCTAATAGATCAACATAATTTGAATAACTCAGTTAAGCCCTGGGTTGCATTGCACTCTTCTGTCTTATGAAGGATCACCAAAAATGTCAGTTTGAAGACAACTGTCAGGTTTCTGTCTCAACAGCGCCCCCTTTTGTAAGTTGCTTCAGTGTTCATCAGCGCATGCAAATATCATTCTGACAAATGTAACTTACTACTGTGGAGAACGATGCTTGAAAGGCAGAAAAATTGGAAATATTTTTCCATTCTTTTAGGTCTTACATGTTGACTTACATTTTGTCCAGGAAGACTCAACATGTTGAGTGAATTTGTAATCTGTAACTCAATTTTATTCTTGCTCTTATAGCTTAACCTTTTTACAACAGTGCAAATAAAGTTTGCTGTATTTGCCTTGTTGCATTGTAGTAGCGTGCACTGCAATAACAGCCAGAAGGTTTTACATATTTGAAATCCAGTTTATCATCCTGATACAACTCCTGTCGTCTCGTGAATTAAAGCTGCAGTTTAAATTTCAAACGTAAACGCAGGGGTTGCGCTTACATAAAAATTCAAAATAATGAAATTGAACATTTCACTCCCAACCTGCCCTCTACCTGAAGGTTACCAGAGGACAGAAGCTGAAAATTAGCCTCAGTGAGATGCCACAAACCGTGTATTTGTTGCACTACTCCGCCATACAGTATTAAACAATATTCTCTGAAAAAAATAAAAAATTAAATAAAAAATAAATACATGGAATAGCACTAGAAAACAATTATATAAAAGCTAGCGTGCTTTTTGGTGTTGTTAAAGGTTTTCTTTTATATCAGTTGTATTTGTGAATACCAACAAATCAGATCTATATATTTTACATTAATAATCAAATGAAAATACAAGTTTTTCATGTATAAGTCAAAAGTTTTCATTATAAACAATCGACA
>JAQLOL010000005.1:13325432-13339196 GCA_029783665.1 Naso thynnoides | reverse complement strand
GGGTGAAAGGATGAGAAGTTTAAATTGGGGGAAAACACCAGTGGTACACCGTGTGACAGTCGAGGGAAATTCACTGATCACTACAGGAGAGATACAAAAATTGCGAACGGATTTAAAAAAAAAAAATTTAAATGAGAGATTTCTTATTTTGCTTTTCATGCTTTTTTCTGTCACCAGCAAAGAGGATACATGTGTTAAAGTGAGATTTTGCTCATAAAATAAGGCGAAAATAAAAACTATCACAAGCACAAAAACAGGAAGTATTTCTCTGACACCCTCCTCTCACTGGCTCTCTCACTCTGTACATTTGGATTATGCCCCATCTTGTGGACAGTTTTGTGAAGCTGTTGGTCGAGGACAACCCCACCTCCTTTTTACTTTTGGTCTTTACATCTATTGTTGTTGTTGTTTTTCACTCCAGATCAGCAGAGAAAAAAATATAGGAAAAATGTTTCAGGTTTGATTTACAGTTAGGGTGATTTTTTTAAATTTTTTTTTTTTTTTTTACAAAGACCACGTGCCAGGTATTAGTATATGTGTGACAGGAGGGAGAAATGCATTTATTGCAAAGAACATAATATGGACTTTCAGACTGGCAAAGTGGGAAAATACCCTCAAGGACCCCAGTCTCTCAGAGGCCCAAAACCCAAGATTGACTGTGTGACCATTAATCAGTGGTAGTTATGTTCACTGGAAATTTGATGAGCAAAATATGAACTGAAATGAAAAGGACCTGAACAGATAAGTCTACAATACTCACATTCTAATGTGTAATGAAAGAATTATTGATCACTGTAACTTCTCAGGCCTATACTGGCTATAAAGATATCTCTTCCTATCTTGATTAGAATGCGAAAATATGGGGTACAAAATCCTAAATTTGTGCAAAAATGCATTTTAAGTTCAGTTAAGGGTCTTAAAAACTCACAATATATTTGGCAAGATTCCCTCTTTGTGTTTCCTGTGGCAGCGTTTTTGTGCTAAACTGCCAAGGAAGAGCAACAAAAGAGTCATTTCAAACTGAAGCCCCTAACTTCATATTAAGAATGCATCTCTTCTTTTTGCAGCTAGTAACTCCTTAAAATGATTGTGCATATGTGAGCACTGTTTTAAGAATAACCTGCAAAAATATCCTTTAGGGGAAATATTTTGTAGAGAAGCCCTCCTCCAAATCTACTCTTTACTTGTTTTATCGTGTAAATGTTGTGCTTAGGTGGTGCATAAACCTAAATCAGGTGAGTTTTAATGGAATTTTAAACTCCAAGTTAAACACAGCGACTCTGGTGGCCTCTACAGGGAGGAAGCAGGAAGTCATGGGGCGGCCTGAAGGTTGATTTTTGCCCCTGGTCCAGTCCGGAGAGTCTGTGGAGGAGTCAGGATCGGACAGCAGCGTGAGACTGTGGAGCTGTCCGGTGCTGAAAACACTGCAGACTCGAACACTGCGGTCCCCACTGAGCATGAATGTGTTTTATATCAACACTGTCACATGTCTGAATGACCTTTTCATAAGACCCATGATTTAGGAAAAAAAAAAAAAAAAGTCTTCTAGAGACTTATGGTTGATTGCTTCTGATTGGTTGTCTCTCTTTGTGTGTCCACTCACATCCCATGTATGTTCGTGTATGATGGAGACGTGTTCCAGATTAATAACTGGGTTTATAATTAGCCTCATGAGGTATTTCTGGAATGGCCCATTTGGGCTCTGCGCCTGCAGGAGTCATTCTTGGTTTCTCACTGCCACCTTGTGGATTTCGGGTTGTCTTCCTCTCAGTGCGCAATGAATGATGTCGTAGGTTACATCTTCACCGTTCAAACCCCGTCCTGTCTGCACAGAGAGTGTCAAAGTATGATTTTTTTTTCTCCACATTTAATGACAAGAAGCGTGAAGATTATCCGAAAATGTCTCATTGAACTCAGTGTATGATTCAGAGATGGCGAGATCTCTCATTGGTCGGTGGGGGAGAAATAAGAAATAAATAAAAGCAATTAAAGGATTGTGCTGGTTCGTGATTGTGCCGCTTTCTTCAGCCTGTCCTCTTGTTTTTGTTTTTTTTTTTCCACAAGAACAAAACCAGCGATCTCTCCCCCTCCCCTCGTCGAGCCTGAGCCCTCCTCACGTAATGTAGCATCAAACTTCAAGTCCATGTTCGTGACCGGGATTCAAACCAGAGCTCTGTAGATCCGGAGGGATCAACACTTCCAAAAAGTCACAGTTTTGGGGGGCCGAGAGCGGCGCCGTTCAGTGTCCAGCCTGCAGACAGCCTGCAGACGGGTCTGCTCCACAAACATGCAACACCGGCGGAGGTAGAAGCCCTCTCGCCGTGACTCATTCGTGCGCAATGACAATAAACAGACAAGGCTCGCTTTAAATATCAGCAAATCAAACCCACTTCCACAAAAGCAAGGTCACCTTGTGTGGGATCTAGCGGAGAGCTGGAGCTCAGGTCTGTTTTTTCCCCCCTCTTCTTCTTCTTGGAGTGTACCAAAGAGCGCAGCAGTCTCTCCTCCAGCACTTAATTTGCTGTTAAATTCACTTTTTTTCTTTGGACTGCACCTGTTCACCTGGACCCACATAATCACGGTAAGTGGCTGAATTTATTCATTTGCGGGGCTCTAATAGCCAGAATAAACCAACTCTTGCTTTTATTGTCATTGATGCTCTAACAGGTGTTTTTTTAAAAGGTTTGCTCACTTCGAAATACCAAGTTTAGGTGACATAATTGGCCTGTAGTTTGTGTATGAGATGCATGTGTGTTGAAACGTTTTTTGTTTTGTTTTGTTTTTTTTCTGAACAAGCTTTGTATCTGCAGAGGGGGGGGGGGAACAGTATTTAGTCCTGAATAACCGGTTGGTGTTTTGGCGAGAGGGATGAACGTCGTCCTTCCGGGGGACTTCAACCTGCATCACAGGCAATGCAATATTCACCTTGATCTGATATTTGTGGGTCATGCAAGTTTGAGAAGCTCTGCAATGCTGTGAAGGCAATATAATCCATGATACAGATTTGTTGGATATACATAAATAATCTATCTGTTGGCTTTTATGTGCATTTTTACGCATTTTTGCGCCTGGCCTTCAGATGGCAGTTCAGTTGGTAATGTGGGGTTTTAATGATGAGACAGCTGTGTTTTTTTCCTTGAACAGTTAGTGATGTGCTATTTGTGATGAGAATGACAAACATGAAGCTGTAAGGCGGCTGCAGGATCAAGGCATGATGCTGAAATGATGCGCACCTGTCGGTGATGGTTGGAGGATGTTTTTGTTCTTTTTTTTTTTTAAACAAAACTTTACATCCGCGATTTTTCCTTTTTTTCCCTCTCTTTGGATCTTGCGCCGACTAATTGAATCTCAACTTGTGAGACAGACTGTGTCCTTGTCGTCTACAGGTCTGTGTCGCCAACTTGAGCATCTCTTTCTATGTTAAAGAGCGAGAGGCACGTACTGAAAAAAACACTGTATGCACTGTGTGGGTTGTGTCTTCCTGCCAGTGAGCCTCACTTTTCATCTTTCATAGTGCCCAGAGACATTTTGGGGGCATTAAAGGAAAAAAAAAGTGTCGAGGCTTTTTAAGGTGAGGACTTTGGCACAGGGTCTCGGGAGTGATGGCGGCGTCTGCACCCTCCTCCTCTGGCGGCGAACCGGATCCCAACTCGACAAATTTACGACCACCGGGCTCAAGTAGGTCCATCACAGATAAAATGCTATTTCACGTGTGCTATTTACTTTGTGGGCAATGCCATTAATCATTTTCATCGAGGGAGAGGGAAGAGAAGGTGGGAGGGAGTGGAGGGGGGAGAGAGAAAAATTCCGCTGCCGTTTGAGAAGGGCTTCCTTCGCCACAAATCACCGCTGCATTTCATTCACCATACGGACCTCCCGGCATCTGCGTGACAGACGAATGCTGCTGTCAAAAACTGATGTCCTCTGCTAACATTACACTGAAGGCAATTAGCCTGGAAAACACGCTCGAGGCTGCAGCACCAGGACATCTCATGAGAGAGGCTTCAAATATTTAAAACATCTGAATATTTTTGCAAAAAATAAAATAAATTAAAACAAAAGTATTATTATTATTATTATTATTATTATTATTATTATTATTATTATTATAGGTTGGTTTCATTCATGCATAACTGTATTTTTTTCCATTTGGCTAAATGTGCTGGGGCTGAATAAAATGCTCGCATGGAAATTGCCCCTGAAGTGGCTGTTAATTCAGCCAGACTAAATTGCCACTAATGGCACCTCACACACAAGCATTGTAGCCTTCAAGAAACAAAAAGGGGGACACTGGAGAAACCATACAGCCACCACCGTCCTTTCATTGTCAGCTGGCCTGGCAGCAAAAATAAGCCTGATTCATTGTGTGAATAGAGGGTCTAAAATCACGCTGCGGGTGGAGATGCACTCCCGACACAGAGCAGTAGAGATGCTGTTGAATTTTACCTTTAAAAAGAAATATGTAAAATCTTGTGCAATGCGTTTCTTTACAGTGCAAGCCATTTCTCCTCGCCAATATTTGCTTTTTAATGCTGCCTCGTCTTTGCATGTATCTCATGCAAAGCGGTGATTATATGAAATTATTAGGCCTGCACATAAATGCCTGCAGCTGGCCTCCAAGCTGCACCTCTGCAAAGTCTGCTGTGAATGCTACGTGTCAGCAGATCTGCTCTTGTTTCTTTTCTCTCTTTTGGGTTTTTTTTTCCCAGTTATCTCTTTTTGTTGCCCGTCTCCTCTCCTCTGGCTTGGAGAAAAATCATTGTGAGGACTGAGTCAAAGAGCGTCCAAAAGAGCTGAGCAGGGCAGTGATTCATCTAATGATCCAAAGCAAGGGTTAAATTGGGACTGCGACCCCCCCTTCCTCCCCTTTCCTCCCCCCATGCGTCCTGCTCTTACCTTCCCACTCCCACCCCCCACCCCCCCCAAATTGCTGCTTTTGAGGATTTTGTATGCTTCCCATCCAAGGTGCCCCATCCCCTCTCTGGCTGGGAGCCCTTGATAACGCAGTAATTCTCTATCTGTCACTGGCCAGCCGCTTCATGTCTACTGATGCTCGCATTTTAACCAGCGTCTTTTCACTCAATTAGATCTTTAGGCTGGCGAGGGTCTGAACGCCTAATTAATTTTAAGTCCTTGCCTGGGTCATGAACGGTGACACACAGTGAAAATAGGCTAATCCAGATCCGGGGGCCCGGGGAGTGCCATTTAATGTTAAAATAATCCCAAGACACCCAGCGCTGGCTATTTTTGTTTCAGCTTGCGACATCACTCGACCTCATCCATCTCTCCATTTATTTCCATGAAATTGCTCGAGATAGAAATGTGGGCTGCACTCAAAAGGGATTTTTAAGGCTTGTGTAAGGCCCCTTAAATAATTTGTTCAACTCTTTTCAGGCTATGACGCTTGGTGTGGAGTTGCTCATGGATGTACTAGAAAATTGGGAATGAAAATATGTGGTAAGTTTACCTTTTTTAAAAATTATATTTTTTTTTATTGAATTTTGGGGAAAAAAATGTCAGGAAGAGATCAGACATGTCTGTTTTTTAAGCGCCTGCAAGCATGACTGGAGGCTGTGGCCTGCATCATTTTACGCGCGGATCAGTGGTAAAACATGTAAGCGAAAGAAGGATTAACAATTTAGATTATTATTTAGATTAGACCTATTAAATTAACATCACGTCTAATCTTGTTTTTTTTTTTCAAAAGTAAAATTGCTAGGAGCACCGACAGCTAAAACTGCTAATTTAACCCTTAAATGGGTCGATGAAATTAAAGAAGAAATTAGTCTCTGTTGGACGGATCTGTCCGATTTCTACTCTGAGAGTCACTTTCAGTCTCACGCCACACAAACCAGAGACGGCCTGACACCTACAGCCACCATGATGGGGAATGTCACGCACCAGTGCGCAGTGCAATTTTCTGGTATTTTTGACCGACACGTTCTGCTGGTTTCACTAAGGCCATTTAATTAGCCAGAACCATACAGCTACACAATCTTGAAAATAAATAATGAAAAAAAAAAATTATAATAATAATAACAAAATTTAAAAAAATAGGAGGTTAAGGGTCTCAAAGTAGCAAGTTGCACAATTTTCAGATGAGATTTCGGTCAGAGTAAGTAGATTATTGTCGTCGGCTATAGGATACTTGTGCTGTTGCTTCTCACTGAAGTGCTTTAGTGAGAATTTACAGCCGCTACATGACAGCAATTTGTTTTTGCTTGGCTGGAGTTGGATGCTGATGTCACCGAGCTCAACCTCCCACAGGCCACCTCCGCCCATAAATAGGACTCCCTGTGCAGGATGGGACCCTTTCACCATAAAAGAGAGAGAGAGAGAGAGAGAGAGAGAGAGAGAGAGAGAGAGAGCAGTGTAGCCGAGATTCCTGGAGAAAGAGAGAGAGAGAGTGGAGATAAAAGTCAGAAATGGGAGAGGAGAATTATTAGCCTATTATTATTAGGGCCTGGTAGTGTTAAAAAAAAAACTGCAGCTGTCATCATGTATGGGAATTGTAATCAAACTGCGGACTCCTCTTCCTCTTGTAAACGTTTAGGGTTTTTGCAGAAGAACAACAGTCTGGAGGAGAGGAGCAGGATTGTGAGTTCCTTCAAGGAGCGCGCAGCCAAGAACCTGCTGTCCTTCGACAACAGCGGCGGAGAGGCGCGTTTCAGCCGCACGGAGACCGACTTCTCCAACCTGTACGCCAGAGGTAGGCTCCAGAGGGAACTCAGAGTGGAGGAAATGTCTTTATAATGAAGACTTTTTAAAATTAATTTAGACTTTATTGAATAAACATTCGGGTAATTCCATGATAATGAATAAAAAGAAGCCTAGAATTATGCCAATAATGCAGGCTAATGCTAGAAGACTTGTCAGCTGATGGTTGTAATGAAATGCTGTTCATTCTGCCTTTATTTCATTTGTGAGTTGGTCTTTATTCCTCAGTGCTGCTTCTAACCCATGTTGGTCATAAAGCCACTGCAAATGGGATTTAATGTTTAATGAATATTATTCATGTAGAGAAGATAACTGATGCTGCTGTACTGATCTTTATTTCACTAAAGATCGACTTGGCTTTTGCAAATTCAAACTTTTGCTTTGTTCGCTTTCCTAAAATGAAAATTATGATAAAATTGTGCGTTGCAACGGGAGTAAAAGTTGACAGAAAAGTGGGAGAAACACTTTTTTAACCCAAACATTAGAGAATCACACATAATAATAATAATGACCTTTCTGAGGGAAACAGTCGATGACCCTATAAAAATAACTCTCACCATGAGAGCAATTTAGTCATAATTATAATTTTTGTAATTGTTATCATTTTGGAAGATCTGTTGCCGGCCAAAAATGGAGAGGAGCAGACCATGCAGTTCTTGCTGGAGGTTGTGGAAATCCTCACTAACTACATCCGAAAGACCTTTGACCGATCCACCAAGGTCCTGGACTTCCACCACCCTCACCAGCTGCTGGAGGGCATGGAGGGCTTCAACCTGGAGCTCTCCGACCAGCCCGAGTCTCTGGAGCAGATCCTGGTGGACTGCAGGGACACCCTGAAATATGGCGTGAGAACAGGTGAGAGCAAAGAGGCCCGAAGGCGCAGCACAGCCTTCTGCAATCAATAACTCTCATTATCTTACATGCCAGCGTAATGATTACAGATAAGCCATTTTCTCTCCCAGACTCTCAAATGATTAATTGTTTTCTGGGGATTATGTTGCATTGTTGTCTCTTTGTCAATCGCAGGTCACCCCAGGTTCTTCAACCAACTGTCCACTGGATTAGACATTGTTGGGTTGGCAGGAGAGTGGCTCACCTCCACAGCCAACACCAACATGTAAGTAATGAGTTATATTGATCAGTTCGGTTTTGTAAATACTCCTTACACCCATAAAGACACTCATGCAGAAAATGACTGAGATATGAGCAACAGAAATTAGATCCAATTTGGAAGTCATTAGGTTCATTTTATTTTAATATATGAAAGCTAGTTAGTTACTTAAATGGCCCCTGATGGAGTGAGGCTCTCTTAGAGGAATATTTTAAAGTGACTTACAGTAACTATACTGCCTTTGGCTGAAGAATACCCGACATGCTCCAGTAAGCTGTCAGTCAAGCAAGAAAATAAAAAGCACAAAAGAGGACATTTGTACAGCTAGTCCCCACAGGACTGTCATTGTTGGCCTGCACTCAGGCTGTGGTCACATAATGCAGCCCTGCAGGCAAACTAAATTGCATATTGATTTGCATTCACAGTTTACATGCTGTGTTTGTTTCATGTGGCGCTAGTTCCTGTGACATAACAGTGCCAGGAGGGGACTCGTCATGACCCTCGGATCATCTGTGCACAACATGGACAGACATCACTGGGACTTTGTAATGATTTTTGCTACTGCAAAAAATCCTTCCCTTTGTTTTTACTGACTGCATTGTGGTTGTTCAAATGTACCTTTATAACCTGATAGCTCAATTTATGATGATAAACTAAGGAGATAAAACTTGAATTTTGTCAGACCTCCTTCTGTCCCACCATGTTTCTCATATTTTCAACCACTGAATAAAAGTGAAACACTGATTAGGAAACTGACATAGTGGGGCCGCATTCAGCTTTTTTTTAATAGTATGTACATTTTGGCGGGTAGAAACAACAAGAAATATCACAATAATATTTCCATAATGCTTAAAAATGTGAGAGCAAATTGATAGGAAACTTCTCAAGCAATTTAAATACCACTCCAAAAGTGTGTTTTTTTATAAATCAGCTATAAATAATTAATAAAGGCAAGTTATAGGTTGCCAGACTGAAAAAAAAATCCCTTTTCTGATTGGACAGTAAGTCCATTTATCATCTGGAAAAGACATGCAAAATATCCGGTCCGAAACTGATTTATTAACAACTTTTTAAGCATTAATTACCATTTATAACCAGTGTTTATAACTGTGTTATTACCAACTAGAAAGTATGAACACATTAAAAATGGGATTCTTCATTTTTTCTGTGCTGTTAATTTAATTCAATCTAATTCAGACTTTATTTCAGACTCTCAAGAGGGTCCATAGCTGGACTGATCCATAAAGTATCAGTAAATTATTTACTGAAATTAATAGAATACTTTGTTAAAACTTCTAAACTCCTTGTGAAGGTTGCATTATTCAAGCTGGAATAGTGTCTGTTGTGATATGTTGTCATTTTTAACAGTACACACCTCGTGAGAGTGCAACACAAATTTCAAGTTTCACACAAATTTGAACCTTTACAACAAGGTTCTGTGACAAATCTTATATAAGCATGTTTACTTTGCCTCGATAGTTCAGCCATCAGTCTGTCTTCCACCTCAAAGAAACACTGGCTTGTGTTTTATGTGTGACATCAGTGAGGATGACTTGAACCAGAGGGTGGAGGTTGCTTACATACTTGTAATTTACCTTTATTAATTATTCCATCAACCCTAATTACCCCTGGCAGATATTGACTGACACTAATAGACTGACAATCACATCCAGGTCTTACATAATCAGAACGAGTGAGCCTTGTCTGCATGATTGAATGCAGTGAAATTAATGTGCGACATCTGCGAAGTGGCATCTGACTTGTTTGTTTGGTTGCCTCCATATTACTGTATGCTGAAGATGCTGTGGGGTACAATGCAACATTCTGTAATGTTCCAGTGATTCATTTACTTTCTTTGCATGAATAGACAGATACTTATGTAATTAGAAGACTATTGGTGAGGGGAAGATGGATGAGGCTGCCTGTGCTGCAATTCCAAATCTACTGTGCTTTTCTCTGAGGCAAAGAGGTTTTTAATGTACTTTGATGATGTGGAAAAAATCATATAGTGGAGAGGATAAAATATGAAAAACAATTCTGCAATGAGGGAAGAAATTAAAGGCACCTGAAACAGCTTTGTTTCGTGAGTCTGCCGGCTGACCAATTTCATTTTTTCCCCAATGTTTTTAATAATGCTAATCCCATTAAAAGTCCATTGTTCATATTTTGAATATCGCTGTACCAATGAGCCAAAGACTGTTTCATTTCACTGCAGCAAAAGGCCATTTCTAAAAGATGGCGTTGTCACTGAAGTGTGACTGTGTACACAATGCTGTATCTGTTCCATTTTTACTGAGAATGCAGCGTGTTCAGTAACCATGCTGTGCAATTAGAATATACAAATGCACGTTATTAAATATCAGTGTATTTTGTATTGATCCCATCAGTCCCTTCTGCAGTGTAGTTGAAATGGAATTGCTAAACTAACACAACCAACAACACACAACTAACCAACCAACCAACCAGCAAACAAACAAACACAAAGTTCAGATTATGCTGCATGTCCACTCACAAACAAAGCACTACACTTTGCCCTTTTATCAGATAATAAAATGAGTTTTTGGCTCCCCTCAAGGTTCACCTACGAGATCGCCCCTGTCTTTGTGCTAATGGAGCAGCTGACACTTAAAAAGATGAGGGAGATAATTGGATGGCCTGACGGAGAGGGCGATGGAATATTTTCTCCAGGTGAGAGCCAAACCGGTGATTGAATTTGGAGCTCTTGTGCAAACATGTCCAGCTCTCGTTATTATGTCATATTTTACTAGATACCACTCGATATTCTGTTAGCTATGCATGTGAATCTTCAGTTTTCACTTCTAAAAGGTCTAAGGTGAAGTAAACACTTAGATCTTTGACTTAAAAGTAGCAATACCACTGTTTGAAAACAGAATTGTATAAGGAAAGGTCATACATTCAAAAGTTTGGCATAAATGGAAGTATCAAAATGCAATTAAGTACTCATTATGGGGAATGCCCAATTAAAAATAGCAGGCCTATACGTAATAGCGTTGGATCGTAATCATAGATGTGTTCAAGTGTTAGCATCATTTTAATGCTGCAGCATGTTAAGGTACAGTTATTTTCAATTAGTTTAGATATTTCTTGGTTTTTCTTTGTGCATCATCATTAATGTGTTGATTAAATTTTGTATTAATAATCTGAATTTGTACGGTAACTAATAACTACGGCTGTCAAATAATTGTTGTGGAGTAAAAAGTACACATTTCCCCTTCAAAGTATATGTGACATTAAGTATAAAGTGCCAAAAAATAAAAATAAAAAACTCATGTGTACTTATTGTATTTTCTCTAACTTTTGTTGGTTTCTGCAGGAGGTGCAATCTCCAACATGTACAGTGTGATGATTGCCAGATACAAGTTCTTCCCTGAAGTCAAGACCAAAGGCATGGCAGCTGCACCCAGACTGGTCCTCTTCACCTCAGAGCATGTTCGTTTGCTTATGTATTACTGATGATAGTTGTCTTACCATTTCGACACTGTTTACCATAGAAATCTGACCTGAACTGTAATTGACCGACATCTGTTCTTGCAGAGCCACTATTCCATCAAGAAAGCCAGTGCAGCTCTGGGCTTCGGAACAGAGAACCTGATCCTTTTGAACACAGATGAGAGGTTGGATTTTATTTTACTTACCCTACATTCAAACAGTCTGCGAAAAGATCAAACATCCAGATGATCTTTGTATGTCTTCTTCTTCTCCAGAGGGAGAGTCATCCCTGCTGATTTGGAAGCCAAAGTAATCGAGGCCAAGCAAAAGGTGAATGTCAGCAACAGTGACTCAGACATCACCTTATTTATTTGTTTCTATTAGTGACTCCACAGCAAGAAACACTCATCTAGACTGAGGTGGACTGTACTTGTTTTATAGGAAACACTTTAGTGTTAGAAGAGGTTTTCTCAGTGAGGTTAATGCCTCTGTCTGCTCACATTTGATGCTGCTCTAAAGTGTTTCTCCTGGAAGAAATCCTACAAACTGATGTGCAGACTAGATGAAACAGGAAAGCTGTAGGTGCAGTTGCAAAGAGTGATTTTTTTGAAAACTACATTTTAATTCGTATTTTTGATGTCATCAGCAATCACTTGGAGACAATGAACATGAATACTTGAATTCAGCCAATTGTAGCTTTGTTTCCTTAATGTATTTTGTTTGCAGGGGTATGTCCCGATGTATGTGAACGCCACCGCTGGTACCACCGTCTACGGAGCTTTTGATCCCATCAATGAAATTGCAGACATCTGTGAAAAGTACAACATGTGGCTTCATGTTGACGTAAGAGAATATCGATCATGTAAATTCTAGAGAAAATACCTCTGTTAAACCACAGCGACAGACATTAGCAACCGAACTGTCGTGAATGTGTTGTGTCCTGTGCAGGGTGCATGGGGCGGAGGTTTGCTGATGTCCAGGAAACACAGGCACAAGCTGAGCGGAGTAGAGAGGTAAACGAATGCAATACATAAACACATAAATGAGAAATAATAGAGTAAAAGAATTTCACACATTAAGCTCATTTTAAGTCTTACAGTGAACTCCGCTTACTCTGTGAAAACAGTTGTGTAACGTCTAATGTTATTGTAAAGGAGCTTTCTTAAGTGCTATATTTAACATTTTAGCACCAGTTACAGATCTGTTTATATATAGAGGTCAATTTAGTGCTGTGTACTCTATGTGCAGGGTTGATGTCTAGTTTGAACAGTGTTATGAAAGAACAAGAGTTTATTTCATAGTAGTAACGTTGAACTAAAGACATTAAACTGTTCCCACACCTGATAAAAACACAAAACATTCTTACCACCAGACCATAAAACCCATACATTAAGAGCACAGACTGAAATTGTGCTATGATTGGTGCTGAATTGTTACATACAGCACCTTTAAAAATCCTGATGACATCATCAGGGTTATTCTAAACCTAATGATGTCGTCAGGGTTATTTTTGGCAGCAGTTTAGAGTTGAGACAACAAATTTTTAGGGGGAAAAACCGTTAAATTGAGTGTATTTAGCCTTAAAGACATCAGCATTTACTAAGCAGCAATGGTCTAATATATAGTAAATGGTAATGAGTTGCATTATGGTTAATGTAGAATCTGATATCTGGGGGCCTGATCCACACCTGCGAATAAAAGTTTGAATGTCTTTGACTCTGCTGCTTCTATGTTCACAGGTCTGTTTTTAGTATTTGACTGGATGAGAAATGGCAGAAAATGAGAGAGGAGAGATGGAAGAGAAACATAGAACAAAAGTGTTAAACCAGGGGTCGACACTTTAACACATACACCTCAAATGCACCTGTAAAGCCTTGATTACTCATTACGCTAAGGGATTTTTAAAATCTTAACCGATTTTGTAAATGCGGGAGAGCCCACACATTATGACAAATAATAACAGATTTCACAGGTTGTTCAAACATAGCCATAACGATAATGATAAATGTCAAGCATAAAATGAGATGCACCTCATGAATAGAGGACCAACTTGTTAACAACACGAGTATTTTCCTGTAAAACATACCAGAATCAAAGTGACAAGGAGAGGGGCAGGACTGAAATTGCAACTGCTGGGGCTGGAACAGGTAGCTAACCTGGCTAACCAGGCTAGCTACCTGGTAGTCTGCCATGTTTGTTAACTCTTAAGTCGTGTTTGAGCGCTGGAGATTTTGAGTTTTGAGAGTCGAGACTCTGGTTGTTGGTGGACAGAATCTGTTAGTGTGTGTTGTGTTGGTCATCCTGTTGCACACCATATAGTATAAGTTGTGCATTTGTCTTCAGTAAGCTTGCTTCCTGATTGGCTATCGCCCCGTTCCATGTGACAATCCCAGAGTGGGTGCTCGACTGTCCTGTACTCCTGTGCACAGTTATTTTAAGTTTGAAAACTGACGGGATCAGTGTCTACTCAGATTACCTCTTCTGCT
>JAQLOL010000005.1:13297494-13325332 GCA_029783665.1 Naso thynnoides | reverse complement strand
AAAGGATTTAGCTTGCTGGGAGCTGATGAGTAAGTTAAGATATCTGTTGCAATAGTCTGTTTGTTATCATCTAAAATGCATGACATAAAAGAATATTCATAAAGCTCTCATTTTATTTAGGCTAGGTTTTCTTGGTTTTAGAAAAAAGTCCAATCCTGCCTGCATGGAGCAAATGTTTCTATAACAGAATATTCAACTGGCTGCTCAGTTGGAAAGCTTCAGCACTCATAATTACAATGTCAGTTGTTTGGCATTCCTGAAATTTAAGCCAATAATTTCTTAAAAATAGTTTCAGCATATTTCCCGATGCTTTAACCCTTTTTTCGAAATGATCTTTTAAAAAAAACGGCAGTTGTTGTCATCCTTTTTCTGGAAATGAAGCCTCTCCCCCAAGACTCTGTCTTGTTGCAAGTGTCTAGTATGGTAGAGACGTGAGTTTTGACATGATTGTTTTGCGATGTCAGAAATGCAACTGCCAGAAACACATCAATAAAAGAAATTGATGAGCTCAATGGCATACAGGTATGGATCAGACAGAGTGGAGCCAGTTCTCATACTCCCATCTGCTCATACAGGAGACTAAAAGTTGCATAATACTGATTAAATAATACCATTGTTTGCTTTTCCTCCTGGGATATGCATTGACATTTTTATCTGTTTACCAAATATTTAATCTTGACTAAATTGGATATTGACTTTAAAGAATATGAATCCAATGTGCAGTCACTTTAAAACTGTCACAATGGAACAAATCCCCAGCGGTCTCTGTTGGTCTTGGATCTGGGCCCAGATGCATAAAACTTACAGACTGATGGAAAGCCTCTCCAACAGCACCATAACAGCTGGCAGTGTGCCCCTCCATTATGCACAGCTGACGCTGTTCACATAAGCTGCCAATTCTTCACCTGGATCTGTACTTGGACCTTTAAAATTAGACGCGTCAAATAATTTAAAAGTAAGAAAACGGTTAGAAAACGGTCAAAATTCAGCACAAATTTATTTATAAGGTTAATCATTGTCAGAAAAATATTAGGGGTGTGAATCGCCCGAGGCCCCATGATATGATAATATAACGATACTGAAGTCACGATACGAAATTATCACGATATTATGATATGTTGAGTAATGCATCATTATATATTGTTTTTTTTTCTTTTTTCAACTGTAAATCGTTTGACAAAAGTAAACCTTCAGCATCATCTGTTTCATCTAATAAGAGTCATCAAATGCGTAGCACCATCTAGTGGACCGAAAAGTCAATTGATTTTTATTATTCTATTATCCAAAAGGAGGAGTTTGTGTGTGCAACATTTATTAAGCATATGTGTATTAAAATATCGATACTTGGTGTCTCGTCATGCAAAATAAAGCAATATTATACTGTATGTTTTTTTCCCACCCCTAAAAAATCTTATTTTATAAAACCCAGTTAAAGCCGTCTGTCACATTCTGCAATAGCTGACTTGTATTTTAAATACAGCTGAAATGCGAGGCACTCTGCCTTTCATTATGAAGATTGTACAATATCTTTTAATTCAAATAAGCACATTAGTAAAATTTCTATTACCAACTAGCAAAGGTCAGCAGCAATACACAGGCAGGCTGCAGCATATAAACGATGCTTAAATGGGTCTCATCATTTCACCACAACCAGCGTGGATTCATGTTCTCCTCCACATTATGTCTACACCAGCTGCATGCTGTTGCAAAAATTAGATTCATTAGACCAGTCAGCTTTTTTTTTTAACAATCTGTTTTTATGATTTTTTTATTGTACAGGTGCAAGAGAATTCCCCCGGTCACCGTGCAGGACTGGAGCCATTCTTTGATTTCATCATTTCCATTTGTGACACTAGGCTGGTAAGATTGCCGTAATGTCAGTAATAGAACTTGCTGTAGCTTTTTGGGACTGCCAAAGAAAGTCTCATATCTGATGAGTGATATGGCAAGTGATTTGAATGTCTTCTTCTCTGATAGAACAAAGACAATGACACCTTGAAAGAGATGCTGAAGATGAACGTGGAGAGACCCACCAAGTTGCTGCTGTACAGCAGCAAGACGCTGGCGGTGCGGGAGACAACGGTTACACCCAGCACCATGTGGGGCGGTCAGGGCCTCCTGGGGGTCAGCATTCGCTTCTGCACCTTTCAAGGAGCCAATGAAAATGTTTGGCATGTCTTGGTGAGTGTGTCGGACTGACACTTAAATATCCTAATGATCCTAAATGTGTAGTGTCAAAATGTTATTTATGACTTTTCAATATTCAGCCACTAATGAGCTTGAAATGCACAGAATTGTAAAATGTTTAGTTTCTTTTAAGTTGATACTTATTTAATATGTTTATCCGTGTTGTTTGAGTGCAGGAAGTGGAGCCAAACTCTCCAGCAGCCATGGCTGGTTTAAGGGCCTACGCCGACTACATCATAGGAGCCGATGCTGTCATGAGTGAGGTACTTGCTTTGCAGTTCAGAAGTAGTTCATTGCTGGAGAGATAGTCTTCTTATAAAACTTAAAAATGCAAATATTTTTGTGTTTGTTGTGACATCACCAGAGAGAAGGGTGAAAACAGGTTGTGGTGTTCCCTTTGGCCACCCCTCTTTGGATCTTACTGCCCACATTATAATGAAACAAATCTGGTTGAACAATCAGTGCTGTGTGTCTGTCCTCTTTCAACAGAGTGAAGATCTGTTCTCCATCATTGAAAACTACGAAGGGAAGGAGCTGAAGCTGTATGTTTACAACACAGATACCGACAACTGCCGCGAGGTGATCATCACTCCAAACAGTGACTGGGGTGGAGAGGGCAGGTATGACCTAATTTGAATTCTGCTGCTAGTTGAAAGCCATGAGTTTTTGTTTAATGTTGCTTTACATACACTGCAATTAAACCGTGATTTTCCAAGTGCAAATCTTAATCCTTTGCTGCATGACTAACCCACACCTCCTGAACTTCATCTTTAAATGACAAATTTGTTTTACCTGATAAAATTACAAATGTTGGTAAGGAGACTTAACACAATCAACCAACCAATCAATCAATTTTTTTTTTTTTGTATATCCCAAAATCACAAAGTACACTTTGTCTTAGAGGGCTTCAGAAACTGAATGTGAAATCCTCTGCCCTTTGACCCTCTCACCAGAGGAGGAAAAACTTGGAAAAAAAACCCTGAATCGATGGTAAGAGAAAAATAAGAAACCTCTGAGAGAACCGCAGAAGAGAGATCCCTCTCCCTAGGACAGACAGACGTGCAATAGATGTAATTACTAGGGTGATACATTTTTATGTTTATACACAGATTTGTTTTCCTCCAGAATTTAAGGGGAAGTTCGGTTTGTCGCACATTAAGCCTTATAAGAAGGATTCTTCCGATCCCATACAGTGTCCTACATCAC
Source organism: Naso thynnoides (assembly GCA_029783665.1). Taxonomy (NCBI): domain Eukaryota; kingdom Metazoa; phylum Chordata; class Actinopteri; order Acanthuriformes; family Acanthuridae; genus Naso; species Naso thynnoides. Next base: position 13,321,939 of record JAQLOL010000005.1, on the reverse strand, counting down.
TTTTATGATGAACGTTGCAGTGCTGAGAGCTGGAGCTCATTGCTGACGTCACTGCTGGCTTTCACAATGAATTCAAATGAGGTTCTAGAATCCTTCAAAAAACACAATAAACGCTCGTTTTCAAAGACGACAAATTCGCCGAGTGGTCAGTAGTGTCCGCTGAAGTTCTACAAAAGTCGTCACATAGTGTGCTTCGCTTCAGATTTTACCGGTGGAACTATTTTCAGCTGACCACCTCACATCCCTTCCCTGAAGGCTACTGCAGAATGATCCATTTTGCTCTAAGTGTAAAGTTAGGCTTACATTATTTTTGCACAACCCTGCAAGTGATCAACAGAAAACTACAAACTTCCAAAACAATCTATCTTCTGGTTTCCGTTGGCAGTGGAGGGATGTCTTAGGATGTCTTCTACAACTTATTGGACTTAATAAAAAGATAAATAAAACTTAATGTAAAGCATACTATGCAGAGATTTTGTATCAGAACATCAGCAAACACTACTGACCACTTGAAGAGTTTGTCATCTTTAAAAACACGTGTTTATTGTGTTTTTTGGAGAATTCTGTCAAAGCGTCTTTGAATTCATTGTGAAAGCGGGCGGTGACGTCAGCAATGAGATCCGGCTGTAGAACAGTAATGTAGAACATTGTATGTGATCGGAAAAATCCTTATTGTAAGGTTTTATATGCAAAAAAAATGAACTTCTATTTTAATAATTTAAATACCACTGTTCCAACTGTTTTTCAAAATACTTGAAATTGTGATTTTTGATCACAATTTAAATCATTTTAATAATTTAAATAAAATTGTCATTCATTTACAGTTTATTTGTTATGAATTCATGATATCCGCACATCGTGTCTGTTTTATATTTTAGTGTCAGATCCCTCTGCTTTCCTGAGTAAATGATAAATGGAAACTCTTCGTCCTCGTGAAAAAACGTCATTTAGTGGACAGGTTTTTAAATTTTAGCATACTATGAAAACTATTAAAACCACATGATTTGCCAAAGTTATTTTTTTCAATTAACTTCTTGTCATTTGGATCCTCAGGAGTGTCAAATTATTCCCCATCACCTTTAAGGCTACTGTAAGATGTTATGACATTTTCCTCTCACGGTATTTCTGTCTCTGCAGTCTAGGATGTGGAATTGGTTTCGGCTACCTGCACAGGATACCTACACTGCCATTTGTAGAGGGCAAGAAGATCAGCTTCTCTGCATGCCCTTCCAGTGAACCAGCTTCTCCACACATAGATGGCTTCACAGAGGTAATTTAGCATGTTAAACAAAGACATAATCACATTCAGACACAAATATTGTTTTAACATCATCTGGCCTCCAGATTTGTATCGTGACGAGGTTATTTTGATCACCAGGTTCACCTCTCTGCCGTCGTTCCAACGGTTCCAGTTGCTGTTTCTTCTTCTTCTCCTCCGACTGGCTTAGAGCAATCGCTCTCTGGCTTGTCAGTCAACTCAAACCCGACCACTATTATTAGCAACTTACAGACAGGTACATTATCATTTCTGATCGTTCAAAATATCCTGTTCGAATGGATGTGAGGTTGACCTTGCCATAAAATTTGCAGATAAAGTGAAATGTATGCTGAAAGTTCTAAAAAACTCCATTATAATGTTAAGAAGTGGACAAAATACACAGTACAAGAGACTCTTAAATACCTCTACTCATCAGTTTGTTGTTTCTGTGTAACATGACAATAACAGTTTGTCAAAAACTGTTTCAGAACCTCCCACTGTCCCACTTAGCAGCCAAGTCCCCTTCTCACACAGCGGCCCAGTGTCTTTCAATCCTGCTGTCACACTACCAGGTTAGTAGATATAATTTTGAAAGGTTGTGGCTTATAGGTGTGGTTCTAAACTTTCTTTGCATTAGTTGTGTTTAATATATACAATATTTGTTGTACAGGTTTAATACCTTTACCTGGAGGTCTTCCTCACTTTACTAATTCACTAAATCTAAATATGACCTTGCCGGATTTGGGCCAGATCTTGCCACCTGGAGCTGGTGGATTACACCATGCAGGTATTGTTTTGTTTTCTGTAGGTGCACAAGTCACTTTTAAACATTCTTTATTTTAAAAAAAGAAAAAGATCTGGTGTTATTCAAAATTTGTCTTATTTTCCTCAAATTCAATAAAAGATCAAAACCAGAGATGGATTGTTCTAACAAAATTTGCAGATGTGAACAAAACATGACATAACTAAGTCCTCTGTGCTACAGATGTGTGGCGGGAAAAAAAAAAAAGGAAAAATTAAAAACACATCAATGAGTCATTTACGTTCGTCCTCAGATGTACAGGACCACCACAGATATTTGGATGTAATCCCATAGATGCCATCCTGCAGCTATAAGCTCAGCAATTTTAAAGTCTGTAGTTTAGTGAAACAGTGCAGCTCTATTCTCTAAAGGTTGGTAGAAACTAATTGTAAAAATGCTATTTTGAACAGAGGCATTGCATTACATTCTACAATGTCATTCAACTTGTATTTAACCTTTTAACATTTGTGAAACTTGCATGTCAACTATGTCTTCCCCTGGAAAAATCATTTAGCTAATGGAAATTAATGCAATTTATTATTCTTATTTCAAAAAGTTAGTTTAAAATAAAACTGGGTACGTAGCCACCACATTAAAACAATGCAACAATCAGCAAAAATTAACATGAAAATAAGTTTCTGTACTCTAGCCAATGACGTGACATGTACAGTTTCTGTTTGTGTTGCTCTCCACAGGTCTTCCACCTCTCACCCTGCCCGGTGTGGCTCCTGGCGTATCTGTCGCAGCTCCTGCTGTTACACAAAACACCACATTTCCCTCCTGCACTATCCAAATGAACAGCTCACTGTCTAAAAGCCACGCGCCGTCATCAGTGCCTACCTGTGAATCAATAAATATCTCAATGACTGCAGACTCATCTTAGTAGAAAGCAGCGTTTATGGTGGTCGGCTTGCTCTTAATAGCCCGTCCATTTGACAAACCGCTCCCTCACACTGTTTGGGTTGATGTACGCAGCTCAAGAAAACTGGAGGTACATCCTCCAGATGTGTCCAATGGCAGCAGCAGTATGTCAATTGCAGAAATAGGAAAACTGCAAAAACAATTCAGTCTTTAAGTACACACTGTTAACACAAACTCTTCACAATTAAGCCATTGTTAACACAAGCTTTGAGGGAATTTCTAGTTTATTTCAAAAAGCTGTAAGGTATGGAAGTCTTTCATATTTGGTCAACCTCCTACGGAGCCCCTGAAGGGTCATAAAGGATTAAAAAAAAACCCCAACAACTTATTTTGCGCTCCCCTGATCCACAGAACAATCAGCGTGTTGGTTATCACTCCTACATTTCACTCCCAGTCTTTCTGCAGATGCTGCAGAAAGGAGACATGATGTTACACTTGACATTATTGCGCATTGTTCATTATTTCTTTGGTTTTTTTCTGAGCTCTGACAGTGAGGAGTCTGCATGTGAGCTCAGCTGCAGCAGCTCTGTGCCTGGCTGTGGTGGTGGACTTTGTGACTGTGGATGTAATTTAATGTTTGGACTATATGGCTGCCCTTGTGGTGGAAATGGATGGAGTCTGTTACAATTTAATTCTGTGAAACTCTCAACCAGAGAAGCCATGTTACCTGTGAATGTAGTTTGTGTTACATCCATTATAAAATGTTTTTATGTTACTGTCATAATCTTATTCATCAAAGCAGTCATGGTCATACCCACAGTTACAGCTACAGCTGCAGCTTGGCCTTCTTTAGGCTTGCATCATAATAACAGCTTGTCTGTCTCAATTAGCCTCAGTGGCCGAATGTGATGGAGCTTTAGCCTGAGTGCACTGCTGCCTCCCTATACAGCTGCAGTTATATTTTTACCTGAGCCAGCCGCAGCTAAAGATGCTACAACCAGCAGCAGTTTATTACATAAAATGTAATACTATCACTATTAAACTTTCTCTATGGATCAGAAGAAATACAAAACTCATAGGCCGAATTACACTAACAAGGTTTATTTTAATCTAAGAACTAATCAAGTGTTTAGTAAAACTAGGTTTAAAATTAGTTAATCCAGATTTAAAACTAATCTCAGTTGATTAAATCCAAGTTTATCTTTTATTTCAGTTGAATTTAAACTGATTTTACTCAATATGGATGAGCTTGCATATTGACATTAAAATAATTCTGTAAATAATCTGCATGCTGCAGAACCTAGTGAGTCTAAGAGAGTGCTGGTCGGGGGCCTTCAACTGCTTTTCCAAAACAAAATGTTTGTTGCTGGCTAATTAAAAAGATGCAAGCGTAACGGTAGGCTACTTGTGATGACTCAGAAGACTAGCGCAATTTTTTTCCTCCTGCAAGAAAACATGTTGGCCAAATTAATAGAACAATATGGCCAAATCATGGACGATTTAAAAAACATACAAAAGCACATTGAAAAAGAAAGCTAATGTTTGCACATTCGAGAGTTTGCCCATTCCTCCTGTTCAGCTCCAAACAGTTTCCTTAGTGAGCCGCTATCTTGACAAAATTCATTATCATAAAACTCAAGTGGGTTGAGTCTGTCTCACAATTTTCATCGAGGAACCTTATTATTTTGGTCACTTCATCTCAAAAATGCAGTCATGACAAAAGTTTAACCTGCTCAGCTGTAGGTTTAAAGTTAACTTTAAGTCACAGTTTGAATTGGGAGTTTAAAATTTTGGTGCAGCAAAATTGAGGTTTAAAAATTCTCTCTTAATTTTAAACTAGTTTCAAAGTTTGGTGCAACAGAATGTAAACATAACCATGATTTAGTTCAGTTTAAAAAAAAAAAAAAAAATCTGCCTTGTTGATGCAATGCATTGGTTTTGTACAATAAATACCTGTGAAGTGAGATATTGTTACACTGATTAAACAAATGTATTTTCACTATCTCAGCCTGTGCTCTGTTTTTATGCTCGTTGCTTAGCGTAGTTGTGAGTGTCCATCCTTGTATGACCTCCAACCATGCAGTACCACAGAAAGCCACTGAGTGTCAGTATGATGTCAGAAAATGAGGAACTGAGTCGGCAGATTGCACCCTAAAATTTAAGTGAGTGCATTATCAGGCGATAAGTATGGATATTAACTTAGAAATGAACAGGCTGATATATCCTTCAGTGTCATTCACAGGGAGAGAAGAACATTTCCTTGCATTTATTATTCACTCTTAGCAGAACTGTACAATTTGTACCCGAAGTGGAACATAAAGCCCTTGAAAAAGAGCAACAAAGCAGCAAAATGAAACACTCCAGGAGACTAGTTTCACATGGAGAAATTTTAAATTTGTACACGTTACTTCTGCAGTTCAAAATTTGAAAATTCACCTGTACAGCATATACAGTTTCCAATTTATCTGTTAATTAATATTCCTGCATAGGATTTTATACATTATCATTTTTCTACATTTGGTTACTTTGTGCATTAAACTTAAGTATGCTGCCCCCGACCTACATGTCACTAGATGACACTTGTATGCTACACATTACATTCTCATGGCTAAGTAACTCAAATTAAAGCCTAACATTTGTAAAAAACATTTAGCCAAATGAACAGTGAAATCTTCGTAGTTCTATATAACGATGACTGTCCTCTCCTCACAGTAAATTTAACTTCTAGCAGCTAATTCATTTGCACCCTGGCAGGACCATGTTATTAAATTGAAACGTCGGGCTGCCAAGTCTCCCTTCAGCCCTTTAAGGCTTGTTCCATCTGCAACATCTGAGCAGAATGTCCAGTCACATTTTCTTCAAGGTACGTTGTCAGTTTCAGTGCTTTTGTCGGACCTCAGAGGATCCTTCAGGAAACATCCCTTCACTGTCCCTCCGTTGCTTAAGCCCTGGTAAACAAGCAGAAGCCCAGCACAGGCTGGGTGGGATCATCCCACCAGTGTCCTGCTCATCCTGTTGCTGGCTGTTCCTTCTCTTATGAGTCCGAAGCTCTGCAGGTGGGAAGCAACTCGGTCAGTTGGCTTTTCTGTTTTGTTTTGTTTTGTTTTTTTTGTCACAGTACGAGGCTGTCAGTACGAGATGATGCTGGAGGAGGCAAGTCCCGAGCCAGCAGCACTCATCTGCAGGTTTCCAGAGGAGCTTGACCTCCGCATGTGAGGGAGCAGGTAAGGGTCGCTTCCCATTTGGTGAACGTCAATGCGATCCTCCTTCCTGTACGCCAGACAACGCCTTATGAAGGCCTGGAGGGTGGAGGAATAGTATCAAAGATTTAATGTCAGTTTCAGTGTTAGACATTTTTTTCTTTGCAAGTTTAAAATTTTTTCTATCACCTAAATAATCAGGTCCACCCACCTTTGCTTCATTACTGGCAACAGGCTTGACCGGGAACTGAACATCTGTAGCTTTAAGTATGGTGTTCTCCTGCAGGATGTCCTGTTGTGACTGATTGTGGCCAAAAGGCTGACAGAGGAGGAGCAGTGCTCAATCAATAAATGCATGAAATAATTTACAGAAATATTACAGGATAGAGAGTGCAGTGCTCCTTCTTACCTTCCTTCCGTACAGACACTGAAAAAAGATAATGCCCACTGACCACACGTCCACCTTATTGGAGATCTTTGGAGGCTCTTTACCAACCACAAAACATTCAGGAGGCAAGTACCTGCCACAATATTAAAAAACAGTTGTCAAGTGTGTACTAGTGGCTTAAACAAACAAGACAGAACTTAACCGCGAGCCACTGCTTCGAAAAATGAAACTCAACGATGCAAGTTAGTACGTCACACCACAGAAGAGCAGTTTTAGGAAAACCAGGTCATTTTATGGAGAAAATGTAACATGTAAAATGGTTTTCCCTCTGATGTCTTACGACTGCTCTGTCTGTCTGCAGCATTTTATTAAGCAGAGCTGTCACCAACAGCTGCAGCTTCGGTCTGCAGGCAGCCCACATGTTGCTGTCAGGAACCTCCGTGAATCACAGTGAGCAGTTGTAGGACATCAGAGGGAAAACCAGAGGACATTTTCTTCATTGAACCACTGTTTGTGCGACACATTAACGTGTATCGAGAAGATTTTTTTTTCAAAGCCATGGGTCGTGGCCTGAAATTATACATTGCTGCTTTAACATACACTTCCATGTCAAGTAATGGACAGCAACTAGCATACCTGCTCAAGTACTGCAATTAGGTCATTTGAATACTTGTACTTCACTTGACCATTTCTATTTTACGCTACTTTGTACTTAAATTGCTCTTTTTACTTCACATTTATTTAACAAATGGAACTTGTTATGTTTTATATTTAAAGTGTCAATATAAAAAAAAAATCTGATCAGTTTATACGATCTAATGAAGATACATGAGTTGAAGTACCACACAGCGCATGCAATAGTAAACTACAACCAATAACAAAGTAATGATACATGTTTTTTTTTTTAAAAAGGTAACACAAAAGTAATACATGTTAAAAATAATAACAGCATGAACAGGGATTGCTTCACTTTTACTTGAATGGCAAATTTTATTGTGCAGTATTGCTTCTTTCCCTTTCGATACACAGATCGATAGATACTTTATTGATCCTCCACAGGAAATTACATTGATACAGCCGCAACCTCATTCAGCCATTACACACAGGCTTTACTATATATTCTTATTACTTGTCCCACCACTGTCCATGTCCTCATACTGTATGTGATACACTGGGAATTTCTGCTCACCAATAGGTTCCAGCTCCCTGTGAAGTCAGGTCCATCCCGTCTACGCCATAGTTGTCGTCATCCATGATTTTGGACAAACCAAAGTCTGTGATTTTGATTTCCCCGCAGGCTGTTCCATCAACCAACAAGATATTGCCTTAAAATCAGAGAGAAGTAAGTCAACACTACAGAAGAGAACAGCCGTCACCATTCAATTTTAATGTGGAATAACTGATATTGTCATGAGTTGTTAGTTATCTGGAGGGGCAGGTTCACCTGGCTTAAGGTCATAATGGATGATGGGGGGTTTGATTTCATTCAGGTATTTTAGTGCGTTCACAATCTGCATGACTATGGACCGTGCCTCCTTTTCAGACATTAGCTTATGTTGTTTCAAGTAAAAATCCAAGTCGTTGCCTTCACAGAACTCCATGACAGTGCAAAACCTGTTGGATGGAGGGAAAAAAAAAAACATTGTAGAAATTTGACCGACATACAACAGAAACCAATATAAAAATGTGCTGGAAATGCATGAAAAAGAATTTCTCCGTGTACTTACGTGTCTGTGTCCAGTGAGAAGTAGTCATAAAGTTTCACGATTCGGGGGTGGTCCAGCTCCTTGTGTATCCTGTACTCTCGACAAGCATGCCTGTGGAGAGGGAGGTAATTATGCTTCTATTAGTAACCACAGCATGAAGGTGCTGATGGAGGCGAAAAACACTACACCAAAAGAAAAGGACATCAGCACGTATGTTACAATATTCAAAACACTGGAGCCTGATTTCTGTTAGGGCGCTCGACAGAAATGAAAGTTGCGTAACATTTTTGCTTCGGAGAATGTATTTCAGTTGTCTCCATGGTAACCAGTGACACCTTGGTTTTTTTTGTTTTTTGTTTTTTTTTACTTTTGACAGCAAATGCTCCATTTCTGTGGCATTTGGTGACATGTGATTTTCACAGAAAAATATTTAAATCAAACAAACAGCCAACTTTGAATGTGCTTTGATTTTATTAACTGCATCTATTGATTGTTCAAGGCTGCCAGTTCGTCCGTGAGCGCTTCTGTTTCACTACAGGCAGACTCACTCGCTATTGTAGGCATGGAAATAAGGTCAATGAATCAATAAATACAGTGTTGATTTCTTGCAGTGGAGCTGACATCAAAACTATTTTGGTGAAGACCGTTTGGCTGTACTCTGTCCTCTCAGTTCCCGAGAAGCTGCTGCTGACGCGGAAATCACTTCAGAGTTGGTGTGGAGTGAAAACTACAATCTCCATGGTGATCACTGACCGTACCCAATCACAATGTGCAATAAAATGTAGCAACAACATTAAGTTCTCCAGGTTTGGGCCATCCAAGGAAAGTGTCGGGCCACACAATATCAAACCTTTTTTTTATTGCATCTAGCAAAACTTATCAAAAGTGTCGAGTGCCTGAGCAGAAATCAGGTTTATAGCACACTGCAGATGAGGCTGCATATTTCCACACAGGCCAGCATACTTGTGATAGTTCTCCTTCTTCTCTTCTCTCCAGTTCTTGTTAAGCTGGTGGATTTTCACAGCTGCGTATCGCTGTTCAATCAAGTCAAACGCCTGCACATACAAACACATGAACAACAGTAAATACTTGAAAAGCAACACTTGCTTAGAGTGCTATTTGGTCGTCAAACTTAAGACATCAACCTTTAATGATTACCTTGTAAACTTCACTAAAGCCCCCTCTTCCTAGAAGGTGTAGCAGCAGATATCGCTCATTTAACGTTGGATGATCTTTAAATCTGTGGATAGAAGAAAAAAAAAAAACATAGAAAACACAAAATTACAGATTCAGACCAACATGTCAATGACAAATTCTTTAATGTCAGCATTTCTGTGCCCATACATATCGTAAAAGACAAAGAAATCTTGATCTAGTGGGCAGTTACCAACAGCAGCACTATAGATGAGGATGCCGGCCTTGCGTGTATATCATGCACCAATGCGGTACCTGTCAAAGAAATGGATTCAGACTCACTGTGAGCTGTCCTCGTTATTTATTCTCTTCAGCTCCCGAATGTGTAGGTTGCGCACTCTCTCCAGACGCTCCAGCTCCGCCTGGATCTCAGCTTCTTCCTATAAATGATTCAAGCGCACAAACACAAAAATGCACACGAGGAACTTCAGAGCTCTGACTACAAGGAGAGAAGCTCATCAAAACCCACTCATACACAGCTGACTAGTTCTGCATTAAATATTAACGGCTGACTTGGTGCAGAATGTGTCAGGGGCTGCCTGAAATGCTCATTCACCAGGAAAACAATAAATTCATCGACAAACTACAGGCTCACTCCATCCTTTAGGTGATTCATGCAAAAGAGCAGTGAATCAACTCAAAACAGAAGAATCATGCTGAATATGTTCAATAATCCTCAAACAGATGACAAGGATTACTCAAATTAAAATTTCACTTCTTAACAGTGTGAAAACAGCCTTTATCCTTTTATATACTGGGTCCTGAATTAATTGAGCAACTTATGAAATGTATTAACACTTAAAGTCCTGTGTCAGTGCCGCATAAGAAGTAGGGCTGGGCGATATGGCCTGAAAATAAAATCCCTCAATTTTTTTAAATACCACATTCGATTTTCAATTTTAATCTTTTTTTTTTAAAACTACAAAAGACAAAAGAATTATTTGAATATGTTGTATTTACTTCAAACAAACATGAATTTCCCTATTGGGAATAAAGTGCACACCTAGCTTTAACCAAACCAACCTGTTTTTAAATTAAGGTTTGATCAAACAAAGATAAATCCCCCAATTTGGGATCAATAAAGAGCCGGCCTAACTTTCACCAAACTTTACTTTTTTTGGTTATAAGAGCCCAGAGCTGAGAGACAGCCGTAGGCTACCGTGTTTACCCTGGTTAAAGGGAAAATCCACTTTTTGGATTTTCATTTTTTAACACCATCCAAACAAATTAATTTGAACTTCGATTTAAAATTGCTTTACTGCCCAGCCCTAACAGGACAGACAAACTCCCCAACTGACATAAGAAAATGTTCTTTAAATTGTTGCTTAAATTCAACTTTGGTCAAACCTTTTTGAGATGTCCAAGTCGCAGTTTGAAGATCTCTTCCTGTTCATGGTACTCTGCTAGTGTCAGCCTTTACAGGATGAGAGAGATACAGAAAAATAAATTAGATTCAGTTGTGTTGAACTTAAATAGCAAACTGATCAAAAGAATGAAGAACTACATAAAACTGCTGTTTTCTTTTTCTTTTTAAAAAAACACTGCTTTGGTCAGTGGAATGGCTGCTCTGGTATCTGTTTTACACCTGGCTGAACTTACAGCTGAGGTAGGCTGGGTTTTACAAAGGGATCACTGTCTGCTCCGTTCACTGCCTTGGTTTTGCGTTGCTTTGGCTCAGAGTTTGTGGTTGGTGCTTGGGAGTTGCTGGAGGATGGAGGTTTCCTCTTGGCTAGAAGTTTTCTCTGCCTCTCGATGTCCTCTCTCTGTTGGTTTATCGACTCTTGCTGTCTGCAGATGGGAACGCAGAGTTTTTGTTAGATCTCCGTGCTCCACTACAATGTCTTATCAAAGCATGTAATTTAACACTAGGGTGAAGTCCAAGTGAAACCCTCTTACTTCACAAGGTTTTGGAAGGCATAGCCATCAGTCCACTGTTCAGTGAATGAGGCTCCATGTCTAACTGTAGTGAAATGGCCTAAACGAAGTCTATCCTGCATGCTTTTCTCCCGACAGGCCTGCTTCTCCTGGGTGCTCTGAAGAACAGTGCAAAACAAAGGTTGCATGCAGGTTTGCAGACTTGCACAAATGTTTAGTGTTCATAAAGGGTTAAGAAAAACAGCACATTTACCTTTTCTATGAGCAACTTCTTGCTCATGGTGATGCATTTATTCAACCGTTCCTTGTACTTTTCAAGTAATTTTTGTTGTTCATCTATCTGTCTCCTGAGATCACAGTTTGCCTTTGAAGCAGAAAAAAGGGACTTTAATCAGCAGCTGCAGAAATTATGTTATCCTCCCGATCCACCAATTATTTAAAATCTTTTAAAAAATGCTGTTTATATGGTTGACAGAAAATGCTAATTAAGTTCTGTTCTATCATCAAGCATTTTCAAAAATCGTCAGTTCTTTCTGTGCAATGAGGTAACATCACAGCCCAGCTGAACCTTTCTGTGAGACAGTAAGTTCTTCTCCTTACCCTTAGCAAATCATCTATTCTCCCCTCCTTCTTCTCAAGGTCTAGATTCTTAGTGCTTTCAAGGGCAGCCAATTTCAACACTGTAAGGTCAGTCTGGAGTGGAAAAACAACAAAAAGAAGTTGCTGAAAAACTTGAGCAACCATCTCAAACACATTGAAGAACATTTACAAAGAACTGGTGGCGTCTGGAGTATCCACAGTCACGCCCGCTCACCTGAACAAATTTGACTGCTAGTTGCTTTGGATGTGTCATGTGGTCCCCGAAAGACAGACTAGTAGGAGATGAACTATTTTGTCTAACCTGCGACAGAAAGAGAGAGCACTTCTTTTGAGACGCGGCCACACCAGAATAAGCAGCCGACAAGCAGATGTGAGTGCAAATTTCGGTGCAACATACGGCTGTGCCCTGAGCGGAGTGGGAATGTGAGTTCTGGGGCGAACGAATCGCCGGTGGGAGACCCCTCACTGGACTGGACCCATTTCCTCCCTGGAACTAAAAAGGTTAAGAGAGAAAAAGAGGCATCACAGCCGAACATTTGATAGCAGGAGACCCGCCCGTGGCTTCCTTTCTTTCATAAATCTACTTAGAGACAGGAAATGGGTTATGCCTGAAATGTTAAAAGACTAATATAGCACACATTATTTGCTTATCACTTGCTTTCAACCAGAATACTTACATCAAAATAATCACTTATTTTGGGTCCTCGTACAATAGATTTCCCTGTTGAATGGAAAACAAGGAAAAGAGTGCTATTAAATATATTTTCTATATTTATATAAGAAAAATATGAAATATTATGAGGAAAACTGCGAGTGAGAGTTGAAATATAATCAGTTTCACACTCTCACCTTGGCTGCTCTCTGATTGAATCTCAGGTTTCCTTTTTCTTCCTCTGGTTGTTTCCGACTGTTTTTTCTCCGGGGTCTGAAAGAGAACTTTGACTTAATAATGTGTGAAGCTATCTTTGGGCAAAGTCTGAACATATCCAAATGTTTCTTTTTTCCCAACTCCACAATAAACTGAAGCTGCATTTGCCAATATTTTTTATACCAACATTAAATCAAACAATTCACTGCGTTGAGAAAATTACCATGACAGATATTAGCCTTAAAAAATGATGGGATGTGTTTAGAAATGGAACCTGTGCTTTGACCAAACAAGTACAGACTGCCAGTAAAATAGTTGGCAATAGTCAGATCTTAACTGTCCTATGATGTCATCTCTATCTGGTCTAAGTCTAACGCAACAAAAATAAATACTATGTATACCCACAAAAAGAAAATGTGTACAGTTTCAAAAATCCTTTCTTGAATTTAATCTCCTCTAAAACAATGAAACTTTATTTGACATCATCACTTAACCTTGAAGGATCTGTGCAAATTGCAGTCTTGAGCTGTGTAAACCCCAGCCGTGGAAAACACAAACAGCAGGAGCCATCGTGATATAACTAATGTTTTTAAGATTTATCATGTACCTACCGAATAAGCAGGGGAACTGCCTTTTTTCATATCTGACCCCTGTTAAGAGAGGAAAAGAGTTTAAGGGCTAGCACCATAAAAAAAGAGCAGCCTCTAAAAAAATGTAAAACTGCTGCAAAAATATGAGTAACTGCAGCCTTAGAGGGCTTTCAGATTAATAACAGTGTTACTGCACATCACAACAAGGTGCTGCAGTGGTGTGTGTGCTGCTATTGCACACAGAAGAAGGTATATATATGAACGTGTAAATTCAGTTTGAAGGCTTATTAAATACCAAGACCCAGCATTATATCTGCACTGTCCTGATAAGGGGGGCTTAGTGAAATTAATAAGGAAACTTTTGTTGGTCAAGCAGTTGATTTAGGAAATGTATCACAAATTAAAAACAGTGTGTGGATTATGGTGATGGTCATGCTGTCCATTAGCTGTCACTCAGAAAAACAGGAACTGGTTTGCATAGACCCTTTAGCCAGGGTTCCAAATCTTTTCAGCCCAGGACCCCCAAAATAACAGTGCCAGAGACTGTGGACCCCTATCCACCCTGGAGGAGGCATATGACATTGTGTAAAACCCACACGCACTAGGCTATCAGCAGATAGCATTCATTGAGTATTTTAGGTATGATTACCTCAGCAGACATACTGTATATACACCTCAGTCACACCATGACTCATGTATTTTATAATACACAGAACAACCCTTCACATTCTGGTCTACATTCCAGCTGAGGAAGACTCTGATCTCAGAGGCCTTGGTCAATCATTAACTGGACTCGGCTCCACAGCAATAAGCAAAAAAATAAAATAAAATAAAGAATGAAATATAATGCTTCTGGTTGCATAATCAGTTAATCATAAGTCTATAAGTGCAGTTGGTGTACCTCTGACTCTTTGTCGCTTAAGGATCCCATGCTTCCAAAACTGTGATTTGAACATTCATTATTGGTCAAACCCTGAAAAAAAAAAGCATAATTTAGTGTGAACATTAGGAACAGAACCTGATAAATGACGTTCAAATCGTATCATTGCTAAAATATTCCCTTACTTTGGTTCCCCCACTTGCGCTGCCGGTGCTGCCCCCTGTGCTGCCACTGACCCCGCCCATAAAGCGTGCCTCCAGGAGCTCCTGTCTCCGGGGGTCCAGGCTGTGCAGCTCCTCCATGGTGCCTGGAAGATTAGCAACAATTCACAGTATGTCTCAGATTAATTCAACGATAGGCTTAAATGAATCTTAAATGCCCACACAAGAGCAGATGACACGGTAGCAGTAAACATGAGAGCAGAGCTGTAATCAATATAACTTATTAAATAACAAACAATCTCAAACCCTTGTAGGTGACAGTATTTCAGTCTAGACAAGATATTTAGGCCAAGACCAAATTTATGCCCAATCCCTTGTGGCATATCCAGGACAGGTTTCACTCCACATATGCATAGCACAGACAAGATAACCAAGATTTAAATACTTATACTCCTGTTACCACTACCAGCATCTTGATACTAATACTAAAACTAAAATTAATACTACCACAACAAATTATTACAACTCACTACAGAGTAGAAGTCTTAAAATTCTAGAAGTAACAGACATTTTCTGTGCCATAAACACTATCATCCTGAGAGCTGAACAGCAATGTTTCGACTGCTAGGCACTAATGAATACTGCGCTGCTGAGGGACTGTTACATGAGCTCGCAAGGCTTCAGTGCTGCTGCAGACTTAGAGGGATCTGCCCACTAAACCTGTGCTTTAATGAGACAACCATTTTGGATCCACAAAAGAATCCCTTCAAGTGGAAGAAAACATAATACTCAGAAAGTACTCTTAATAATAATTATAAGTACAAAAGCATTAGAAGTAGAAATAGAGCCTCTTTGAAGTCGAATGAAGATTAGTCCAATGATGTTACTAACACACATTTAACATCCATTTAAAGCCACACAAACCAAATAGTGTCAGCAGCATATGGAGTTCATCTTCGCCTCAAAAAACTAATCACAATGTGCAAGTAGGTAGCCGAAGAGAATGGCACAAGTCAAATAAATAAAACAGACTAGAGCAGACACGCTTTGATACATCCAATACTGACATGGATATGTGACTTTAAATGTGAGGCATGAGACTGAATGACTTCTCAGAATGACTGATTATGAAACAAAAGACAAAAGTCTCTTTAAATGGAGGGGATTCAGGGAAACAATACTTCCAACACAACACACTTTTCAGACAACCACATTCTGTCTGCAAGTACAACAGGTTTATTATTTAAAAACCACTGAATTTAAAAACGAGGTTGGGAAGTTGTAAGAAGTCAAAAACTGCTTCCGTGTAATGGCAACTTTCTTGTTAACATATGCAAATTAATACATAAAACTACATTTGCATTCAGTTTCACATCTTAAAACAATCTTCAAGAGTCTAAGACCCGCACTTAGATTTGACTCCATTTAGGCTCAAAGTTACAGACTGTCCATGATACAAACCAAGACTCAACAGGAAAAGTTTAACAAAAGGCCTTTCATTACATCAAATAAAACAAAAACACTGTCTGCTCTTAAGTTAAGCATTACAGTATTTGGGCAAAGCTCACAGGTCCACTTCAGCGTGCAACATGTTCTCACTTCAGAAATGTTTCACAACAGGTATGATACAGCTCACTCACAACATGAGACCGACTAGTGGGTATTTTCCAGATCAGCGACAGAGAGATGATCGAGTAGGCGTCCATAACAAATCATAAAATGGCTCATGTCAACAAATCAAGTTACTTTCAATCAATCAATGTTATTCACAAACTGGCTGCAAATGCATTTGTACTCCAGAGCTTTAACATATTACTTTTAGTTCTTAAGATATTTTAGTTTGCGTGTAGATGTGTGGACAGCTGTTTTTAAAAACCAGTGTGTGATTGACAACTCAAATAAACAGCCACAAGCAATGAAACTGTTACCAGATATTGATCAACCAACTATATACAATGAGAGTTTGAAAAGCTGCAGAGACAAAGCAAAGCATCCATTTTTTAATAGCCACCATTGTCATAGTTTTTGGACAAATCTTAAAATAAGATTAGGATTTTTTTGGATGTGATATCTGGCTGACTAACCTGTCGGTCACTCCTCAATAGTGCTAGATAGAATGAAAACTGCAGGGAAATTGAAAATTTTGCATGTGACATTGTCCTAAAACCACAGTTATTATGACGGCCATAATTACAAATAATTCTCTGTACATCATATTGAGTAGTGCACTGACATGGGCAAGCTTAGCAACACAGAGGCAAAGAAAGTGTAGGCCACATTCAGTAAATATACAAATGAAATTAAATGAAGAAACGCATAGAATTACCTACAGATAAGAACTGAGACATAATTATGATCGGCATGCAATTTATGACTGTACTTAATAAAAAATGTTGTTTACTAAAAGCCATATCTCTGGATTAACCCACCTAAATTGTTTATACTAACTCTCCTCTGTTAGTTAACTACTTATTAAAAAAGCAATGGTACAATTTACAGGAGTTTGATTGTGTAAACTAACCTTTGCTTAAACACATTTCCCTCAGCACAGCAATAACAGCCATTCCCCTGCCTCAGAGATGCTTTGGTAGGTTAGAAGATGGTTTATTTTCTATTCTTGAGCTTTTTGAGAGACAACAGAATAACTTGTGGTATTTCCAATTATGGGCCTATGAGCTCTAAGAAAATACACAGTATATTTTGTCAAAGAAGACTGAACCAGTGTCAGTCTTTTACAGCTACAGGATGCCCGGGATGGCTGCATGTGCCATCTGCACCAATATGAAAGCAAAACAAAAAATTAAGATGCAACCCACATGCAATTTTTGCATTTTGTCTGAGCGACAAGCACCTTTTGCAATGAGCATGCACAGCAGTGCTAAATATTTAGCCCAAAAATCACATCTTCAGTGTTTGCTGTTTGACTATAACTTAACTTAAGTACTGCAATATTGACTAGAAACAGTAGCTGTAGGCGTTCAACCGACCCTATTAAAATCCTACAACTTCACCCATAAAAACGATAAGCTTTATGAGAGACTGTAGCTTTAAAAACCTTCCTACAGCTGCCACTCAGAATAGTCATGGTCTTGCCGAGACGGATCCAAAACCACACGTCACTTTTCACTCAGAATGTATGTCAGTTTCACATCATGAACACAAACCCACAGTGGTGGCTCTCAAGGTTTTCCCTGTGTTTCACACATGAAGGCCTCGGTGCAGAACTATTATCTATATTCAAGCCCCTGCAGGAACAAGTGGTTGAACCCTTACAACTCTGGCTGTGGATGTCATTTTAACACAGTGCTGCTCAGTCAGCAAAATGACCACCTGTTTATGGCACACACTTGGAAAATCTTTAAAAAATCTCTGCCATAAATTGTCTAACATTTCCTTTTGCTAAGTTTACTAACTGGCATCATAAGCTTAGAAACGCAGAAATAACACAAATAGTCTCCCAATTTCCAATATTTACATGTGTCACACTAATGTGAGCAGCCATGATTGATGTCAATCAATGCATGCATGCAACACTGACAAGACAAAGAAAATGGAGAAGCTACTTAAATATTTAAAGCTACATAAAGTCCTCTATCATTATTATATCCAGTGAAAACTGCTCAGTTTCCAACAGGGCGTGCTAAGCAGAGTAGTGGGTCACCAAAGCTGACCAAATAAGCATCATTAATTTGAATGAGTGTATGTTAGCATGCTACACTGTGTTGTACTTTCATTTTTCTGGGAGGGGTAACGCTATCTAGCAGCGTTACATGAGCAGTTAGGTTAACGTTAACTCTTTACTCCAAGTTAGTGATACTAAAAGGTCAAACAAGTCTACCTACAACGTCCATTGTTGTAGCATCTAACGTTACCGTTACAGCAAACGGCTAAATTAAAGCCCACCATAACTAACGCTTAACTTCATGTTAGATTTCAAGCTTACGTTAATATCACACTTTAAACTGACGTAAGACCCTGTTGTACCGTTAATATGCTGATTAATGGCCGTTACACAGATACTGTGAACACTGTTAGTAAGGAAACACAAATTTAACTACACAAAGGATTGCTAACGGTGCGATGCACACCTAACTTATGGATTTCCTGCGACCTATCCATTACTATTAACTGTTTCGTTAACCATTAACGTTACCACAAAAAAAGGTTGATTTCTCTTCTTGTATTTAACGTTACTGTTCTATTTTTACATCAATCTGTAACTTGACCAACGGTAGTGTTTACTCTTATGGTGGCAGCGTGCTCAAAGACGAGTGCACCGACCACAGCCGTAACCTCTGCTCTGGTGAAGGTTTATCGCCATTATGCACGTATCTGTCTGTAGGTTACCACACTGGCCTGAGCACAGAAAGACGGTCTGTGTCCTCAATGCTACTAGCTAGCCAAACAGGCTCAATTGACTTTGGAGCTGACGCGTTACTGTAACGTAAGCTAACAAGCTGGATTCGCCACCAAGATTTGCTCGGTGATTTTAACACAATTTCCCTTCGTTCTGCACAAAATAATCTAACGAGCTGGTAAAAAACACACATGCGTCTTGAAATGTTTAACAATACCTTCCTGGGCCTTCACCACTGCCGTGGTATGTTGCTGAAAACACAGTCCGTGTTGGGGACGTGGAGAGCTGGGACCAAAGATGGCGTCCCCTCCAAACTTCCACTACTTTGGACACTCATCAAGCTACTTTTCGTGTGTTGGCACCGCAGCGCACACGGTTAATCTTTCACACACAGTGTCAAATCCGCCGACTGGCATCACACAGTTGTTTTCACATGAACACAGCGCATGCCACTGAGTGAAAATGTCTAAATGTTGTACGTTTTTCGGCCACAAACCTCTCCACACCTCAGCACTGCGTCCTGGCTCCACAGCCACCTCTCCGTCTTCAAGTGGTTGCCCATGAAACGTCATGCATCGTGTGCAAAATTCTTATCGCGAGGGTGATAACGTAACTTTTTTTTCCCTCACGTCAATGACAACATAAGGAAAAAATGTAGGCTACTTTTAACTTGTATAAGTGATAAACTTTGATCAAGGAAAAAATTGTGTTTAAAACTAAAAAAAAAAATGTCTGACCTTTTCCTTTGAAGAAATTACATAGGCGAACTGTTGGTCGAATTCAAAAGGTCATAAAGGCCCATTTTAGCAATAATAACTTACTTATTATGAGATATTGTGTCATGATTATGAAACTATGACTCTGAATTTGGATTTAATATAATTACGTTTTTGAGACACTAAGGCATCAACGTTCGTCATAATTTTGACCTATTCAGTTATTTATTCTTATCATTTTGGACTTCCTATCTAAAAATTTTGACTTGTAGTCTAATATCTTGCAGTTAAAGTCCCACAACTACTGTCCTTCAGTACAAATTCAATTTATTATACTTTACTTGAGTGCTTCCATTTATGTAGTTTTATACTTACAGACTACTACTCCTCTACACCTCAGAAGCAAATATTCCACTTTTTTTCCCCAGCTATATTTGTCTGAAAGCTCTTGATTTAGTCAAATGGAAGTTTTTCAAATATTTACAGTTTATAAAACCAGGCAACACCACAGCTTTGTTTGACAACATGTTTTTTAAGTTTATTGCATACAGTTTTGTGCTACAAAAATACTCTTAAATACTTTAAAAATAATAATTAAAAAATGTAAAACAACAACAACAACCAAAACAGTCCAAAATAGGCTGTGCATGGTGGAGTGTTAGGATGGCGACGTGGGTGTAATTTATAATTTCCTGTACTTGCTCTGCATCCAAACACGGTGCATTGCAACTTTCTTTCCTCTGTTCACTTGAAGTCGTCTGTCCTCCAGATTCTGAACTTCCTCCAGTCCAGCTTTGGAGAATAAATCATGAACTTCTTCTGTAAAAATATTTTAAACACTGTCAGTAACCAGGGTGTAGCCAGGATTTTTCAAATACCAAGCTCCGTCTTTCCCAGGGAAAAACAGAAAAACCCAGAGTTTTATCATGTCATCATTTCTTTCATTAGATTTATTGTTTGTAGATTTTATATCCAACACGAGGTTCAAAATGCTGTTTAAACACATTTTGCCCACTCCCAGAGTGAATTTCTGGTGGGTAGAATGACTTTAATTAATCATTTATAGGCCTAAAAATCATCAAGGTTGAATATACGATATAAATTTATTCAAGAACCCCCAAATACCCACCCATGTAAAATATAAATTCCACTCAAGTTCCGAAAACCTACAGATTTCCTGGAAAAAAAAAAGCCAAGGACATGATCCAAGTGTTCTCTTTGGTAGCTATAATACTGTCAGAAATGTTTAACTTTTTGTGGAAAAACCTGCAAATCTCGAGGTTCAGAATTACCTTTAGTGAAAAAGTACACGCAGGTTCCATCTCCACGTGTGTAGAAATTCTCTGATAAGCACCGTCCTGATTATGAGAGATCAAAAGATTGCACAGCTGATTCCAAAAACCTTGGCATGCTGCGTTAAACATCAATTACACAAAACAGAAAACAATCAGTTGCAAAAAAACATGTGGTAACAGTTTTCTAAAGCATTTCTGAGCCCATATAGATATAATACTTCATACAATCATGTGTTTTTAAAGTGCAGAACCTCTTCAGACCCAGTCATGTTACTCTCACCTGTTACCAATGAACCTGTTTACCTGTGGAATGTTCCAGATGTTTCTCCAGCATTCCATAACTTTTACAGTCTCATTAAAAAAAAAAAAGTGTTTGTGTCATCGTATTAAAATTAAAAATATATTCACAGTTCAACAATCAATGAAGCTGATGAGGTAAAACATTAAACATACCGATTTTGCACTAGTGTAAACTGAGTATTTGTCAAAGAGATGAATTAAATTCAGTTGTTGTTTTTTTTTAAACAACACCCCAACTTATTTGTAATCAGGGTTGTAAAAATTAAATCTATTAAATTGTCTGTATACAGAATATGAAAAGAAGTTGAATGACTGTTTTCAGGAGTGTCCTACAAGCTGCGGACTTACCATTTTTAAACCTGAGTTGTGAAAAGTCATATCTCCCATAATCACGGAAAAGGAATATTCCTCCATGTTTCAGGTAGGAAGATAGTCTCTTCACAACTCCTTGAACTCTGTGAATGAAATGCCAATTATTAAGTACCCACAGGACAGAAAATACACTGTACGTGAATTTATTCATTGAGATCTAAACATACTGGAACAACAAACTGCTAAAGTGGTAAACTACAACGAGCTGAGATGTCTTGCATGGACAAAGCTAAGGTGCAAAATTTAATTGTGAAATGTAACTGCCTAGAAATTAAAACAAACATGCTGTCAACACCCAATGCTTAAATGTCAAGCAAATATTTTGGTTTTTAATGTTAATCAAACAAAGCCTGGGGAGAGTGAAGCAGGGTTGGCGGTGTTATAAGGAGTGCGGAGGGGGTTCTCGGGAGAAATGATGTCAGGCTCGCCTTTGTCTCATAACCTTCACCTACCGGTCTGGATGAATGGAGGAGAGCACAAAGACTGCCAGAATAACATCCAGGCTGTGAGAAGGGAAGGGGAAGGAGGCCATCTCCTCACAAATGTCATGAACAAAGGCATGACACACTGACTCATCATAGTCTGGATGGTCCTGTATGAGGAAAATATGCGCTGTTTTTTAGTCAAACTGAGTACATTTCCAAGTGGTAGCTCTGATGCAGATTTGGGTAACTGTGCTATGTTTTACAACCAGCTGTAACATTTAATACTGTTTCAACTGGTTTTCCTTTTCTCCTTAGCCATTACTTCTTTTTAATATATCTTATATACCAGGGCACCGAGACTTGAAGTCGTTCTGAAAGTGGCTGCTTATAAGGAATTTATGTAAAGTATAATTTTGCAAACTTTTTTTTTTTTGAACATTTATTACAACAAGTTCCTTGACAGAGTCTCACACATTATGACAAGTATCAATATTCATGCAAACTTATTTTGTTAATGTGTTGCATCAAAAACCCAACAATTATATTATTGTATGAAAGACTGACAGAAAATAAAAGTTGGCGTGCAATGTGATTTCTGATACATGTGTCTGATTTGAAACTTGAGATTCACACAGGCCTCCAGAAGAATTTAAAAAATTTGGACTTAAATCAATAACTTCTAATACAATGCATTTGTTGCGTTCACTCTTTTGACATTTTGGCGTTATTCTTCTTCTCTACTGAAACATAAATGATCAAAGAAACTTATATATCTCTACTTTGGGATTCAAACATATTCAAATGAAGTTTAAATAAGATGTTATTTGCTGAGCCAAGAATAAAAAATACTTCGATCTGTGCAAAAACATTATCAATAAATCACCGGACTTCACTTTTTTTTTTTTTTTAGGTTCTTCAGGCAGTAATTGATTAATTCAGCTGACTACAGCCTTCCAATGAATGAAACAATGAAAAACATGTAATCTAAATATTTTAGCTGTCATGATAAAGTGCATTAAATCATAATCTTGTGGAACTGTAAACAGCCTCAATAAAAGTTGTACGCAATGTCACTACATCATTATATGTGTCAACAGGACGTAATATATTGTTTGTTTTAAAATAAAAGTAATGTTAGTCAGTGCTAACCACCATGCAGTATATAAATTGCAGTGTCATACCAAGTATTATTAGAAAAGCTTACCTGGACCAGCTGAATGGCACATGGAGAGAAGTCACAACAGTATAAGAATGCGTCCATTTCTCTGTGGAACAGAACAATTTAACAACCATTCATATATCATTACAAATACAGTATGTAGGCTTTTTCAACAGACAACATTTTTACCTGTCACATTAGGAAAGAAAAGGTCTAAAAAATGAAATAATTGATGAATGAATTGCAATTAGCTGCTTCAGTATCAGGCTCCTTGTGTCGTTCATGCTGGTTCACTGTCACACTGTCACGACTTACTGGGACATTTGGAACAAGCCATAGTTGATATTAGTGTTGACACCTGTAATTTTCTTACTATGACAAGTCAAAATTTCTGCTGTGAAAAAAGACAAAAAAGAAATGTTTTGTAATGGCATGCCCATTAATGCTTGATTTATTTTGTGACATTTGTTGTAGCCTGTATTTCAAATTTAGCATGTCTGTTCAAGCTTTCCAAACTGCAACAAAACACACTCAGATTGGTTAATGTTTGTTTATTTATTTATATTCAATGAGCAGGTACATTTTATGTTTTTAAATTCTTATTAATAGTGTCAGAAAATCAAAAACTGGTCCAAATGTCCCAGCAACAATTCTCTATATCAGCTTCCACTCTCTGGAATTTTAGCAAACTAGCTTTATAGATTACAACAAACCTGAAAAAATAAAAAAACAAAAACAATCCACAGACTTTGCTGTGTGAACAGCTGCTATCAAATATAGGCTTCTGGGAAAACAAATGGCCTTTTCCTGGAATCGACATAGAGGAAGGATGAATAAGCCAAAACACAACATCAGCTGAAAATTCATTATCTCTTTGCAAACGTCCTCCTTATTTTTTAAATGTTAATGTTTATTTTAACAGTATAACCAATATTTGCACATTTTATGTTGTGGTAAAAATTATATTAATGATTTTATTAATCATTTTTATTAATGATGAGCCACAGTTTGTGCAAGGCGTGGATGTGTAGCTGGACAACACCATGGTGCATCCACCATGAACAATAAAATGGTAAATAATACAATAATTTATGGCCAACTCTTTTATGTTTGGCTTGTCAACATATGAACCACATTAATAACACTTAAAAAGAATACATGGTGTAGTGGCTATTTGTCAAAATGTCAAACCTTAAACTTAAAAAAATGTAAATAAAAAGGCCACTTTGCACAATGGGCTTGTAATTGACACAGGCAGAAGATATTCAATATCCAATCCAATTATTGTGTTTTTTTAAATTGTTGTGTCCGTGTCCTCCCCCCCACTCCACCCCGCACCAAAAAAAAAAAAAAAAAAAAAAAAAAGGACAAAGGGGTCCTACCCCTCCTGCACTGGTAAAAAGAAAACATAGACCCACCCAGGTGCATGCTGGTCCTA
>JAQLOL010000005.1:13255643-13278180 GCA_029783665.1 Naso thynnoides | reverse complement strand
AAGCTTTTTTTTTCCGAGTCAGAGTTATTTAGGGGAATTCTTTTTACTACTTTTTTTTTTTTTTTTTTTTTTTAAATCAGGGGTAACTACCTTGGCACGACACCGGTCACACACAAGTACTCTATCCAAAGACTGTCCTTCCTGATTGCCTTTTGATGTTTGGCCAAACTCAGAACGCTTTTTTGGCCTCAAGTGACAGCACAGCCACGTCGAAGCTGAAAGCTTTTTGACTCCTGCCAGCATCTGTAGCTGGGTTGGCGAGCCCGTTTGTTTTGGCCGGTTTGCTTGTGGGTAATTGCTGTCAGGTAGAGAGCCTGCTTTAAGGTTTGTAATCTACACATTATTGTCATGTTAGCTGTAACATTACATAACAGCAAGATATCTGGGACTTGTCGCTGCATTTGTTGCCCAACTTGCTCGTTTCATTGTGCGGCCAGGAGAGCCGAAAGCGCGTGACAGCACTGCAGACCAGGGTCCGGCTAATTGTCAACGTTATAGCTAGCTGCTAACAAACAGAGCTGCCGCTACATCTCTTGCCATGAACGAGTGGGTTGAATCGTGCATGTCACATTTTCTTCGACCCGAAACAAATACTTGAGAAATTACATTAAACTGTGAGTTAGTTTTTTTTTGTAAACACTAACGTTACTAAGCTTTGACAAACAAGTATGGCTAAGCTAGCTTTGTAGCGAGTCACAACAAGGAAGGCTAATGTTAGCAGAGGCCGATAGGATGCTAACGCTATGTGTTTTCTATGAAACTGCGGTGTGATTGATAACATAAATGTCTAACATGCAGAAATCTTGCAGTGATAAAGTTTATTAAATGACAAGTTGATATTGGCCAGGGATAAGAAGCGTACAGATAACACCGTGCTAAGCTAACCGGGTGTGAACAGTAACGGTAGTAACATAAGGAACTGAAGGGTGGGGCTCTCCTCTAGTTAGCTCACAGTGACTAATCAGCTGGAGCTTTTTTTTCTTTTCACCGATATACATGTAACTGAGAAATTATTAGAAAGTGTTTCGCTCCAAACAGCCAAAATATTTAACTCACTGAGCTGAAGTTTGGTAGCTAGCTGTCTCCATTGCTGTGCACTGTGGTACTGAAGCTGGGAGCATCAGCTGTCAGGAGTGGAGATGCTTGGCTTTTTAAGACTGTTTTTAAAGCACTGCCTTTTTTTGTCAGTGGACATTACAACACAGGGAGACCACAAGGACGCCCCTGATATTTGACTTTGTTTTAATATTCTTAGGTATTTCTAATAAATACATGTTTTCAATGTATTCATTCCAGATTACAAAGTCCAATTTATACATGTTGTTTGTCTACAGCTGTGGCATCATGTCTGACAAAAGTGAACTGAAAGCAGAGCTTGAAAGGAAGAAACAGCGTTTGGCACAAATCAGAGAGGAGAAGAAAAGGAAGGAGGAAGAGCGTAAGAAGAAAGAGGTATGTTTAAGGTTTTTATAGAATAGAATATCTGCTGATATTGCATACAAAAAGTAATATGGATAATAACAGAAAATTAAATTCTTGTTCTTCATTAAGGCAAGATATCCACTATTTGTATTTGAGTCAAATGGAGTTTAACGGTGAAGGGCGTAATTAATGGCATTTTGACAGGCATACGCAACATGTTACAAGGCCTCTCACAAAGAGTTTGAGTTCCTCTACTTTGAAATCAGCAGTATTGGTTTTAAATAAAAAGTAATTTATAACTTAATGGTTTGCACTTGTTGAACTCTTCTGTGAATGAGATGCAGATCATTAAAGTTGGTATTTTATGACATAAGTAGCTGTAAGATATGGAAGAACAGCTAGTTCACACTCACAAATGATCTAAAGGTGAAAGTAACATTAAAAATTTTTTTTAATGTTATTTACACTCATTCATAATTCTGTCATTGTGGATTATAGATTGGTATTATCTACATATTTTGGCAATTTGTCTGACCATTGCATTTTATATTGATAGTCTGAAAATAGAGCTACAACTAATGATTATTTTATCAGTCGACTAATCTGTCGCTAATTTTTCAAGTAGTCACAAGTAATCGTATCCTCTAGTTGTAGGCTATAATATCATAGCTTATCATGGATGGTGTACTGCCTAATGTGCCCAACTGGCCATTAAACCATTCCATTGATTTAATATCTTACAGTTGAATTATTTACATCCTCCAACCCACAATCTAACTAGATAATGTTAAGTGGGGCCTTTTACTGTTTAGAGCAAACACTAGTATTCACACGAGCAACAAAAGAACAGAAGAGACATTCCTCCAATAATCCACTGATTTATTGCATTGTTAAAGAAGAAATGTGTGTGACAAATCACCACTTAATTTAAATATTGTGGTGTTGTAGAAGTGTCTGAGCCTACACATTATATTCTATGGACTTTAGAAAACATCTTTGTTTGGTACAGATCCCTGCACAAATCACATCATAAACATTTTAATGTTTTTGAAATGAAAATAAGAATAATTATGTAAAAATTCATTCCCTGTAATATTTCAAATCATATCAGAATTGCAATATCAGTTCAAATAATCGCCCTTTGATATTTTTTCCAAATCACACCACCTTACTTAGCAACTTAGCCCATGAGAGTGGGTGTGATGTTTTTCAGCATGTAAGCTAAGCTAACATAAACATTACAATATGAACATAATAGCCTGTTGGCTCACAAACATCAGAAAAAACTTTCCCATCCAAATCAGAAATCATTGCTGCAGGGTGGTTGAGCTTTAGATACTCGTGCATGGCAGCAGTGCTGGTGTAAAATGTCGACGCCGCTTCACGGTTAGCATTTGTAAAGTTGGCATCGGTAAAGCCCTGCCAAACTTTTGATAGTTTCGGACTAGCTTTTTTTTTGGCTCTTCATCACCTTGTCCCACCATAATTATGAGAACATTACTGAGTGCAGTTATGGCAGACATGAAAGCGACACTGAACATTTCCACACTTTTTGTGTAACGTTTCCGGCTCTCTGCTTATTTTTATAATATGTGACATGTCAGTGCGAAAATTCCATGTTGAAGAGTTTTCCATGTCCAAGTCGACTGATATTGCAACTCTCTAAAATCAGCAGCAGAACATGACCTGCAATTTCAAGTGTTTTTTTTTTTCTTTCCAGTTGATTGACAGCAAGTAGAACATGTGTTAATGCGTCTCCGAGACACAATCTGATAACAACAAAACAATCCCAGCAAAAATATTTCCAGCGCTTTTTAGCTGACATGTTATTGATAGATTATATGTAATGGAATGAAGTGTTTGTTGTTTTTCATGACTTATCTAAGTGATATGAAGCATAAAGTAATACTCAAGATAAGAAAATCAGCCCTGATAGCTCTGCTTTAAAATCCCATACAATGGTGACTTTGTGTGCAGTTACCTGCAGGAATAATGTCACGAAACAGGGAAAAATAAAAAATCTTAATTAGTACTTGAGGATGTGTACAAGTTGCATTGGAGATTAAATTCAGTAAAATGTGCAACTAGACCGGTGTAATTGCAGTATACTTAATTGTCTTGGATCAAAGCAATTTAATGTGTAAGGGATAATGTCCAGCCAGCTGGTCATTGTGCTAAGAACAATTCAATTCAATTCAATTCAATTCAATACTTTATTGTCATTGTCAAAAAACAACGAGATAATATGAGAGAAAATAATATGACACAAAATATTGATTGTTATATTATTTTATTGATTTTTAAAATGATTTTATTTCTAAAAAAAAATAGTTCTTTCAATTTTACAGTTGGAACTGCTTGTATAGCAACGTCGTGGTAACGTTAGCTGTTTCCTGTTTTGGATCTGGATCGTAGCAGGGAAACAGGGCCTTAGTTGTTGCTGCTTCACTTTACCAGCGGTAGTCAAACAGGACACGGGAGACTCCACCTTGGTCTTGAGAAGCTGCGGTTTTAATTTACCAACAACTTAAGTCAACATAGTTCATTGAAAAAAAAAAAAAAAAACTGCTAAACTGCCAACTGCCTGCTCTGTTCCAATCCACACATGCAAAACTCACGCCTGCTTTTGCTCTAGTACACCATAAATAATAATTAACTAGTCACCTGACTTGGGCGCAACCAATCACAAAAGGTGTCTGTGCCGGCATTTCCAAACCCCTCTGTCTGTGCCTGATCACAATGAGACGCCAAGAAGGAGACTTCTAAATAAAATGATGGCTCGGTCGTCTCTGAATTGCTCCGTCTTTGAACAGCTGAGACACCGGGTTGGAGAGGATACAAGCAGTGTGGATGTAGCCTAAGGAGCCACACTACCCTTGCAACAGTTGGCTTCAGGCTCTATCCTCAAAGACAACTCTCCAACCAATGGATGTGCCTGAAACTGTGACTTTGATTATTGCACTGAAAACATGCCACAGATGATAGACAAACAGACACGGGACTTCTTTCCACGGATTGATATGACAGGAGGTGAACCTCCAGAGCCAGTGGATTAGCCAGGTCTGAACGACATCCCTAACAACAGTCTGTTATTCATAGCAACAATCTGTTACACAGAAATAACCTTAGGATGCCGTGATTGACCAATCACAGACGAGTATTCAACAAAGCCATGTGATAAAGATATTTAGAGTGCATTAAAGGGTAACACATTGCTTTGTTTTCAGGCTGACCAATTGAAAGATGCTGCACTTCACCAGGATGATTCTGACCTGGAGAAAAAAAGACGTGAGACTGAGGCTCTTCTCCAGAGTATGGGCATAACCACAGAGGCTGCTGTTGGTATGTTTTGTATCGCCTGTTGGTGTATTGTTCTTACTGAGCTGCTGTGAAATCTACTTTTCAAATCTACGACCTTGTGAAAAAAACATGCATGTCCACAGGACAGCTGGCGTTAAAATTTTGATACATCTAGTTTCATATATCCTCTTAAAACAGTTTTATAATCACAACAAGCACAGTAGCTCATTTGTTTTTACATCTTACACACATTTCAGTTATTGCAATTGGACAGTAAGTATTTTTTCAATGCTTTTGCTCTTTGACTGAGTTTAAGGTTGTTCACTCATGCTTGGTGAACTGTGTGTTATTCCCCCAAAGCAGATTTAGCCTGTAGGTTAATGACAACTTGCAGATTTTTTATGGCCAAACAGAGAAATGTTGTTACTGGATTACTTAATCACCTGACCTCAGTCCAGCTGATCCTGTGTTTGACTTGTTTAAGACCAGAATGAAGGCAAATGGCTTTAGGAACAAACTAGAGGTGCATATGGCTGTAGTGACATGAAGACAGACTGTGACTGCAATGTATGTGCTGAGGCTCTACATTTAATCTCATAAATGTAGATTATGTCTCATTTTTTAATTTATTCTCATAGTCTCATAAGGTTAAAATGTTTTAATGTCGTCATGTAATTTTGGACTCAGTGCTGGAGTACAGGCCCAAAACAAAAGAAATGCATCACTGTGCTTATAAGCTTCCAAGTAGGATGTGTTGGTTAACTTCGTTAAATAGAGCGTATGCATGTGACGTTACCGTCAGCGTTAGCGTACAGTTTTTGTGCTGCCAAACAAACAAAAACACATCTAAAATAGGAAAGAGCTGTTGTGTGATTAACTGCACAAATAGATTTGACAAAAAGTCAGATGTTTTTTACAGACTGCCGAAAGCTGTTGAAAAAAGAAGGAAATGGATCGCTGCTATTCACGGAAACAGCTAAGGTTAGAGAAACATGGATTTCCGCCGGCCAGTTTGTTTTTCGGGTAAAATCGTACTTTAACTCATATTTTGTGTAAATGTCAAGTTTTTGTCAGCATTCATTAAACAGCATTTATGATGACGAGTCTTGTGTTCTACCAACAAATTGGGAATGTTTAGATAACGTTAGTGTTAGCTGATAGCCAAAACAAAGCTAGTTTTTCTTTCTAAGGGGGTAATGCTCCTCCACAAAGCAAGGTTAGACAGTTAACCAGATCACTGTCCAAGGACCACCGGCGCTTCGGTAAGGTGTAAGGATCACTGTGGAGTTCAACTGCTGTTAATTTAAGCAGATAATCGGTAGTTTTACTCTCGGTTTAGTTGTTTACGCTGCTAAACTCAGGTGTGTTGATGGATGTTTTGCCTCTCAATCTGATGCATACCCTCTGTAACATCATCTAAAAAAAACCTAAACGTTACGTGGAAAGAGGCAAAAATATGTATATAATTTAAAAACTTATATGTTACTGCAACCTTTCGCAGCAAGAAGGCCTCTCATGAATGACTTGTCAAAGTTTTCTAATATTCCTGTTGTATTAAAAAGAAAAAGAAAATCCCAAAACACTTGAATTGTAAAAGGGCACTGATTTTAAAAAACAAATATTTGAAAAATAATAAGCTTAGACCCTCAGTACTGGTTTGCAGGGTTCATCTAAAGAGGAATTTTCAGAGCACTGTCGTGATGCTAACAGCAGGTGGCAGAAGAGATCCATCAGAATATCTCCATGAGCCTCACAAGCTGAAGACAAAGCTTGAAATAGAAATCATAGTTTCCTACATTTTTTACTTTTTCTTCTAGTTTCTGTAATTCTTCAAACATTCTTTTAATAAGGAATAAAATGATTGTAATTTTGTTATAAAGCTTCTCTTTCAAAACGTGTTGAATGTGCTACAGCTCAAGTTTGCCATTTGCAGATTTAATTCTCTTTGCTACTACTGTCATGGCTTTAAAAGCATCAGCAGTTACATGTAGCTGTCAGGAGGTCTACATTCAGATCGATCACATTCATCCAGCATCTGAAACAACAAAGCTGCCACTGCTGCGTGTTTGTACTCTCTAGTCTTCTGTCAATAGATCAGTGTCTTTACTTTGTTACACATGATTATTGTTTGTCTTACTATGTAGTCCCTCCTCCCATGTCTCCCACTACAAAATCTGCGGGCACTCCAAGTGAGGCGGGGAGCCAAGACTCTGATGGAGCGGCAGGACCCAGGTACACACACACATGCATACACACACACACGAACACACCACTCAACCAAAGTGTGGTTAACAAATGTTTTTTCCTGTTTTAGTACAGAACATTACTAGAGGGGAAACAATGTCATTGCAATTTGGGAAGAAGAAAGGGCTATTTGTCCACCTTAGGCAAAACATTTTAATTCTAGTGCTTCAATGCTCTCTATATATCTTCTTGAAAAGCTGTGCTTATGTGTTCTTGTCACAGCTTCTCATGCCACTTAAAATGCAGATGTGTTGTACAGCAAATCAGCTCTTAAGTATTTTGAATATTGCTTTGAAACATGCAGGTCTGTTTTTGCTTTGTTAGCTTTGCATCATCTTTGACTGCCAAAGGCTGTGAATGTATTTGAGGCTTAATTAAATTAAGAGCTGAGCTAAATTCTTTTTTTTTTTTTCTGCAAACTCTCATACCAATACAGCGAACGATGACGAGTTCATGCCAACTGAGCGCACGTTTATTTAATTTGTGTGTCGTTGAATTAGGACGATCCTAAATGAACAATAAAACAGCAGGCTGCTGTGAAGCCTGGGGGACTTCTTAACCCCTAATTAGAGCCCCTTCCCTCAGCTGAAATTCAAGCTCCCCCAGTGTCCCATCAGGCCCAGGGAGCTGTTCCCCCTACCTGTTGACTCATTTCCCTCACCAGCATGGCCATTTCCTACACTCATGGAGGTCATGTTTTCTCCCTGAGGGTTCTCGCTCTCTGTCGACTCAACACTCACAGTCTTTGGTGTGACAAAGTTCAGGCTGTTTCAGCCCCGCAGGCTGCACGTTACTCCCGTGTCATCCCACTCCAAGGGGCCGTGCATCCATGCATTTTAAGCTGACACATTTCTCCACCTCTGAGACTCGAGCTCGATTTGAACTGAAAAAACATTCCAAAAAAAATCCAGTACAAGTGTGTTTTTATAACCTGGGATTGAATCAGCATGTTGTGTGCCATAATGCTAACTTTATTTCCTTTCTTCATTTGTACTCGCTTGTGTCTCTCACTAATGCTGCCTTGTTGCTGTGACACTAACCAGGACTCTGCACTGGGACTCTGACCCGTCCACTCTTCAACTTCACTCTGATTCTGAGCTGGGGTACTGGACACTCTCTTCTCTCCTTTCCTGGTCATTTTCCCTTCTCTCAATCTATGGCATGATTAATTTGTCTTTCAAAGTCATAATAAGAGCTAATGAAGTCTAGGAAAAAATTGAAATTGTGCATGCAGAAGTGGTCCGTTGAAACTTTATAATTCGCACTGGTTGTTAAACTAATCTGAAGTCTTTTCCATCCCATGAAACACTCATTTACTTACTTTGATCGGCACAAGACTCCACTCACACAGAGGTGAAAATTGTTAGAGAATCAGATGGGGACGGTTACAGTAGAGTAACTGCTTTGTATGTTTTATTTTCTTGTTGACATGATTAATGTTCTGTAGTGATATTGAGCTGTGCAAAGTGTGAGTTGTTTTGTATTTTTAGGCGTGGAACTGCCAAACTGGGAATGGCCAAAGTCACACAGGTGGACTTCCCTCCACGTGAAACTGTGTCCTACACAAAAGAGACACAGACGCCTGTGATGACCCAGCAAAAAGAAGGTGATTCTTGCGCAATATTATGCAGATCGAGTTTGACTTGACTGTGTGGAAAGTGTGATTGAATGTGTGGATGCATCAAACATTTGGCAGAAATGATATTCCCGATTATTTGCATCAGTATTGATATCAGGTTTATTAATCATGCTTATTCATTTTAGGGACAAAATACTCTTATTTTACTTTCACATTTAAGTAAACACAGCACGGCTTTCACTTCAGTGTTGTGGTAACATTTTGCTAATGTGCAAATTCTTGCATCAAAACAATACCGGTCCTTATTTACAGCACATCTCCAAAAGCAAAATATAAGTTAAGTTGGACCAACATTGTTTACCTTCAAGGTAAAATAACCAAGCAACATTTTTACTCACAGTGATGCACCTTACAGCATTGCTCTTACTCCCCATTTACACCTAATATTAAAATGTGATCTGTATGCAGATAAATTATCCTAATAAGGAAAAGCATAAACACGTTATGATCAGAATGTGATCGAATCGGCCAGACCACATCTGAAGGTAGTGTGGCTCTTGTGTTCGGATCTTATGTAGGTGTAAACGCAATCCATACAACATTCAGACATCCACACACACAACGTCATCATCCCGCTTTGACCTGTGACCGCTACGTCATTATTCTGCTTTCTAACTCCACCCACTCATCCACGGAGACAGTTAACTGTCATGACGTTTGCGGTTACCCCAAATAAAATAGCTGCTAACAGTGTTAGACGTCTTTCCTGTTTCCTTCTGACAGAGAAGCATTGCAAATGACCCCTTCATCAGCAGAGAAAAAAAAAAAGGCCGTACAGTATTAGTATTCCTGACGACTGCACACCTGCCATGTTGACAGCCTACAGCTGATTTGTCTTGGCTAATCAGTCACAAGCAGCTTTTGCTGGAGGACAGAGGTCTAATCTCAAACAACGGTAACAAAAACAAATTAAAATTACCAGGCGTGAATGCGTGGCAAGATCGAATCGCTTATTCTCTGGATAACTTATCCGGATAGAAATCACATTTTTAATATTAGGTGTGAATGGGTTGCTAGTGATGTCTAAGTTGATGCTAAAAAGGACAGGATTTCACTGAGGTCACGTTAGGCCAAGAAGTTTTGTCATACTGCAGTATGTGGAGTTTTTTCAGGTGATTGAACAAGTTAGCTGACACAAGTCTCATGCACTCTTTTCATGTGATTTGTTCTTGCTCAACATCATTTGCCCTAAATCTGAAATATCTCCAAAAAACACATGGTGATCAGTTTTGAAGGACTAGCCTTTAACCTTCTGTTCCTGACGTGATTTTTATGTGTTTTTTTTAATTAATTAATTTTTTTCTTGCCTGCCTTCTGTTGTTACTCTTTCACTCTGAACTGCCGCTGCAGGGTGCACATGCAGCGGCATGACCCCAAAAGTGGGGCCAAAACATCTCAGTCCCACCCTGGTTGCTGGCCATTAGATTAGGAAGCTTTAAATTGAGATGCAGCTGAGTTTTCTATGAGCAGAGCGTGAATTTTAAACATCAGCACCACAGTTGATCATGTTCATTTAACTGTGCCAAGCCAAAAGCGTGATCGTGACTAATATCCAATGAAAAGTTCGGCCCTAGATGAAAGTAAAACAAAAAATATGAGGCCGACATCAAAGGAGAAATCAAGTTCAGAAAATTCCCGCTCCTCTGAACCTCACAAGTAACTCTGGTTCAGCATAATTAATGAGCAGGATGAGAAAAGCAGTGACAGGAAAGAGCAATGCGATGGAGGAGACAGATATGAAGCGACTGCGTACTGCCTGTGAAGCATGGCGATATGTATGTAATTGCCTCACTGCAGCTTTCATGTGGTGGACCAAAGAGAATATACAGGCTACTACTAACATGCACATGTTGAACACATGTTCATAAAATATGCAATATTTGCGGATGTGCTGCTTGTCCGTGGTTGATTTTACGTAATAACAGATGGCGAGCGGTGCGCTTGACTGAAGTCTTGATTAGGTTTTATGTTTTGCATTCTAATTTTCTTTTGTCTAAAGAGATATCAGAACCAGCCACAGATCCTATTAAACCTCCAGCTGCAACTATTGGAACGAATCTCTTTTTTTAAGCTGTTTGCTCCATTTCTTTGCATCAGCTCACACATCTCTTTAAGCATCCTTGAAAGCCTGGTTAGGATTTTAAACAGTGTCCTGATTGGTGGTTGTTGTCCCATCAGGTGATGTGTAGAAAATCCTGAGGTGGCATGCGGCGCGAGTAAGATGAAATTGTGTGATTTTGTGGAAAACTATGAGCAGAACTAGTGAAGGATGAAGAGCATCCCTCTGTTCCTCATCGCTCTTTACTCTGGACTCTACTGGGCATTGTAAAACTGTGTTAAACAATGATGGTTTCTGCCAGCTGTTCAACACGAGGCCCCCTTCCCCTCTCTGCCACTATGTAATCATTTCATCAACTCCCTCGCTTCCCTGTCTTCTCCCTTCACCGAACAGGCACATAACAAAACACACTCAGTGACATTGTGCATTTTCACACCATCACTTCTGGCACTCGATGAGACGGCATCCCCTTCCCAGCTTGCTCCCCTCTGCGCATTTTTTGATGTGCGGGGTGGCGTCGGGCTTGTTCTCTGATTGAGCGATTTATCATGTTGTCAAAAGGAGGCAACGGCGCAGCACTCTCAAGGTCAGCGGGCGGTGGCATTAGAGGGAGCGGCTGCCGTGTCCTGGCCGCTGCAAACCGAGGGTTCCCACAGTGTCTGCTAGACATCTTGGAGAAAGGAGTGAACGATTTCACATTTTAACATCGCCTGCCCTGTTGACCCCCCCAAAAAAACCTTGAGCGGTCAAGGAGAACACATCTTCAGGTTATTTGTTTGTTATTAAAGGGGACAGTATTGTATCATTCTACCGCACAATATCTGTACTGTACAGTCATAGTAAGCCCAGTGTGCTCTGAAATCTCCTCTCAGGGTGTTTTTCCACCAAACTGGCTCTGGTGCTTAAACTGGTTCTGTTCCAGATTCTTGGAACCTTGGTGCTTTCTAGTGAACCAGTCTGCGTTTCCACCAGTTTTGAGCAGAATTATAGACATCAAAGATACCTCATTAACAGAGGGTGTTGTGCAGCACACAGGGACCTGTAGAACTTTACGCACCCACCTCTGTTCCCAAGGAAAACCTGCTTTTTTTTAGGTTCCAGCTGGATTCAAGGGCCGGACTGATATATCAGTTCACTGATATAATCAGCTGATATTGGCCTATTGCAGATATATCAGTATATATCGGTATCAGCATATTTGTTATAGATAAGTGCTGATAGTAAAACAGTTATTAAGGCTTAAAAAAAATAATAGGACTCGTGATTTAAAATAGTGTAATAATGTTATTTGTGCAGCAGAGGGCAGTCCCTTATTTATTTGGTAAGAAGTGAAGTGTTTACTGTTTGGTTCAGTGATGTTTGGAATAAAGTTTGTTAGATATCCTGCCTCCCTTACATATCTTTGTCACATGTATTTGATCACCGCATGCAAAATATTATATGTATATTATTGGCCGATATATTAGATATCGGAATTTTCTCACTCCCTAATATCTTTATTGGCATCAGCCCAAAATCCAATGTCGGTCGGGCCCTACTGGATTCCAAACCCATTTAATTTTGGTGGAAATGCTCAAAATGGCTTAAAATTGGGTGTATGAACCAGAAGTGAACCAGTTCCATTTTGATGTAAATGGGCTATCTGATGACAGTTTTGACATCAATTCGCCCAAGAGTTTGGGAGCACAACACAAAGGAGATGCATTCTTCAGTTTTTAGTCAGTGCTGTGGCATCTGTAAGTAGCCTCTAGAAATTTTTCAATATAAGCCATTAGATTGGTGTTACTCTGCGCTGCTGCTACTGTATTTCTAGACTGCACCAGTAGGTAATGCGCAGCATCAGTATGCACTCCTCAACAAGAGGCTGTAATTATGGAGGAAGATATCGTTGGAGGTTGGGGGTTGGTGGTGGGGTGTGTGTGTGGAGTGGTTGGTCTGCTACAGCGCTTTAAAAGGCTTGTCAGGAATACGAGCATGCGGAGCAGTTCAGTAAATCTGATATTTAATTGAATGTGATTGTTTTAATCACTCTGAATTCAGAGGCAGGTCAAAACTTTTAATCACAAAAGCCCTTAATGGCCTTCTTGTGTGAAGTGCTACTTGTAATTGTGGTCAGCTTTTATGCACTTGATGATTAGTACTGTTAAATGTCTATTGTATCCCACTGTCATACAGCAGCTTATCATTCGAATGGGTAACTTACAATATTCCCCTCTTTTTTCTTAGTGTATGATTTGATTATTTTCATCTTTTTACAGTTTCTTTTTTTTAAGTCTCTTTTAACCAGATTATGGATTTTAATCTGTGACAGACACTTTATTTTGAGGAGGACAGTGCTGGTTTTGGACTTTTGCTTGGTGTTGGCCTGCTCATGAGCTTTAGATTCATTGTCATTAGAGACAAACGTGACTCTGTGCAACCACAAATGTTGATGTTATAACAAGTAGAAAAGGTTGATCACAATATTTTGTGCATTTTCTAAACTGGTGCTATAGATATTTAATGTGGGAAACAAGACATCATACTAAACAGATTTTTTTGTATTATCATTATTTTTCTGAGAGATATTTCGGTAAGATTTTTTCCCCGATGTCGATTTTTATACCTGAAGGTGGTGTATTGATAGATGCAAATATTATCAATTATTGTGCCCCTCCTTCTCTGGAGAGTTAGTTCAAGTTATGTAATATCAAATCACAACAAAAGTTAAAACTTTTCATTATGAGCAGGTCTTAACTGTACTCTAATTAAATAATCAAAATAACACTTTTGTTTATTAGTTCATTTCTGTGTGCCCTTTTTATTTCAGAGACTCTACTACATGTCATTTACAGTTGTGCTATTTTATTTTTCCTCCCCGCAGCTGCAACCCACCCTGCAATATTTTTTTTATCACAGGATTCCGAAGGAGTGACCCGCCCTACTCTGCCTCTGATTGGCTTACCCTGATATTCTTACCCTAAGCTAACCTGCTAGGACTTGTTTGCCTGTTCAGGTCCAAATGCTCTGTTATATTGTTGTTATTGTTGCGTACGTGGCTGCTGGGGGTGGGGGGTGGGGTGTATTGGTATAGTTGTGTATCTTGTGGTTGCATTGTTGGCCTTTATACAGCAGAAAAAAGACCTGTTTCATCTTCTGAAGTCAGACCTTTGTTCGGTGTGGACATATAGAAAGTGGAAGACACCTGCAGGGGAGAGCAGAGGTCATTTAGTGTTCTTCTTGTCCATGGCCGGCCACATACCTTGTTTGCATTAATATATCGCCTATTGACTAAGACCTGTGATTACCCCTCCTCGCCCCCTTCCTCCTGTCCAGCTTCCCTCCCCAAAAAAGCTTTTATTTCTTAAGTGGTACAAAAGCCATAATTGGTCCTGCTTTGAGAGGAGATGTCAGTGTATGGGACATCGGTGATCCGGGTGAATTCTGTTAAATGCAAACCCCACACCCCCACACCCCAACCCTCACCGCCCGCACTCACTAGGCGCTACTACCCCCATACACATCCCCAGCGGGGTCACCAGGATCACTAGCTTTTCTCCAAATGGCCATTTTGGCTGGCAGGTGCATTATACCCTTTATTTTCAGATTGTCTATCCGCTCCTAATGCCTGGCAGGTTGATTGCTCTGGCTGCCTCACCAGGGAAAGGGCTGACGAGCACGGCCGCGACTAGTTGAAAGACAGTGATTACTGTTTTCCTTTAAGCCTGATTGAGGCCCTTGAAAGGAAAGATTTTAACCTTGTCCTGTTGGTTGCAGCGTATGGCCGTACATTGAAATGGCTTGTGTCATCAAGCCAGTTCTGTAAACTCATCAGTGCACTCAATAACCTTCTTCCCCAAACCTCCATCTGAAAAAGGGGATAAATCACTTTATGGACAAAGTGACGGACGACATTATCATTTAGATTATCTCGGTAGGAAGGAAATTCTGGCGTGCGGTGCTGTCATCTTAGATTAACTATATGGCTCATACCAAGATAAATGCCTGTAGGAACCAGGCGAGTATTTCCCCTCTCTTCATGAATCTGTTTTGTCCTGCTTTTGCTATTATTTTTACATTGAAAGCATAGGCTATATACCGTCTCTAGGAGATTGAAGAAGCGTGTTCATCTTCTTTTGGGTAGAACCGGTGTGCAGTTTGCCAGCTGGTCTGGCCTGTATTTTGTTGTACATTCTTTGAGGTTGAATAGGAGTTGCAGGACCTCCTGCTATGATGGTAATTGCACAGGCTTGCTGTTCAGGGAGAAGCTTGTCTCGGGGCAGCCAGGCGGAAAACCTCTGTGCCATCCCCATGCCACCTCTGAAGAGCACAAGACAATCCCAGCATCACCATCTGCTTTTGCACCATGCCGTCATCTGGCCAGACCAATGGGACGGGCCCCGGGCAGCTGCTCCACGCCCTCTGCCCTGCTGCCCCGTGGCCTAGAAGGGGGCAACCTGCTACTGGGATACAGAGGAAACGGCAACACTGACAGCAAGACTCTCTATTGAATGGCTAGAGTCTCATTAACAGTTGGGAAAGACAGGGGTCCCTATGACAACAAGACACCCGCTGCGCTGTGTCCCTTAAACACAAATGACAAACTTCTCTGCTTTAGAGGAGCAGGTTCTTTTTGAAAGGCGACATTGTGCTGACAAACCAAACAAATGCAAGGCGGAGATTGCTGTTCCCATAATCAATTGGTGGAGGTTTTTTCTTTTTCTTTTCTTTTTTTTTTTTTTTACTGAGAAAAAATAATAGAGGTGGAAGATGTGGGGACAGAAGAGTTGTCCATTTAAATTTGATTTTATTTCCCATTCGCATTTGAAGTTTTGACAAAATTGGTATCATAAGCAAAATTATAATGAATATATTGCTTCAGAGATGTGGTTTGTACAGCCTAATAGTCACTTTATTTCATCAACAGAGGAAGAAGAAGAGGAAGAAATTGCTCCGCCTGAACCAGTGGGGGAGACTCAGACTGAGAAACCGGACCAGAAAGAGGAGGAGGAAGGTACTCCTTTTCCAGTGATGATACATAATTGCGTTACTCTGCTGAAATTAAGCCAATCCAGGTCTTTTAGGGATTTTATTATAGTTGCAGCTGAGTACAAAAAGGTTTCTATTCCTGTAGAGCGGTGCATCATATTCTAGATCATAAAGGTAATGAGCAGAGGGGATCGCCTCTACATTTCAGTGTGTTTGTGCTTCTCTGTATAGCACCCCCCCACGAGCTGACAGAGGAGGAAAAACTCCAGATTCTGCACTCGGAGGAGTTTGTGAACTTCTTCGACCACAGCACTCGCATTATTGAGCGGGCTCTATCAGAGCACGTGGACCTTTTCTTTGACTACAGCGGGCGTGACCTGGAGGAGAAGGAGGGGTAATAATTGACGAGCTAGAGTGTTTTGTTTTTTAAAAAAAATAAAATAAAAAATCTTGTAATTGTTTTTCGAAGAAGTGTTTTTATTGATTTGTGCTGTTTTGTTTTCTCCAGTGAAATCCAGGCTGGAGCGAAGGTCTCTCTTAACAGGCAGTTCATGGATGAGCGCTGGTCCAAGCATCGTGTTGTCACCTGCCTGGACTGGTCCCCCCAGGTCTTTTTTTTTTTTTTTTAAATAACCTTTCCTGAGTAAACCAACAATCAAACAAATTTCAAAGGGCAGCAGTAATTAGTTGTTCACAGTTATCAAAATGTAAATCCCGAAAAATTACTTTCTTTTGTTTTTGTGCTACATTAGACGTGATATATATGCATAATTGTTGCTAATTAGCTGTTGAAACAGCTTACCTTAGCACAGCCATAATGCTTTATGATTACATAGCATGAGTTTGACAGCATTTACTTTCAGCCGAAAGTCCCGCAGGAAAAGTAAGTTATGTCCCACACAAATTGTCACTTAGGCAGGGCCATAATGATTTGTTTCCTCAGGTGTCTGAGGTCATTTAATGCATGATATTGCAACGACTTTTGACAGTGAT
Source organism: Naso thynnoides (assembly GCA_029783665.1). Taxonomy (NCBI): domain Eukaryota; kingdom Metazoa; phylum Chordata; class Actinopteri; order Acanthuriformes; family Acanthuridae; genus Naso; species Naso thynnoides. The sequence continues at coordinate 13,261,555 of JAQLOL010000005.1, read as the reverse complement.
TGAACACCAGCTCTTTGTCCGCAGTATTTACTAGCTCAGAGCTATCTCCATGCCCTTGTGATTTTAAATAATGAATTCACAAACTGTAAATGTGGTATCAGGTATTAGAAGCAGCTGAGGCTAATGGTTTGTTTACATCTGAGTGGTGTTTGTGTAGTCGTCCCAGCCTGTGTTTTCAATCCACGCTTCGGCAGGTTTAAATTTTAGATTCTGAATGAGCTGCTCTGTTTTCGTCTACCTCTGTTCCTCTGTAGCTTTTGGTTAAAATTATGAAAGGAAATAAAAACGTAATTTACCAAAGTTCTTAGGGGAGGTAGGGCTAATTAACCGAGCCATGAATCTTGAGGAAAAGGTTACTCATTCTTTGAGGCATTCAGCAGCACCGCACAGTTCAGGCGAGGCTTGTCCACATGGAGCCAAGCCTGCGGGGCACGTCTGCCTCCCCCCTCACATTCATTTGGGTTGATTTTTTTGTTTTTTCTGTCACCAGTATCCTGAACTCCTGGTTGCCTCATACAACAACAACGAGGACGCTCCTCACGAGCCAGACGGCGTGGCCTTAGTGTGGAACATGAAGTACAAGAAGGCAACACCGGAGTACGTCTTCCACTGTCAGGTACTCAAAGCAAAACCCCTCTGCCTTTTTCTCCAACCCCCTCCACACATCCTCACCGGTGGCCTCTTTCATGACAAGCAAGAAGTACTGCCAATCACCCCTCTCTCTTCCTCCTCTACACCCCTCACACCCCTCACCCTCCTGCCTTCATTCACATTGTGAGTTCACCGTACTGGCATTCACCTTCACCACATCTGTCCACAACCACATGTTAGTGAGGCGCCGGAGAAGAGCTGTGGTGTAGGATCTGAATGGAATCCAAGCAGTACAGCAGGATTAAGTGTACAAGGCAGCGCTGGTTATCATGTGCATCTAAACAAGGGCCTTGTGTTCAGACATGCTAGCAGGGAGAGCAGCACAGCTCCTCCGCTCAACGCAGCCTTATTATAATGCTTGCCCCGAGGCTCCTTCACCAAGACAAGTTGAGTAGAACCACATGTGGTTGCCTCCAGAGCGGATGTAGATGCAGGCGTAGTGCTTCGATGAATAAAACTGAGCTGAAGTGTGAACGCAGCTTTGCTGCTTGCCTCCGAGTCGACTCATAATGAGATTCTCCTGAAGTGGCATCAAGAAAAATCCCTTTGAGGGGAGATTGAGTGGCGAAGCGATGAGTACAGGTAGACCACCTAAAAACCAAACCTCAGGAATAAAATTCATGAATTGAGCCATTTTCCAGAAATAAATAATAGTGTCTGTTCACCAGCTGGAAGGTTTGTTTTGCATCTGGATGTGTTCTGGGAAAGGGAGAACTCGCATATCTCATAGTTTTATAACTTTAGGAAAACAACAGGTTCAAGTTGATGATTACCATGTTGTGATTATTGGCAACTTGGATATTCCAAGTGTTGCTGATATAAAACTCATAAAATTATATAAAAAAGCAGACCCCTGATTTGATACAGTTTTGCCTGGTGGTCATTACAGGGGATGATTGATAAGTGTTTGGCCTAAGGCAGAGAGGAGATGAGTTATGCAATCATCTCTCTCCACCATGTTTGACTTTAGCATCCCACGTCTTCACCACTCTGTAAGAAAGGGGATCCTCCTCCTCTAGTGTTGCCTGCATGTCCTTGTGGACCTCCTCCTTGTCACTTCATAAGAGGGAGGTAGCACATTGCTGCAAAATGAGCGATATTTGCAATTTTTTCTCAGCCATTGCTGACTTGCAATTTTCAATTACTATAAAGGGAAATACAACAAAAAAATTCCTAAGTTCAAACTTCCTGAATAATCAATCAGAAAGTTGAACTGCACATGTATGCATCTAGAGCTGTATAACTCATCTCCTTCTTGCCTCGGGGCACAGACTCATCGCCCATCATACTGCAGAGGAAAAATCACCCAAGTCATATCTATATTGTTAAGTAGGCTTTATTAGCCAGTTTATAAGGTAAAGCCAGCTAAAGTTAATTAAATCAAATAATAATGACAGGTGTCTCCATTATTTTGTCTACCACATTTATATGAATGACTCATTATTGTATGACGCTTCATTAGTTTTAGCTAGCTATAACTTTTAAACCCACAACTGTCTAATTTTCGTGTCTTGCTTTTATGTAATATCAAAAGAGGTGTAATGATACATTTTAACGGTACTACACGTATTATGATACATTCATTTAGAGTGATCCGATATGATTCAGTGACTAGCAGTGGTAGAGGAGGTAAAACACTGGAAATGCTTGACACACTGAACTACACAAACATTCAGAACAAGGCCTCTATTCAGTCTGTGTGGACCGCTAACGCCGACTGAAAATCTCTCATTCTCCTGGTGCTTCCCTGTGGTGATCTGCCGTTATCTGCAGCTTCAGGGCAGACACAATATGCGTGCCCAGAACATCAGAGAATCAACTGGCGTAACGTTTTACAACGTTTACCATTATAAGTGTGAAAAATACATCCACCCAACACCGTTTGACAAAGTACATGGCACTAATTCTTAGGATCGATTCGATGATTTTTAATGAATTTTGCTTTGAAAAATGATTTTTAGATTGATACAGATCATACTTAAAGGACAATTTGCTGTTTACTTATCGATGTAGTTTGATTGTTGGAATATAAATCGATGCAACAATACATCAATGTATTGTTACACCTCTACTTCAAGCCAATAAGCCATATTTTGCAGCCCTGCACACAAACTTTGCATTATTAAACTGAGAATGAGCTCTGATTTTTAAGGTCCACATCCAGGCCCAAGTCACTTGTATAGCTTCTTTAATTGGCTGTGACACAGTGGTGCATTCATAGTCTTGCACTGTCTTACTATAAACGTGCACACTTTTATCATTAGGGAAGCTAAGCGTTTCTTTTCTATTTCTCTATTTTTTCCTCTTCTCTCTTCTTTCCTACAGTCTGCTGTTATGTCGGCTGCGTTTTCCAAGTTCCACCCCAATGTTGTGGTGGGGGGGACATACTCAGGGCAGATTGTACTGTGGGACAACAGGAGCAACAAGAGGACCCCCGTGCAGAGGACTCCCCTGTCAGCAGCAGCGCATACGGTACATTTAATGACTGGCACAGTGGGTTGGGACTTTCTTTGTAATGCCATAGAAGAATGAAATACCTCACTCATTATCTTTGCAGCACCCAGTGTACTGTGTGAATGTGGTTGGCACCCAGAATGCCAACAATCTGATTAGCATCTCTACTGATGGGAAGATGTGCTCCTGGAGTCTGGACATGCTGTCTCAGCCACAGGTAACCTTTATGTGTGTCTATGTATGTGTATGTGTGTGTGTGTGTGTGTGTGTGTGTCTGTTTGTGTGTGTATAAGTGTAGGGGTTTTTCTTCTGTGGGTGGTCAGAGGAATATTTCTGAATTACTTAAACGACTGAGGATTAAAGATTTACCATAAAATTTAATTGCAAGCCTTCAGCTCAGTTTTCACATGTTGTCTCTCTTCAGTCGCACATTCCACACACTTCCTGTCCCACCCAGTCATGCTAAATGTCAAACATTTTGGCTGGACTCCTCCGTTTCAGCATTCCAGTTTGGTTTCCTCCGGCTTTACCCCTGTTTTTTTTCTTCAACTCATTTTTCACTCTCAAGGAAATTAACTTTGCCAGCTGTGTCATTTCATCTGCGCTGCCAAGACCTCAATGTCAAGCTTCAATTTTTTATAAAGTGCTAGTTGAATTTAGATTATACATTAATAAACTGTCAAGTGATTTTTATAGCTTGTGCTTGGCAGAGTGTGTGTTAACATAAAGCCTGAGCAGGGAGCTTGTTAAGGATGTTGTTCCATGATGCCTCCTCCCTCCACAGGACCGCATGGAGCTGGTGTTCAAGCAGTCCAAAGCCGTAGCTGTCACCTCCATGTCTTTCCCTCTCGGAGACGTCAACAATTTCGTGGTGGGCAGCGAGGACGGCTCTGTCTACATGTCATGTCGTCATGGAAGGTGCGTTCACAAGCGGCCCGTGGTCCCCAGTGTCCCTCCTGAGCCCCGCCAGGAAACTGAGGCAGCTTGTTAGGCCCACCTAGAACCGACTGTCAAATAAATATAGCCCACTCACTTCCCAGTGCAACGCAAATCCAACACTTGATCTCCCGCTGTTTGAGGTTTCACTCCTGCCCAGTCATCCTGTTTTTTTTTTCCGCTTGTCAGTTGTGTTTGTAAAGGTCGTTCAACATAAACAGGGCACACATGCAGGGGAAACAAATCATTCTTTCCCTGTCCTTTTTTTTCCTTCTCAGTGTGTTCCTGTGGGTGAGAGAGTTTGTTTACAGTCAGTTGTCCCGGGGAGATTTAAAACTGCAGTTCATCCCACAATGTTCTCATTTAAGAGACCGGGGCTTGTCTCGCAGTGGTAAAGAAGCAAAGAAATGTGGCTCGAATCCAATCTGCCAGCGAGTAGCGTGCTAGCCCCATGCTAAATGTCCTGCAGTATGCCCGGAGACCGCAGAGAGGGGATAGCTGCAAGGTTTTGCACAGCGGAATCATCTCTGTAATTGGGGGAATAATTTTCCACCTCATTTACAATGGTATGATACTCTCATCGCAGTTAATAATGCATAAGCATCACTCACGCTGAGTATTTACCTCTCTATGTTAATTATCAGAGCCTCAGTTGGTTAACAGCTCTGCAACATGTGGTTGAGGGGTTGCTGGCACTTTTGCCACCCTGCTGGTAATCACATGATATAAGTAAACGATTAATGTAAGAACGTCCAGCAGAGGTCCATCTGTGCTTGTTGCTTTCTTCCAGGCTAAAAATAAAGCCCAAATTATGTTAAAAACCTTGAATGCTTTGATTTGTTCCCTTCATGCAATGTACAGATAGAAATGTATACATGACCACAGCCGAAGGACATCACTCGTCACCTGCTGCTTTCCAAAATTAAATTTGTCACGCACAATTTAATCTGTCAGTATGTTTTGCACTTCACTCCCCCACTTCATCTGTGTGCTCTACAGCAAAGCGGGCATCAGTGAGATGTTTGAGGGCCACCATGGGCCCATTACAGCCATCCACTGCCACACAGCTCCGGGGCCGCTGGACTTCTCCCACCTGTTTGTTACCTCCTCTTTCGACTGGACTGTCAAGCTGTGGAGCACCAAGGTATGAGTGACATCAAGGAAGCGTTAGTAATGCTGAAGGGAAACCTGAGGACTGCTTTATATGGTTAAAAAAAAAAACTCATCTGTGCGTGGGGAAAAATGTTCCTACCTCTGAGGGTTTTGAGTCTTATATACACTTAAGGTAAAAATTTCTCCTTTTAAAGTTTAACTAAAGTCCCAGCATTTTGGCTGAAGTTAATCCTTCCTGAAATTCAAAAAATGCAACTAGAATGTGAAAAATTGAATCAATTCAGGCAGGGCCAGGAGGCGGAGCTTTACTCAGCATAGACTGGGAGAATTGCGTAGTTTGAGTCTAGTGATTGTAGTTAGATTTAGCTGTTAGCATAATTTAGTTTTCATACATGCCCACAGTTCACTTAATAAGCAGCCGGCGTCTCTCCACCAAACTCTCCCCCACTCTTTCCACCGCAGTGCACTGCCACCAAAGAGAAAGTGAAACTTAATTCCAGTTATTACTTTAACACAATCTGAGTTTAACCTGACACTTAAGTTTTAAGGAACGGTTCGTTCATGCCATCTCCCTCACTGCAGTCTGCTTCTGTCTTTTCCAAAAATCCATTGATCAGTTACTTTCTCGTAGGGTCGACGTTGTAGAGACTCCACACAGTGGGCGGGTGCAGCAAATGTAGTTTTGGATTTGGTATAGTCAGATTGAGAATGGATTCAGCTTTTAACTTGCTAATCTATGGCAGTATGAGTGTGTGTGT
>JAQLOL010000005.1:13239809-13255543 GCA_029783665.1 Naso thynnoides | reverse complement strand
TTTGGATTTGGTATAGTCAGATTGAGAATGGATTCAGCTTTTAACTTGCTAATCTATGGCAGTATGAGTGTGTGTGTTTGCTGGCTGTGTGTGCGTGTATGTATTGTTTCCTAGGCGATGTGTAGGAGGGTGTAGAAAAGACTAACGATAGAGTGACTGAGCGTGTAGCATTAGCAAAATTCGTTTGCAATAGCCAGGTTTTAACCAGTAGAGGGCGGTCACTATGCACATTTAGAATGGAATAGATGGCTTTAAAATACTTTGCACTAAAATTTTCAGATTTTGACCTGAATCAGTGAAAAACACTACTAAATACTATTAGCATTGGTTTTCAGCTGAAAAAGGGGTTTAGTTACTCTTTAATATTTAAAGGCGCTTATTTCTGTTAAAGAATATTGATCGAATTTTAAGCACACAGTCAGAATAGTCATAATACTAGACTCTGTGTAGCAAAGAACTAATGTGTTACCTTGAAATTTAAACCATAATAGTCTACAGCCACTTGAGAATGGAAGGCTTTTTTTTTTATATATATATAACCACATTTTAAAAGAGATAGAAGTTGAGGTCTAGTCACTTTTAAATCCGTAACAAACATGGTAAAGTCAGGGTAAACATGGCCAAAGCGTGCTGTCAAAGTGGATGGGGTTTTTTTGTTGTTGTTTTTAAATTTAGAATTGGCAGTGCTAAAAAATGTGCACACTCAGTTTTTGGACAGCACATCACGCCATCACAATCAAACCTTGACTCGGACGAAGAGAACCAATAGAGAAATGAAGAGGCAGCTTCTGTTCATAGGAATTACATGAGCCAATGAACATTTAAAACACACAGCTTGATTAATAGCACCTGCTGTTTGTTTATTATTAGCTAATAGATATTCAACATCACACCCACTGCCTGCACTCACTGCTTACTGCTATGAAGCATAGCTAGTGCCAACATGCTAATGTCTGGCAAATAACCCGTTCCCTGTTGAACATGTTAGTTTAGTGATGCATATTAGCGTTCGAGAATGTTGTTGGTTTTTGACCCGACAGTGTCACAAGATGAAAAGTTAACACGTTGGTGGATATTCTCAGTCATCCAGGTCATTGTAACTCTGACAGCTAAATCATCGGCAGCTGGACTAATCATTATTTTGAAGACGTTTCCAGTACTTTAAGCGGGCCGGTACACACCTGTGCGCCACACGCCCACTTCTAGAGTTTACCCCCTGGCGTAGCGAGACTTTTTGCAGTGTACTGGGACGAGCTCCAACTACCCCTTCCTGTCCTCTTCATATCCGAGTGTCTCTTAGCGATTCATAATGACACTTAAATTACATTAGGGTTGCACTACGTGAAGCCTGCCTCTCTCGTCTCTCGCGAACTACATGATGCTCACTCGTTTGTTCTTGCAGCGGTGGAATGTCACATTAACGCTAACTCATGAGTCAAAGCAATGTTGGATAAATTGGAAAAGCAGAGGAATAAAAAATAGACAGTAATGTGGCTTCAAAAGAGCAGAAAGAGAATGCGAACCGTAATAGATTCTGATGACACAGCTCTCAGACAGTCAGTCAAATACCGAGGCAGAAAACTAAAAGTAGTTTGTTTAATAAATTAATTTTGTGAAAATTAGTATTATCTGCTTGTTGACCTGTCTTTTATTCAATGTGGAAATTCAGAACGTAGACTATCAATCGATGATTTGCTGATACCGGCCGCCTGATTCACATGCCAACAGGTAAATAAGGGGAGTACCGGCACTCATTTTTTCCTCTTAAAGCACTGGACACTTCACCTCCAAGAGGCGTCTTCAGTTCTGGACAAGGGGAAATGGGGCTTTTAAATGTTAAAAACTAAAAGCATCGGTTTGTTTCCATTTAGTGCGTTTCATCACATAGTTGTCTATCTTTGGATTGACAGATAGACTTCCTTAGAGGAAAAATAAAGCTCTGAAGTTCTTTTTGTAACCTTTTCACAGAACAATAAGCCGCTCTACTCATTTGAAGATAACTCGGATTACGTGTACGACGTCATGTGGTCTCCGACTCACCCTGCTCTGTTTGCTTGTGTGGACGGAGTCGGCCATCTTGACCTGTGGAACCTCAACAACGACACAGAGGTATTTCAGTCCTCCTGACATCACACAAGCACTTCGTCACATCTGTTTTAGAGCTTATCTGTACCTTTATTCACTGAATAAAAGTTGGAAGTTGGAGCGGAAGCAGCAAAGAGCTTTCTGCTCTTCTAATTGGTATTTTATGGTGTTATTGTTTCAGGTTCCGACCGCCAGCATCACAGTAGAGGGTAACCCCGCCCTCAACAGAGTCAGATGGGCTCACTCTGGCAGAGAAATCGCAGTGGGAGACTCCGACGGACGTGTTTTTGTGTATGACGTAGGAGAGGTGAGCAGGCATGACTCAGCTTTTACCATTAAATTTCTTTCAATGGTTTATTTCAATCAGAATCCATTTGGCGTGTTGTTGCAGACACGATTCAGTCTTTGCTGCCAACTCTGTAGTGAATAATTTCAAACATAAGACTGTCTTGTGAAGTTAATTTCAAACTTTTTCTTACGGTTTGAGGATGTAATAAAGCCATTATCTGTAAATACGCCTATAGACTCTCGCTGTGTTTGAAATGTGAGTCATGTCCCTTTTGTGTTGCTCGGCAGCAAATTGCAGTTCCACGTAACGACGAGTGGACCCGTTTCGTTCGTACACTGGCAGAGATCAACGAGAACAGGGACGATGCAGAGGAGCTGGCAGCTCAGCGCCTGGCTGCCTGATCCACTCGCCGAGGACGTGACATTCAAGGGACCAGCAGAGTGCTTGTTACTACCAGCCCCCGTTTTGATGGAGGGAAAAGATGTAGTTTGGATCAGAGAGAACTTGTATGGACATCTTTTGATTTCTTATACTTTCGTATTTGGACTTCTCTGCCTTCTCAGTTAGTTGGACCGTCACCAGTCTTCCTTGGAATGATAACACAAATGACAGGGCTATCAACCTCAGACACTAACATGAAGCCATAGTCACACACGCAATCCAGTCGTTCTTTTTTCAACCAGATGCCTTAAACTTTAATTTTAGTCTTGATTGTAAAAATCTTACCTGTCTTTTTTTTAAGGGCATGTTAACACTAGCCTTAATTTTAGGTTCTCCTTTCACATAATCTTGAAAAACAGTCATGGCTGACCTCCACTTTCACCAAAGTTTAGTAAAGCAATCACGTCTTTACATATCCAGGAATGTAAACAACTTCTAACTGTAGCCCATGTCCTCGTCTCTGTACCTTTTAAAGTACTCACTTGTTTGTAAAAAAAAAACAAAAAACTAACATGTCCAAAGTCAAAATGTCTTTCTACTTCTATATTCTATACTTTGCCAGTTTTCACTTAATCAGTGCAGCTGGTTAGACTGGAGATATGCCTAAGAAGATGATCGTGTATGCTGTAACTGCTCAGAGGTCTGTAATTTATCAGAACCGTGAAGAATCTCAAAGCCTGGTGTCAAAACTGAGAATGTACTTTTCACACAGTAGAAACAGTTTGAATGATTTATTTCAATAAAATACAATAAATACATTTAAATTATTTCCCCAGTCCCCGGTCTTGATTTCAAAATCAACGCTTTTGAAAACATCTGTACATCCTTGTGTCTCTTAAAACTTTACGGACACATGCACACCAAAGCTGTTGCACTCCAGCAAACGCGCTTACAATCCTTAATAATGCCATAATGTCCCTCTGTGGAGAAGTACAGTATGTACAATAAAGTTGTGCAAGCTATGCAAAGAAAACGTAATAAAGCCATACTCATGCAGCATTCAAAGTAAGACAATCGCTCAAATGCTTATTGAGACGTGGTTTGATAGATCCATTTTGGAGGAGCATGCAGCCCTCAGTCACAGTGAGTGACACTTTATGAAGCTTGTGGCTCTGATTTGCACTCCGCTGGTTTGATTGTCACCTCTCCAGAAGGTTTGAACTTGGGCAGGTGCAGACCGAACTTCCTCTCCACGCCTGCAAAGGTCGCAGCAGCCAGCTGGTAGCCGCCTACGTGGTCTGGAGTCACCGAAGGAAGGCCTGTGATTGTGGGTTTAGGGGTGGGCTCAGAGCCAGTGGGACGACTGTGGAGAGAGTCAGATTAGTGCAAGATACTCGCAAAAAAATTAAGAGGAACATGTGTGTACAAACAGGGTTAAAGTACTTACTGTCCTCCAAAGTCAACGTAGAACCATCTCTGTAACAGTTCATAGGTCACCAGGGTTACACCAAACTGAGGCGAAGATCTGAAGACGCGAGCTAATGGAAGATAATTAGAAAATTTAACATTTTGGCTGTGCTTTCTTGACAATTACAGCCACTAAAGCCAGCCCAGTTATCCAGTCACGACACCACTTATAGGACTGTTGTGTGTGTGTGTATGTATGTGTGCAATTACCTCCTGCACCCTTCCAAAACGCCCTGAAACCTTCCTCCTTGAGGATCTTCCTGAAGCAGTCGATGACTCCATTGTATGTCGTCTGGCCTGCACGAGCCGCCACCTGAAGCCTGGTCTTGATGACATCAGCAGGGGTCACCAGCGAAGCCGCTGGTACACCTTAGGAAACGTTTCACAATAGACATAATGAAGCGCTTTCACTATGCACGTATGGAGTGATATTCTTACATCCCTGCTGCAGCATCATGCAGGGATTGTGATTGGTTAGCTGTATAGTGTGATGTGACAAAAGATATAATATATGTTTATATAAAAAAAGGGCCTGACTGATATGCGATTTTTGGGGCCAATGCCAATACTGATATTAGGGAGTAAGAAAATTACGATGTCCAATATGTCAGCCGATGTTTAGATATAATATTCTGAATGTGGTTATCAAATACGTGTGACAAAGATATGTAGGGATAGGGTTACTTTATTCCAAACATCAGCGCACTGAACAGTTAACACTTCATTTAATACCAAGTGAAAAATGGCCTGCCCTCTGCTGGACAAATTATGTACCTACACCATTTAAAATGACTAGTCCCATGATTTTTTCAAGCTTTAATAAACAGTTTTAATATTGGCACCTAATGAAGAACATTTACGCTGATACCAATATAACAGGCTGATATCAGCTGATAATATCAGCAAACACGAATATTGGTCGGACCCTAATGTATATAGCAAGCGTGCTGGTTGGAAATGCTCTTTCTGGAGAATAAAATGTGACACATCCCTCAGTTAAACCCAACATGCTGCTGTGGGAGCTTTCCAGATGTTCATTACCTGCGATCGCTCCAGCAGCAAGCAGCTGTAGTGGCCCCAACCTTCCATCCTCATCTGTCAGTTTGAGCTTGCAGTGGGCATAAACGGGGAAGTAGATGGCAGAGAAGGGGATGTCACGCAGGAAGCAAGCTTTTGCTCCCTAACAGAAAAAAGAAACATCCTTATAAATATATATACACAGAGGCAGAGGCAGCAGTTGAGCAGTTTTATTTAAGGGATTAAGTGGACATGTCTCATTCCAGCAACAGGGGGGCTTTTAGTGTTGACGATGGAGCCAAAGAGCCCCAGGCAGAGCTGTAGCAGTGGGCCTCCAGAGAGAAATCCATCTCTCACACACACACACACACACACACCAAGCAATGCCATGGACCCCGGTGTGGCTGCTGCTTCTGCCAAAAGGAAGTCAGCTTTTTTTTTTTTTTTTTTTTAACAAGCCGCACACTGTCTGCTCCTCATTAAAATATGGAGTATGAACACATGAGTCAAGCTGTAAGCAAACCCACAAGGATCTGGAAGGCAGCGGTAGCAAAGCGTAATCCTTCACTAATTTGCTGTTGGTTGTTGGCTGCAGCCCCTCTTGCATGTTTAACACAGTTTTAGAAAATTGCAAACATTCAACAAAAGGACTGTTTGATCTTCATTTGTGATCCCGACCTCCATTCTGTCTGTGGGCGCATACAAATGTTTGTTCAAGCGCAGTAGTATTTCATCTGTGCATCATAACAGGAAAAATCTAATCTTGTAATATACAAAAGTAGAAAGTGAATACATTTACTCAAATCTGGTACATAATTATTTACTTTTTTGTTCTTTACTCTTTTAATTCACTGAATGTAAGAAGGAATTATTGTTTTTATTCCACTATATTTCCCATAATTACCAGCTACAGTGATTTATTTTCCTGTATTGCAGCTGTAAAGTAGGGCTGGATTATTTATTTGAATGATCATTTAGCGGCAGATTAATAATCATCCGACTATTTTATTCCTTATTCAAATTGTTGACTGTTTAGTGATTTTTTTTAGAACAAACCCCCAAAATTCCTAAGTTCCACTTTACGTGTGAGGATTTGCTGTTGTTCTTTCAAAGCAAAAGTAACCTGATCAGACAAAACAAGACATCTGAAGACGTCACTTTTCTTCCACCAAACTTCTTTCATTGTTACCAGACACTGAAGTTAAAGATAAATAACCTCCCCCTGTTGTTGGCGCTGTATCTCAGGAACATGCCCTTGTATGACAGTTAACAGAGGTTGATGCTGCAGACGTCATGGTGCTGCAGAGGTGCTGACCTACCTTGTAGAGGCCAAAGAAGCCCAGGTCTCTCACAACGTTCAGGGCACTGACCCTGGGGCCTGTGGTGATCTCTCCGGCCACCTGCAGACGGATCTTGACAATCTCCAGAGGATTGGTGAAAATCACCTGGGAACCTCCGGCCTGCAGGATGCAAGAGGAAAAAGAAACAACTGAGGAGTGGTTTATATGCATGAAAGTGGGTTTCTGAGATTGAGTGAGGTTATACATCTGAGGGGTGAACTTGGGGTAAAGCTGTTATGATGTGTAAGCATTTCTTTCTGGGAGGAGTTTTCCAATTATCTCAGTAAACTTCAGCACAAACGATACTTTTTCCCAACAATCTAGCAAGAGCACGGCCTTGACAGGAGGAGGAAAAAGCAGGCATTGATAGAGGAACTGGGGTCAGAACAGAGCAGACGTAGGGTGAGTCGAAGCCCCAGCTCACGGTTAAGAGGCTCTGACCCTGGCACCAGCCCTCTGCCCCCTTTCCTCACCCAAGGCACCTCCTGAGGCAGGGTGAGTGGCCCAGCCTGGCCTCAACCCTGCACACTTCCCCAATTCACCCCGATTCCCAGGGGAGAGCGCTGAATCACCCGGGTCGGACAAGAGATGCCCTAAAGGCACAGCACCCTCTGACTCAGGCACATTTATCACCCTCCCCAAATCTAATCAGGCCCCAGGATGGCTGCTGGTGACATTCAGGGCAGGGGTCTTATCTGTAAACATCCGAGCAAAGGTCTAAAAAAAGCTCCAGCACATTTAGTCATTTTCAAAGCGGAGGGGGAATATCCGCTGCTCTGAAGATTGATGCATTTGTCTCGTCTCTTTTATCTTCTTCAGTTCAGTCCTCTCCTCTGATGCAAGCGATAACTTAGCAACCTGTCTGATTAACCAGACTTCTAACTTTCATAAAACAACACCAGGATGCCGGCCAAATCATACAAATGAACACAGCTCTCATGGGTGTGTATCCTTGGCGGTTAACATTATGCATTAGACACATCCTCCGTGTTCTGCGTGGAGACCGCTGTGACCACGCCTCGGGTATGGACCGCGTTGTCAAACTCAATCACGCAGAGCTACAGCGAGCTTCATCCAGGACCCTCCAGGGCCTCTTCCTACAATTACACCCTGACAGGGGTCATGACCCCGCAGACCCCGCTCCTCTGTGAGCAACCTGCAGGCTCTGCTGCCTGTTTCACTTCACCACAGACGGAGGAGAGGCAGAGTGAAGGAATTATGTCTTAATCTGGTGTAGCACTCAAAATGTTTTATACTTTCACAGCTCATTTTTGTAGAGAACGTGTGTACTGCGTGATGCCAAAAGATCAGCTGACACAAGAAGCTGATCATTTACGATCTCTCACACAGACTAAATAATGAAAACTTACTGATGGACTTTTTAAAAGTGAAGCGCATGGTGACAATGTGGGAGCAAAAGGAATAAAAATTAAACTAAAGTTTCAATTAATTACCACAATTAATGCTGTCAAAATGTGTCTTTATGTAAAGCAAAAAAGAAAGAAAAAAATGTTCAGTTCATCCATCGCTTAGGAAATGATTATTAAATAAAAGCCTTTTTTTTAAGGTAAATCATGAACAATACTACAAAACTTCTAAGTTTTTCTTGTTTATAGTCAGTAGGAGAAGGTTACTAAGATCATCTACTTGAGTACAAATATGAGATACTTTAGTATTTACATTCATGTTACGTTATAATACAGGAGGATGATTGTACTTTTTACTCAACTACACTGATCTTACAGTTTTGGATACTAGTTTTCTTTATTCTAGTTTTTTTTTTTTGTTGTTGTTGTAAATTAAATGATAGATGAAACTGTGAAAACCTCAACTGACTTAAACAGTGAAATGCTCCAAACACTGAATGTATTTCTAATAGTTGTCCAATAATATAACTGATAATAGTTTCTACATTGTGATTACCTCTATATTTAACACTTTAAGGCTGGACTGCATACATACAACATAGTTTGACTTTTAAACCAAATTCAATCATGGTTTAAAGTTTACATTCGGTTGCATCAAACTTTAAAACTAGTTTAAATTTGAGAAAGATTAAATTTAAACCTCTCTTTAAACCTCAGTTTAGTTTTCACTCTACACCGAGATTAAATTTAATTTCATTGCACCAAAACGTTGAACTCCAATTTAAACTGTAATCTTGGGTTAGCTTTGACCGACAGTTAGGGAGGTTTATTTTAACAGTGGCTGTGTTTTTGAGATGAATTGACCAAAATAATCAAGTTCCTCACCAAAAGTGAGACCGACTCATCCCACTTGAGTTTTATAATGATGATACATTTTTCTGTCAAGATACCGGTTCACCAAACTGTTTTAGAACTAAACAAGAGAATTGGACCAACTGTCAAACATGCTAGCTTTCTTTTCTATTGTGCTGTTGTCCGTTATCATCATCTACGATTTGGCCATATTGTTTCATTAATTTAGCCAACAAGTTTTTCCTCAAGAAGGAAAATTTTGAGCTTATCTGTCAAGCCGTCACAAGTACCGTTAAGCTAACAACTACTTAGCTAGCTAGCGGCAATGTGATATTTGGTTCGGGAAAGCAGCTGTTTTAACAGCTAACAGCCCTGGCTATCACTCTTTTATACTCACTTGGTCTGACAGCATGCAATTATTTGTATCTTCATTTTAATTTCAATACCCAAGCTTGTTCCTATTGATTAAACTCAGTTTGAATTCAGTTTAGATAAATAATCTTATCTTTAATAAACCGAGATTAATTTTAAATGGTGCAAAAGAGCTCTGCTTAATTTTAAACGTGGATTAACTCATTTTAAACCTAGTTTTACTTCATTCTGATTAGAGCTAATCTGAGATTAAATTCATCCTTGGCGCTCAGTACTTTATCTTAAATTATTGTTTAAAGCAGGACATTAATGGTGTATTTTTATACTGCAGTGTTGCAACATTTACTTACATAAAGGATAAACAAAGGACATCACTTTATTCAGCACTGTCATTGTATTTGCCTGCTATGTAACAGCTGTGTAGCCCTGCAGGTACTTGAAAATTTATATTATGAAGTTTAACATCCAAACTCTGACTGTCACGATGTCACAAGGTCACTCAATGATCACATATGTAGAATCTTTGAGAAAATAATGCCATCAGTCGAATCTAACATACATACAAAACAGCAATTTACTTATTTACTTTTTTTTTTTTTTGCGAGTGGCACCTGCATTACAGTGCATCATCGCCACCTACTACGAGAGAGCAAGAAGAGAAAGAAATGGAAATGACTGAAGAGCCTCTGTATGATTTCAAGTGATACATGTACTGTATTTTCAAAAAAAAAAACATGATTATCATCAATACCTCTGATCCAAGCAGCAGCATGAGTGTGTTTTCAGTTTTAAAATTTATTTCTAAAATGCTTCCTTTCAGTTTGATTTCTCTTGCACTTACTGATGAACTTAAATATTCATCCACCGTACAAGTAAACAAGCTGGATACTTTGGCAAGCATATGTTTCAGTAAACCAGCTCACAATAAACCAAACAGGGTCTCGTAAATATTTAAATGTAACAATATAATGGTAAAAGGCAGACCACAATTTCAACATGTATTAAAGAAAATGTATCCTCATTAATTTCTCCAAGTCATGTTTATATTTTACTTCCTTCAGTTGTTCCTTAACTCGGCTCGGAGTTCATCTACAGAGTGAATTTGAAAGAGTCGTGCTTACACAGCCGCCAGCGAGGATCTCTGCAGGCAGAGGGATGGTATCATCTTGTGTGGTGAACTTGTCTCTGACAAAATCATTCACCTGAAAAAAAAAACAGAGGGGGGAAAAAAGGCAGATGAGACACAATCCCAATCTTGATAGCAGGGCATTAATGTTAACTTGTGGTTGCAGACAGTCGCATCTTGATTGCGACGGCTGCGTTTCTTCTACTCTCCGTGCATGTTTTTCATTCACAGCGAATCACTCAGAGCAACTTTTCGAACACTCTGAGCTACACAGTGGAATGACTTGCCGTGAGTTTGATAGCTTTCTCCGGGGCGACGCCAATGAGCTGCGGGAGGAGACCTGCAAAATATTATTCATAGATACCATTAGAATACCTGACAGAGAGAGAGAGTGAGTGTGGCTGGAAAAAATGCACATTTTTTTATCTTTGCTGACTGAATACATCCACTGCCAGCTAGAACAATGTAAGCTGCAGGGTTCTTGTGTGCGTAAAACAAAACCCATAAATATTTACAGATGTGGCTGATACATCTGATGCACCAAAACACAAAGATCCCATTGAACTTGAATAAAAAGTCCAAAATTTGACACTGCTGGTGCGCATGGGATCAGTACTGTCGAGGCCCGATCTGCAGACGGTGGGGGAACAGAGAGAGCTGTGTGGTCACGGACAAGATCAGGCGGGGGAAGGGGGGAGAGGCTGGGTGCTACGGCGGCGATAAGCGCCATACTGTTTCACCGCCTGTCCTTCATCGAGCCAGATAAACTTCTGAAGGAGCTGCTGAGTGACTGCTGCTGGTATGTGGCCAGAAAACAGCCGAGCGTGTCTGTCTCCGAGTCAATCACCCTCTTATCATGTGCAAGAGAGGAAGGCAGAGGGAAGCGGATCAGAGCAACAAAGAGCTGCAGCGGTGGAGGTAGCAGTAGATGGCAGTCTTGACTTCCCTCATATGAGCAGCCTGAGGGGAGAAGTGTTGTATATCACAAGCCCCTCAGCACCATTATCACCATCCACGCAGAGGCAGATCACACGCTGCTACTACACGAATTCTGCCGGCCCTTTTCCTCAGGGAGCTCTCTCCCAGGTACTCAGATAATGAAAACGCGACCCCTGGGTGTTGCTTTATTCAGCCCTGAACAGGGAGGGCAAAGGTTTCTGGCATCAATTAGCAAACCATGCTGCTGATATTAGCACACTGACAAATCCTAATGTTTTCCCATCAGAGGGTTTGTTTTGCACGAGAGCCATATGTTGCTGCACGCAGATTTCAGGTCCTTTTTAATGTGCTATGAAGTCTGTGAAGGATTACCTCTGTAGAATCCAAAGAAGCCCTCGTAACGGAGCACTTTCTTGGCGCAGTCGAAGCTGTTCTTGTACATCAGCTCTCCTACAAAGGAGCCGGTGGAGCGCTGGTTCTGCATGCGCGTCTTCACCAGGTCGATGGGGTACACAGCCGTGGCACCAGTGGCTGCAAAACAAACACATTTGCGTTGTTTTTCCAATGATGTGGACACAAATTTATTAGCGTGTCTGGTTTTTCTTAGACACACACTGTGAGGATTATGGCTGCAGCTAACAATACCTTTCCTTAGTGGTTAATTGTTTCTCTATTAAATGTCAGAAAACAGCCACAAAAAAAGCCCTCTATATTTCCCACAGCCTGAGTTGCATCTTTCAATTCCTTATTTTTGTACAAGAAAATTCCAAAACTTCAGACAATCAACTTACTTTAATTTGAGATCAAGAAAAGCACCAAATCCTCAGTTTTGATATGCTCAAACTTCTGACATTTTTCTTTTAAATTACTACAAAAGACTAATTGATTGTCAAGAGTTCATTTTTTTTAATTGGCTTATTCATTTTCAGTTATCAACTACCTGTGTCAGCTCTAAAAGACCACTGTAAAGCTCTTGGTGGGTCTTTTTGGTACATATAAGCCAACATGTCACCCTAATTCATTTGTAAGCGTCTTTCACCGTTGGGTTGAAAAATAAGAATTTTGCAGATATGTTTGAAAGGGGGGTTTGTTTAGTGATCACTGAAGAATAAACACAGCTGTGTTTGTGCATAAACTATGAAAAAAAAACTTGTTAAGCTGAAAGTAGAAGTCTGGTAGCTGTGAAAAAACTGTCCTGGGAGGCGACTCTGCAGCAAGTTGCTCTAAACTTCAGCCCTCTGCTTCACTCGCCGTGTCTCGTCTGACATCAGAGCTGCGATGATTCTTCTCTTAAACATGCAAACAGCTCTGTCAGCGCTGTGAGTGAGAAACAGCTTTGATCGACACAAAGACAGGGCGTTTTGGGATGTACATCTCTTTTTGACCCCTGCCTGAATTGGCCTTTGCATGTTTGTGGAAAGCACGCACACACACACGCACACACACACACACACACACACACACACATACACACACTCACACACACACACAGGGTCAGTGTGTGTTCCTATCTGAGGGGCAGTTGTCTCAGACGTTCCTTATATCTGCCCCTTCTAGTGTAATTAGACCGAGATTCCAGAGAGTGCGGTTCCGGAAGATTTGTGTCATTCCAAAGCTCCGACTCCCAACGACAGCCTGGAGCCACCGGTGGCACAGCAGCACAATGCCGGAGCCTCACATCACAACCCCTCTCCCTGCAGCACAATGGCCGGCCCCGGAGCCTCAGCGCGCCAGTCTGGCCGGCTAAGGTTACCCCTCGGGCGGGCCAGGGGCTCCGCCGCAGACATGTCACTCACCTCCAGCGATTGAGCCCAGAGTAAACCTGTAGGCAGACTCTGCAGCCTGGAGCCAGATGGGCCGAGACGTTTCGTGAGCGTGCTGTGAGGGAGAAAAAGACACCAGTGGTCAAATGAATCTGGAGAAAGATGGTGGGGGGGGGGGGGGGTATCGGCTGGCTATTAAACTATAGCGAACCAGATACATTGTGGAAAGAGAAATGCTGTGCAGTACTCAACAGCGGAGGAGGGGGATGGAATGTGGACATGTCACATAACGTCTGATTCATCATCAGCCAGTATTAAATGTCACAGACAGACCAGCTCTGGATAAATGACTGTGTGAACCTGCAGCTGGAGTTTTCCACACATGCTACATGTGGGAGGCTCGAAGCTAAAAGGTCTTCTTTTATTTTTACAACAAAGTATAATTTCTCTCTTATCTACTTGATCTCTGGATTGGTGTTTGATGTCGAAAGCGAGGCGCCCTGTGTTTGCACTGCAGTGCAGGGGAACAGATTAGCCCCACAAGCCTTTTCCATGTACCGATAAGTATCTACATGAATATTACACAGTCAGAGTGAGACCCTGCTAAAACATGTGTGTGTGTGTGTGTGTGTGTGTGAGTGCAGGTTGAGGCGGTGTGTAACTTCTCCCAGACCAGATGAGAAGGGAGCAGGGCAGATCAGTCTTTTCCTCTTCCCAGATGCTTCCACTGAGGGTTGCATGCTAACAAGATCGAGGTCTTGATCAAAGGGTTTAAACAATTAGCCTACTTCCACCAAAGGGCAGGCCTGAGAACTGCAGCATTCCCCCCGCTCAACCCAAAGGAATCAAATTCCAGACCTCTGAGCATGAGTCCCAGGAGCACGAGTGGCCTGAAAGCTCTGACCACAGCCTGATATAGAGCTGTGTTATCCGGTGGAGGCAGGAACTATTTTGTTCTCCCACATCCACCTTGACTCCCACTCCCCTGCTGCCATTAGCAGACTCCGCTAAAGGCTCCAAAAACTCCTCAAGCCCCACACTGATAAAAGCCTCTTATTAGCTTCTCAGATGTGTGATTGCAGCTGATGTGTATGTGCGGCTATACTGAATAAAATGGGGAGAGCCTTTCATGGAGAGGAGCAACGCAACAATCCATTCCCCTTCTATAACTATAATTGGTGTACTTTTATCTGGGAGTTTAAGTAATGCACTTCACAAGGGAAGAAAAACATGGGCACTCTAATTCAGTGACTGTACATTCTCTCTTTTTTGCTCCTTTCTGAGAAGGAAGCAGAGGGAGAGGCTTTGATAAAAGGCAGGAGGATGTAAGGTGTATTAGAGGAGTCAATCACCAGGCTACCTGTCTCTGGGCCTCTGCATGGTGGTATGGCATGGCTCCTTCCTCCAGCGGGGCTATCCTCTCAATGTCTGCATGGTTCAGCCGCCTTGGCACACAACAGCAGGAGAGGGAGGGAGTCAAGCCAGGAAAAAAGGCAGAGCCCTGCATGTAGCGGCAGAGCGAGCGGCAGCCAGTGGTGTAAGACTTTCCACGGAGCTTTTACTGGCATATAACTTGAAGTTACTGCAACTTTTATTTAAGTTTCTACAAACCAGCAGACAAACAACGCTGGACCAGAGCCCCCTCGCCCAGCAAGTTAATGAAAGTGTTTTGTTACTAAATGTTTGAGACGCAAATATTCCCCACTGGCCTGATGCATCATTAAGTCTGTATCCATGTTTTATGTTTGTCTTGTAAATCAGCCAGTGGAGCCACTGTTGTTAAACTGAATGAGCAGTAACTTCACCTTTATAGCCAATAAACAGACCTGTGACATATTTATTCTGTTCATGGTGGAATAGACTACATTTTTGAAAACACAGCAGCAAAATCTACAAGTATGATAGTGAAGTAAAACTTTTTTGATTTCATTATTTAGAGTCCAGGTGAATTTTGCCAACTTTCTACACATTCATTTTATCTTTTGTCACTTTGTGTTGTGTCTGTTTAGCACCTTTTAAACTGTCCTTACCCCACATGCGTGGTATTCTTTATTTCAGCACAATCTGAACAATAAGTCAGATTTCTATTTTTGTTAGTTGAACAAAGTATTACGCTGCCAAGGACGCAAAATACATGAAATATCACACAAGGGCACGGAAAAAGTGGTCATCTTTAGTGATAATCTCTCAAGATATTCAAGAACAATTACAGGTTGTAAAAGTATCATTTAACTAATAAAACCAGGGCCCAACCAATATGGGATTTTTGGGGCCGATGCCGATACCGATTTAGGGAGTAAGAAAATTCCGATATGCGATATATTGGCCGATACTCTATATATATAATTTTTTTTTAAATCTGGTTATCAGATATGTGTGACAAAGATGTGTAATAGTGGCAGGATATCTAACAAACTTTATTCCAAACATCAGTGCACTCAACAGTTAACACTTCATTTATTAGCAACTAAATGATGGACTGTCCCTGCTGGACAAACTATGCAATTACACCATTTTAAATTACTAGCCCAAGCATTTTTTCCAGCCTTAAAAACTGTTTTAGCATCAGCACTTATCGGAGAGTATATCCACCACTGCTGATATATACCAATATATCTGAAATAGGCCAATATCGGCCGATAATATCGGCAAACCGACACATCAGTTGGGCCTTAAGCAATACACACAAATACAGCAAAGAAACATGTATTCAGTAAAACTAACATTCTGTCTACT
>JAQLOL010000005.1:13217042-13239709 GCA_029783665.1 Naso thynnoides | reverse complement strand
TTTTGTTCATTTTCTATTGATAGTCTTTGTGTGCCTGTAAGTTAATGAAATTACATACAGTTTTAAAAGTTCCTTTCTAATGCCTTACAATCTATAGACATATATATAAATGCAGTGACAAAGTCCCACATCAGCACTTTGCAGTGAATAAAGCTATGCTAGTGTACATAAAGCAGGTTTACTGTGTTTACTGATGAACACACAGACATTCAGGATCTTACCCGGTTTGGGAGTGGAGATTAGCAAGCTGGTACAGGATGTCGATTTCCATGGGAGTGATTTGGCCAAACTTATTTGCAGCATGAGTAAACTCCTCTGCAATGCAATGAAGAGGAGAGCAAATGAAATATGCAAACAGTAAAGTCAAACAGGAAGCTGAAAGTTTAACCACATCAGGTGTTTTCTATCATCAAATAGTATTTGCAAATACTTTCCCTTTTTTTTTTTGGTGTTGTTTGGGATGCTTGGTACTAAATGGTAAATATATAAGACGATTACAGGGGGAAAAAATACTTAAAACCATCAAAACTACTCTGTATGTGCTTTACTACTTTCACTAACTGAACAGTGCGGCACCCTGCGTCACTCTCTCTGCTTTATATTCACTTCTTTACTGTTGCCTGCTGAGAAGCTCCATTACCATCAGGTGGTCTCTCTCAAAGGAGGCCTAATGGTGGTTGTTGAAGGAGGGACAAGAGTTCGCTACTCACTTCCCTCACAAAGACTTTCCTGTCAGGTTCAAGCGTCACAACCTTCCCTCACGAGCCTGCAGTGATACACTTTCTCTGTAACTGACAGCTGACTTGTGAACGTTTGCTTTGCGCTTAAAACTTGCCCATCTCATATGTTTGGCAACACATAAGAAGAACGTTTTGCAAATGCTATTTAAATCTTTTTCTAGAAGGGGGGAAACCAGGGCAAGAAAGGAGAGGAACAGTCTACAGTTTGCATCTCAACGGGAAACACATTGAGGAGCAGATGTGGCTGAAAGTAAAGCTACAAGTTACACAGGTCTACATGTAGGAGGTGATGTAATTACCAGGTTAGAAATGTTCATTTACCTTAGTAACTTAGTGCTACAGTAATGTTCCCTGTGTGTTCATTCACACCAGTCTGTCAAGAAAGTTAAAACACAATGCTTCATTTCAAATCACATGTGAAACGCACACATGACTCGTTCCAGTGATGTCAGGAGAGTCTCAGCGTACCTTTGGTAACGAGTGTGTCTCTGTACGAGCTGGCAAGGGTACTGTAAATCTTGCGGACCAGCTCCATGTTGTTGAGGAGGGCGTTGAAGGCGTTGAAGTAGGAGAAGCTCACCATGTGGGAGGTGCCACCTCCTGCAGCCTGCAGAAAGATCAAAGCCTGTCACTTCTGTACAGGAATACTTCGGCTCAACCTTATTGTTGTTTTGCTAAATGACTGCTGTGCTGGAAATTCTGAACTAACTTGATTCTAATTTTATCTTCTCTGGTTTTAAACCAGCAATAATGGATTTTTTGGCCACTTGGGGACAACATAACCTGAAGCAACAGCCTTTTTTTAATTTTACACAAGTCCTCCACAGAAAATGTTATAAAAGGCAGGCACTTTCAAAAAATACTTGGCACAAAACTTGGTGAACCATCTGTCTGTCATGGGCTAATTTCAACCAATCAGATCGCTCAACCCTATGACGCAGGAGGAGAGCGCCACCAGCAGAGCCAGGTGTTTAATCAAACTGCTTAAGTCAGTCAGGAGAAGAGTGAAAACATCTTTTCCACTGAGAAAATTCTTCCCTCTTTGCACATCTTTGCTCATCTGTCAAGGAAGAATTTCTGTTAAGTTCTTATAAAGCTAATGCTATAGCAGCATCTATGCCAGTGGTTACCTAAGTGATGGTCAGGTCCCCCAGGAGGGTCACGAGACACAGAGAGGGGGCCACAAGATGCCTTACAAAAAACAAATACATTTTTTAAATAATTTAATATTGCATATTTATCCCATTAATGTATAAATTCTGGTTATATTCTTTCCTAAGATACAATAAAATATTATTATGGCTGTTAGGCTGTTGTTCTTTTGTGTTGTATTAATGCCAGTGTTTGCATAGGCCTAATTGTGTGCGTGAGCGGCTGTGCATGTTATATGCCACCTCCACGGAGGGTCAATGGGGGTCATCAGTCTCTGACATTGTTATTTTGCGGGTCGCAGGCTGAAAAGTTTGGGAACCCCTGATCTATGACAACTTCTTCAGCAGCCACCATCATCGTTTTCAAACAATCAGTCACTTCTCTCGCTGATCTTCACACCTGAGCCACACCCCTAGCTACAGGTAGTCCAAATCACTGTTATTCAGATTAGCTTGGTCACATGATCATGCGGTCTCAAAAATCAAACTGTGTCAAAAGGGGCAGCGGAAAGAGATTGTAAACACAACACTGACTTATTATCACTTCTTCAGTTGATTTGGTGAAAATCTTCGTCAATATTTGCTTGTTTACTGTTCCAGCACATATGGAGCAACATTGCCGTTCATTTGTTGTATTGCATTTGTGGCCACCTGTTTGAGAGTATTCAGAGCTACTTAACTAAAAACAGCTGCCTGATGTGGCCAAAATCAACACAATGAGAACTGAGAGCAAACCCATACCTGAATTCATGGGCTGAGAGCTGCAGATTCACCTGATGATTACCCTTCTCACATTCTAATTTAAGAAGCTGATATTATAAAACAATCACCTGTAGCCACTTTAAATGTAACAGGTGGTGCAGAAGTTGTTCTGAAACTCACTGAAACCAGGTTCTCCTCTACAAATGGAGTCAGCATGTGATGTCTGATGGTGGCCATGATGTCGCTGAAGTCCAAGGCGGTGATGGTGCCACTTTTGCCTTTGTCTTTTTGTGCAAACGCCTGGCGGGCATGTTCCAACTGCAGCTCCTGCAGCAATACACACACACACACACACACACACAGAGGAGGTCAAGCTGTTAGCTGACAAGAGAAGCAAAGAATGTGTTTCTGTGATGAGGAGCATCGCATTACAGGGGAACAGAGAAACAGAACTTTGCAGGATGAAAGTATAAGAAAATCAGCGTTGGACAGATGTGAAAGGCAGATGTGACAGTGTCAGACACTGGCTTTCGTAATCACTGCTGTCGCTCTGGAGACTAATGGAAACCATGTCCCGAGAAGTCTGATCCCCAAGCTGAGCAGAGCAGTCGGTGAGACGGCCGGCAGGTGTGGCCGCGGGAAAGTGATTCAATATGACAACCATGCAATCAGATGGGGGTGCAGGGGGAGGCTGACCCCGGGTCACCGTCTGCCGTCAAAGCTCATCATATATAACGAGAGGATCACAGAGCAACGTCACCGCAGCATGCAGCTGTTACTTCATCTTTACACTCCGGCTCTGATAACCTAATCAGTGGATTGCGCTGATGATTAATTCACACAATGTTTGATGATTATATTGTTGAAAACTCATGATGACACTTAATCACCGCACAAACGTTATAGTTTTCAATCCTGCAGATGCTCTACCTTGTCTGCACTCGCTAAAGTTTCAAGGTCTGCCAAAATACTGCAGCAACCACAAGATGGCAGAGCAAAGACGAGAACTTGTGCTTCTTCGTATTTTAAGTCATATCAGTTGAAGGAAATGAAATGTGCTTGGACGTGGCAGAAAAACAAGACAATAATAATGATGGATGTAAATGAAATCCTGCACACAGTTTTTGGTGCAGCCATGGGAAGCCCTAGTCTAGTATGATAAACCACAAAGTGCTCTGAGGGATCCCACACAGCAGCGCGGCCTGTCTGACTCTCGGACCACCCAGCTTCAGCCTGAGACCACAGCCCTCGACTTCAAACCAGGTTCCTCCCTGACCGTACTGCTGCTGCTGAACTGCACACAGGACTCCACAGCACAGGCATCTCTGTGAGGGTCAGGCAGTGACAAATAAAGCAAAACAACACAGAGAAGTGGCTACTGCGGACAAGTAGGACGGCTGAAGAGAACGCTGAAGTCTAGTGTCTTAAGAGATAGTTTATGGCGTGTGGTTCATGTTACGTCATTTCCATTTGTCCCTCAGCAGGATAAAAACTCCCCGCCACAGGATGATTATGAATGGTTTCACATTTATCGATTTCTTCTTTTTCCAGTAAGATTTTGGAGAAAGAAAGCTGAAAAATACATCTGCGTGCTGTCAGTATGTTTTGCAGCGTTTCATGTTGCATTTACATACAAACCGTTTTTCCGTATTTCCTCTTCTTTGCCGAAGGGCAATGAATTTACACTGCACTGTGCTGTGATGACATGAAAAACTTAAAAGACTGAATTTTTTGGAACGCAGAGAGAGCACAATATCTCTCATTCAGATTTATTGTTAGATTTCTTTGCAATGAAAAAAAGCAGTCATTGGCACTCACATTCTTTGAGTTGATGGCCGCTATGGTATCTAAATTTTTCTGATGCAACCAGTGGTGGGAAATTATGTCTGACAGAGGTGTCACAACTCTGTAACCAACGAGTGTTGGAGAAAGTGGGTCCCTGTCTCTATTTTGATGTTTGTTTTCTCTGGAGATTTTTCTCTTTTCTCGTAACATCATAAAATATTTGGGCAAAAATTTGACACTTCAAAACCTCAATGGAAGATTCAAATCTGACGAACAGCTCTATATATTTAAATATGTCAATAAATATGACCTACAGTATAATGTACCTCAAAATTCACTAGAAAGCAGATGTGGGACAAAGTCACTGTTTAGCAAGTCACAAGTAGGTCTCAAGTCTTTGCTCTCAAGTCCCAAGTCAAGACAAGCAAGTTCAAGGTCCTAAACCTTGAATAAACAGTCTTAAACAAGTCATTATCACTCCTCTAATCTATTAAATTTACACAAATCTTGAATGCTTTCTGAAATTTTTATTTACTTGTTAAAATAATAATAAGACAAGAAGACAACGTAACCCACTTCTTCATGGTTTGTTCTTTAACTTGGTTGGAAATTGTCAGATGTTTCAAACAAAATGGATTCTTTGGAGAAAGTGTTAATTTTAAGTTAAAGTTTATGTTAGTTGATTCCAGAAAAAAAGGGAAATATAATGATTTGTGGCACACTTTTTAAATATGACACATTTGAATCTCAAGTTTTTTCCAAGTCAAAAGGCTTTAGTGTTTAAGTCCAAGTCTAATTGTAAGTCTTTATTGATATTGTCAAGTTGAGTCTAAAGTCATCAAGCTTGTGACTTGAGTCTGACTCAAGTCACAAGCGATGTAACTTGAGCTTCAAACTATGTTTTAAAACGTCAATAAACATCTTTGTCATAACTTCATTCTTACCGTTAACGACGAAGGCCAAGATGTTTTACGTTGCTTTGACATTAGGTTAGACAAACTGGAGCTTTGAAATGATCTGGAACCTGGATGTCTGAGTTGGACAACCATTCAAATCAAATTTAACAACTTGAAGCTAATTTTTTCCGAGTTCCTAGGTGTCTTGAATGCAGCATAAGGTACAAAGTCAGAAAACTTACTCTCTACAGCAGCTTAGTGCCCATGTTGTTAAACTATTCCTTTTACAGTATTAGACTGCTCATCTGTGAACAGTTTATCAGGCAGCTCGTCGGCTCTAAAATAAATCACATGGAGGCATAGATCAAATATATACCTGCAGGAACTGTGTGAACTCTGTGAAGCTGAGGTTCTTGTTTCTTTCGTGGCCGAAGTGCAGCCTGATGAACTCACAGTCCCAGTTGAAGGGAATGTGGTGATGAACTGTGGTCTGGCTGAAGATGTCGCGCACATTCTCTGAAAGAGTGAGACGTGAGTGAGAAATAACAAGACACAGAGGGGAAAAACATGCAAGATGCAATTCGAACATCCATCACGCAACCTCGTTCCATTTGTAGTGAACCTCGTTAAAGTGCAGGAAAGAGTCCATCTAGACTGTGAGGCAGAATAGGCGGGTTGACAGCCGCACTCCTTTTACATTTTGAGGGTTCTGAGTCCATCCAGGAAATTTTCAGTAGAGGCACTGCTCTCAATTTCACTCGCCTTTATGGAGGTTCATTGCACACACAGAGCACAGCGGCAGCTTCTTTATAAGACTCTGCATCTCTTGGTTCATGACATGTTGAATTCATTTCCCCTCTTGTCAGATGGAGCTGGTTATAATGTGATGTTCCACACAGCACGCTCGCTGGCCTGCCCTGAGATGAGACTTTAAAAATACAAGCTGCTAGCATATGTTATACATATAAAGACATGGCTACCGCTGCATTTATTGACTACACATGCTTCAGTAAGAATAACCTTAACATCAGCATTGTTTTCTATTATACAACAGTTAGTTTCGACCAAGTAATTTGATTGGACAAGAGGCATTCCATGAGTGCTCATATAGAGTAAAACAGCTCTGAGACTCACAGGTGTTCTGATTACTAACTGTCGGTTGCTAGGTTACTTTGTAACAAACTGCACAAAAACGACGGGCGTTTTTCCAGATTGTCACCAAAGGAGAATGAAAAGAGGAAAAGAAACAAGCAACAAAGTAAAGTAGTGAGTGCTTCTGCAACTTCTACAGTAAGCTAGTGTGTGGAAATATGTCAGTTGTTTGTGTTTTGCTTAGCAACAGTCCTGCACCGGTCCAGTTGTGGAACTATTAGTGCTGGCAGAGCCAAATAATGATAAATGATGAAATAAACAAATTATAATCTGTTTTTGCTTATTACTGTCAACTTAATGGAATGTAGAACTGTTGTATAAAAGGCAATATCACACTCACGGTTGTGCTGTTGTACTGAATATCATCACTGGTGTGAAAAAAATCATCACACCAGTGATGGACAACAGCATGACCTTGAGCGTGATACTACTTAATCACTTATTTGTTAAAGTTGCAACAAAGGACCGCCTTAAAGGACCATACCATTGTATTTTTGACTTCTCACCATTAGCAGAGATCGTCCCTATCTTCTACATAAGTTGTTGTTCAAATTCAACCATGTGTATACTTAAGTAGATCTCAGGCTGCATTTTGAAGCCCATTCACTGCCATTCATGTTGAAACAGGGTATAGAAACACTACAGGGCACGTGAAAATTGCTAGGTATAGGTAATTCACTCTTCTAAAGAGAACATTTGTGTTTATTTGGTTAAAAGTTGCTGAGCAAGAGCAAGAGAAGAGCCATGAGTCAAAAGTTATTACGCCTGAGAAAAATAGTTCCTTACAAGTGCTGCCTTCCTAGCTTGAATATTAGCGTGAAGAAAGATTTTTAAACAGACTTTTTTTAAAATTAGCGCTGTCCAACATTTTTAGGTACTTTCTGTAACGTTTATTAAATATGGACAAAATGTAAACAAACATGATATCTCATTGATCAAGTTATTTTTGGATAAATGTGTGGGGTTTGTGTAATCTATGTGTCCGACATTTACAAATGACAATGGCATTTAGTAATGCCAGTATGGTCCTTTAAAGACCTTTTATAACAATCTGGGTGCTGGAATCACAGGGAAACTCATGATTTGTTGCCCACAATAATACTAGTATTACAATAAAGTGATTGTGTGATACACTGGAAGACAATCCTCTACAATACTTTGTGATGTTTGTATCACCAAAGAAGAAAAAATGCCCCTAAAAAGGCAAAAAGCATGTTTTCTTTACTGTGAGATGAAACAATGTACAAAAAAGTGTAGAGTCTTAACTTAGTGATGCTTTAAAGCCTCGGTCACACTACAAGACTGCAGTTTTCTTTCTTAAATCAGGAATTTTGAGTCATTCAACTAGATTTCAACTACACGACTGATCACAGACAGGAGGTCACACATTACACAATCTTTCAGCAGGAGGAATTTGCAACAAGTTTGGTCTCCAAACTGTGCTTTGTCATGAAAACACACATGAGAACTGACACAGCAAAATGATGTGGTTAAGGTTGTGTATGCAATAATTTGCAGCGAAAGCAATGAAGAAAAAGAAAGGAATGTGGGTGAGAGAATGGACTGAGAAAGGACTGAAGGACCTGCTATTCTGTATAGTTTGATATGAATGATTTCTTTTACAATTAAAATGTGTATTTGCCTTCTCTTACATCGGTTTAATAAGGACAAAAATGTGAACAATACCAGAACTGTATTATTGTGCCTCCTCTTTAAAAATAAATTTATGACAAGAATATTTTTCGAAAGCTGCTGCAGATGACAGCAAAGGAGTGTCTCCTCTCACTGGATGTAGCTTGTTGAAAGGCTCACTGACAGACACACTGAGTACAACTTGTCCATGTGTACATGTGCAATTAGTCTAATGTTAAATCAATCAAAAGCAGAAAAATGAGGATATGTGTCATACAGCAGTATCTCTCAGTTTAGAGCGCCAACATGTCTTAAAAATAGTATCATTTGGTATCCGAGTGTCTTATCACAAGAAACACAATATATTCCTTTATTCATTTTTTGTCCCCTCCATATTTCTAATAATATGGTGTTTAAACTTCACTGTATGTGCATAAAATGATTTTTACTCCTCCGTAGTTGAGCGTGTGGTTCAGCATGCAAACATAAACCAGCACGTACGTACCGAATGAGATGTTCCCTGTGCCAGTCTTATCAAACAACTGAAAGGCAACTACGAACAGGGCATCCGGGGCACACAGAACTGATTCAAAGGCCAGAAACTCCTGGAAAGAGATCAGTCTGTTTGGATGAGAAAGAAAAAGTGCTGTCTGAACAAAGGACGAACGTATCAAACAAAAAATTACACAAACTACATCACAAAAAATCCCTTTAAAAACAAACGATACTGACTGAATGAAGTACAGCAAGCAGTTTAGAGTACTGTCAACCTATTTCTCAGCTAAGCTTTAAAGTTCAAAGTTCATTCTTGACCAGCTTGGAAACAGCATTTGACAGTTTCGCCAATAATAAGGTCTGTTTAGTAACTGAGCTTCCAATCACATCACATGATCTTCATTAGTAAACAGAGTTTGTAATGGAATTTACCTTTTTGTTTGGGGACTTTTAGGACTTTTAGTCCATGTTGTCTATAAAGCAGAGCCAAGTTAATTCTATTTGATGTATTTTTTTATGTCACATTCACACGTGTTATATTTAATAATAAATTAGAATGAACTTTGAAGTTCAACTTTTAAATCAACAAGGATAAGATGTCCTTTTAGCGCTCAGAAATCACGAGTATTTAAATATCTACAGACCTTGAGGTAAAATGTGTTTTCATTCTTCAGCTCTGCACACTATTTAAAGGGCAACATGCGTGCAACTAGAAACTATTCTGGCTAATCTTATCACTGGATTTTTAATCAGCTTTAGGTGTAGAAATGACTGATAACAACACCTATTAAATCTGCAAATATCACTGATTGAGATTAATCATTAACAGCCTATTTGGCAGCTACTGCACATGACAGCTGCACTTGTTGGTGGTTTGTTGACTTGAGCGTACCTCGTGACCTCCAGAAACAGGAATATACGATATGCTAATACTCACAAGTTTGGTGGCCTTGAGAGTACAAAACACTGCAACTTCAAGGCACAATATGTAATTTTAAAGGAGAAGTTTGTTTTTTTGCTTATTAAGCCTTATAATAAGGATATTTACTATTATATTTGGTCAGGGCAATAAATCGATTTTAAATCAAAATATGAATTAATTTGTTTGGAAGATGTTAAAAAATGAAAATTGTGAAAAGCGATTTTCCCTTTAACTAGGGTAAACACAGTAACCTACAGCTCTCTCTCCGCTCTGGGCTCTTATTTTTATAAGTGAAGTTTGGTGAAAGTTAGGCTGGCACTTAATTAATCCCAAATTGGTTGGGGTATTTATCTTTGTTTGATCAAACATTTATTATTATTGTAAGTAGTAGTTTCTTAAAAAAAGGTTTAGTTTGGTTAAAGCTAAATCAGGAAATTCATGTTTGTTTAACAAAAAACAACATATTTTAAATATTCTAAATAATTCCTTTGTCCTTTATAGTTAAAAAAAATCGATTAAATACGAAAGTTGAAGGTAGTATGAAAAAATCTGTGATTTTATTTTTAAGCTATTTCGCCCAGCCCTATATCCAAAAATGAAGTAGAGGCTTGTTTTAAAATTAATTAAATTAAATTAAATTAAATTAAATTAAATTAAACAAATGTTTAGTGGTGTCCTCTCATGGTCCGACACTAAAACAACAAGTTAGACTGGCATATAAACCGGAAACGGCTCTTTCAGCTGCTTCGGGAAACAAACCAACAGCTGTTTCCGGGTCACATGCCGTTTTTAACTCCATGTTTTAGTGTTGGTACATGAGAAGACACCACTAAACATTTGGTGAGTTTCATGTCTTAAAAACTAAGTTTATTGTGTTTTTTGACAGAAGTTGAATACACATCCACCTCATCATAAATATCCTTATCATGAGGCTTAATGTGCAAAAAAACGAACTTTTCCTTTAAGACTAAAGGTCTCAATCACAACAATAAAAACTGAAGATGTAGTTTGACATTATTGGCATAGGATAATTTGTTTTATCAATATTATGTTCAGTCACGTTGTTGACTTCCTTCCTTACTCTCTGACTGGTGTGACTGCGAAAGTTAGCAACTGGCAACAAAAGAAATGCAATGTTAACTTAAATTTTTTTTTTTAAGTTTTACTTAAGTTTAAATATTTCAGGTAACATTTAGGACAATGTGTGTACATAACATAATAGACACTAAATTCTTGACATTTTAATGCAGAATTGTTACATATTATACATAAAAACATAGAATAAACAAGCAACTCGGGAAAACACAGTGACCGATGTGACAAAAAGTGTGGGACTGAAGCAGCATCTGTGCATGTTCGTCTCTTTTTAGTGTCCCCTGGAAACAGTTTTTGTTTCTGTCTGTCCTATTACCTGCAGCACTTTCAGCTAATAGCCGAGTGTGAGGAGGTACATTTAATCTGCGTGTGTTTTGTCTTTTTGTATGTGTTTTTTTTAGGTTGCAGTGCATTGAGCTCTGAGGGCCACCATACATAAAAGAAAAAAAACAGGTTGTTTTAAATGGATGGATGTCAAGGGGGCAAAGAAAATTTCACAGTTTGCGGAAGAAACCAGTTTATTCTTTCTGTGAATGAACAGAAAACTGTTACACAAGTTCAGGAATATATCAACGGAAGGTGTCATGACATTACGTAAGTTC
Source organism: Naso thynnoides (assembly GCA_029783665.1). Classification (NCBI taxonomy): domain Eukaryota; kingdom Metazoa; phylum Chordata; class Actinopteri; order Acanthuriformes; family Acanthuridae; genus Naso; species Naso thynnoides. The sequence continues at coordinate 13,228,537 of JAQLOL010000005.1, read as the reverse complement.
ACTTAACACAACATAATCCTCACATAACAGCTAACAAGGCATTGTTTTGCACTTCCGTCAGTTGAGACTGACACGCTTGTTGTCTTGTATAATAATGTCTATTCATGTAGTGTAGTATTGCGCTGACAGCATGTAATCTGCAAATTCCAGTTTCACTTGGTTCTCACATTGTTCTTGGGACAACAAAATCTGACAAGTAATATATACTTTCATATACATTTAAAAAGCAGCAGCTGCCAAAAAATGACAGTTAATGTTCAAAGAAACACAAGCCGCCTGTTTATTACACACCAACATCACGTATGAGAGCTGAAACTCTGAAGTTCAAATGAAGTCTACATGGCATTTGTTTATTCAATAAAGACATAAGCAGGACTAACTGTTTAATTTACATGCATTAAGATATCACAGCATCAACAGAGAACCTCCACAGCCACTTCACTGACTTCACTGCTGACACTCACCCGTCTTTAGTCGTGTCGGCCACTCCAGCTATCAGTTCCACCGTTTTAGGATTAAACTGAGGCTGTGAATGCAGACCCAGGTAGGTCTGCACGAAGTCTTGGGGGGTCATGTAATGCTCTCCATCGTCAACCACACTGGCATACTGCAGAGGACACAGAGACACATCAGTAAACAATGTGAAAGTTTAATGTCTCGTTACATATAGATTTAGATTTGGAATGTGAGGAAGATTTTCCACAGAAAATGGATATCCAAACGCAAGGAAGAGAAAAAAAAGTCTGTTTCTACTGCAGGTGTTTCTTATTTGATGACTCTTAGGATAAGTTCTATGCGTCCATTTTCCCCTTCCAGCACATAAAACTTTTTTTCTGTTTTCTGTCTCTACACAGCAATTTACATTAATCCAGTGCTTTACTGAAACTCATTATGACAAAAAGATGAAAAAGCGTCCGTCCCTTTCGAATGATTGCCTAACATGTACTCAAACAATGACTTACATTACATACAACCACATCCGTCCCATCAACAGATAAAGGACACCCAAACAACATTGAAAAAGAAAAGTACCAGACGGACAAATGGCAGTACAGATGGTGCATGCTGTGCTGTTCACTTTAATAAACATGTCCTGCAAAGTACAACATGTTATAGCATTGTTCTAACAGTGTTCTGATGACAGGGGGACAGTGTGTAACAGTTTTAACCTTTGTTCAAATGTTGATCAGAGTCAGGCTCTTGTTTCAGGGACACCCTGTTCACGCTCATGCATTCACGCCTGGAAGCTGCCCAGTGCAACGTGCCGGACCACTGAGCAGCTCCACTGCAGCATTCTGGGTTCAGGGCCTGGAGGGGCACCTCTGGCATTTTTTTAAAAAAAAGGTTCGATCAAACAAAGATGAATCTCCCAATTTGGGATTAATAAAGTGCCGGCCTAACTTTCACCAAACTTCACTTAGAAAAAAATAAGAGCCCAGAGCTCAGAGAGAGCCGTGGGCCACCCTATTTAACATAGCTACAGGGAAAATCAATTTTCACAATTGTCAATTTTTAACATCTTCCAAAGTAATGAATTCAAATTTTTGATTTAAAATCAATTTATTGCCCAGCTCTACTTGTGAAAACTACTTTTCGGCATAGAACATGTTCTCCTACATTGGCATGATTAACCGACCTTGACTTTTAGCTACTCTGCCAAGCACATGAGGAAGCTCAAACTGTCCAGTGGGAAAGAGTTTAAGAACTTGGGGTATCTGATTGTCTTGCTATGCTGGACCGAAACTGGATGCTGTTGTTCAGGCTAGATAGCAAAGGGGGGCTATAAACACCTTGATTGGTGACCTTTCATGGGTGCAACTGGACTGTTGCACAGTTTGTTTGTCAGGCAAACTTTATGCCACCACATTTGTGTGTGTGGGTGGTCTAGTACTAGTTATTGTTAACAAAAAAAACTTTCCAGGCCCAATTTCCTCCAATACAAGAGCAACACACAGCATAGCTTGAGACACTGATCAAGGTTAATTCTTGTCACAACACAGAGTTTTTATATAATGAGAGCTAGCAAGCTTTCTCAAGCTCACACACAACAATTAAAAAGAAACAGAGACTATGTGTCCTGCCTTCTCTAACACAGCACAGCAAAATAATATGCGCCTGAAACAATGACACAACTGTGGGAGGAACACATGCAGACAGTGGAACAAAGACTTTGCAAACATTAAGTTAAAAAAAAAAAAATCAAAGACCAACAATTTCTATTTTTGCACACAATATATTGATTCAAGCACTTTCAGTGCCCCATCATCCCTTTAAGTCTATTTTCACATTAAAGGCCTTGTTTTAGGAAAAGGAGAGTGACCTGAAAGTGTGATTTGATTCATCTGTGAGATGCTACATTTTCTCAAAATTCAGTTAAGAGACTATTTATAGTCAAAGTAAGCAGGTAAGAATGTTTATTTTTGTCCAGTCTGATGATCAAATATCTAAATAAATCAAAGTGCTTTATCACATTAATACAGAAATCCTGTTACCATGAATCAGTTCGACTCACTGACTGAAACAACCAAAGACTTCAACAGTTCACAAATTCCAGTAAACCTTATTCAAACTGATTGAACGCATAGCTCACAATGACAATGACACGATTAGTAACCATCTCGTTGTTAGCGTTGTGGTGTGTCTGTGTCTCACTTGACAGAAGTGAAACATTCACAGCCGACGCAGCACCGAGCTAAACCTGAGATCCGAGTCAGCCTTTAAGACGTAAGGTCATTTTTAGCGCCTGTGTTGGGTTTCAAGTTGGAACAGAGATAGATTTTGAAACACAAGCGCCACATGAACTGGCATCAGAAAGGCCACGCTCCTGGGTCTGAGCCAAGCTCGGGTGGAGGGAGCATGAGATAAACAGAGGAAGAGTGTAGGAGGAGACCTTCACGCCAAGGGTTTGCAAGGCCACAATTCACTGCACTCCGCCGAATTAACGTTTTAAGTGAAAATATTAATTCCGAGCCATTTCTTGCCACATTACTCTTTCCCGTGATTGTGTATCCATTCACCCTCACAGTGGGCTTCAAGTAGTTCTTAATCAAATTATACAGGCAGTCAGAACAAGCTTCCAGTAATTAACTCTTCCACCTGAATATGCATTAGAAATTACACAGCACTCTTATAGTGGAGTCAAGAGACGAGAAGGGATCATAAGGCGACTTCCTTCTGTCTGGAGCAAGTTTACACTCAAACAAAAGCTGTATTTGGGGGTAAACAAACCTACAAGCTGTCAATGATTTGGTTTCTTTGAAGGGCAGCAGGCAGAGCTTGATATGAAACTCAATAAGATTGGGAAAATCCAAACACACACACACCAAAACATGCATACAAACATGTCAAGTCAAAGCAGGGAGGAGATTCACTATTGAAGCTGGTCCAAAATTAGTCGCGTGACCTTTATTGAACTACAGATCCCTGTGGACACCGCACAGAAACTACTGACAGACTGCAACACATGAGAAGACTTTAACACACAGTTTGTGCATGCCTGTTTGTGTTGACATACAGGACAATGCTCCAAATGTTTTTGGCATGTGCACTGTTGGTCTTACCTTAAGAAAAATAGTCTTCAAGTCATGGGGGTCAGCTCTTCTTGTGGTTTGCACCTGTAACACACGTTATTATGACATAAAAGTGAGATGGATCACAATCCTGCCTGTGATTGAGGGTACTGTTAGAGCAGTTAACTACTAAAAGTTCAACTTTCATTTTTACGCAGTCGGCTCAGCAGGATGGATCATAAATAACGAGAGCGACAACAGCAGCATGCATGCGAAAATGCTGCCCCCGCACACAAATTCAACCCGCTGCTAGACACAGATCTGTGACACAAACATGCAACAGAGGAAAGAAATTACAGTTGTCTCTGCGAGGCCGGCAGAGATGCGCCTATGCAAAGATGCAGAGATAAGAGAAAAGGAGAGTCCGCTGCGTTTAAGACGAGCGCTTTAAACCCACGCGTCCGCACACACATGCCGTCCTCCGTATCCCACAAGCTCGCGGCCGCTTTACTGCCTTTAAAATTTAAAAAAATGTGATAAGAAATATTGACGGAGTCACCTTGACCGCCATGCTGGGTGTGACGTCAGCTGCAGTGGACGAGCGCAGGCGCTGGGCATCAGGATGACAGCGAGCATAGCACGAGAGCTGAGGTCTGAAATACAGAAATATATTTAGACAAGTGTCGTTTTTTTTTTTTTTTAACCGTCTGCAGGGCGATGTGTCCGCCGAGGAGCCGCCGCGGGGGGGGGGGAGAGAAAGAGAGAGAGCGAGAGAGAGAGAGAGAGATGCTCCGGATAAAGAAAGTTGGGGAGCAGTTACAGCGTTTCCTGTCTGCGCAGGTCAAACGAGGACACGGTTCAGTGTGTCTGCACCATAGACTGTATAAACTGTCTGCACACAGTTACAGCAAAATGTCCAGACTCGAGAAGACGGCAGATGTGATGGTAAAAGAGTGGCTTCACCTTGAGAAACCTTCATATTCATATAAAAGTCACAGACTCTTCTAATTCCCGAGTGTAGTTTTCAAGTTGAAAACTCTGGTCCAGCCCTCAGAATGTTTCTTTTTCTCATCAGTGACGACAGGCCGACAAAAGAGAGAAAAATAAGTGATTGTTTCAGCTCTACAGTAGCTGATGTGACCAATACCTTCACACAGGCAACAAAAACCCAAATAGTGTATTAAAGTCAGCTCTAAAATGACACAAATTTTTTTAGAGAGAGATAGAGAGCAGGCTCAGTTATTTTGTCCTTGTTGTTTTGTTGCAAAAGTTTAACCAGAAAATCTGTTGAAACTTAATGAGTGAGGCCAGAAATATCTGAAATTCAAGAAAAAATTGTAATCCGTCACTGTTTTCATAATGGCAGCACTGTCTTCGATGTTGTCACATCCGGTAACTAGGGCCAGGCGATATGGCTTTAGGCTACAGATAAAATCCCAGATTTTTCATATGATTCAATTTTCGATTTTAATTTTTTTTTATTATTATAAAAGACAAAAGAATTATTTAAAATACATTATTTTCATTTTAAACTATCAGGAATGACCCTGTTGGGAATAAAGTGCAAGCAATCAAATTAAACTTTTTTTTTTTTTTAAAGTTTGAGCAAACAAAGATGAATCCCCCAATTTGAGGGTCAGTAAAGTGCCAGCCTATATTGTCATCGAACTTCAGTTATGAAGAATAAGAACCAAGAGCTGAGAGAGAGAGCCGTAGGCTTCTGTGTTTACCCTAGTTAAAGGGAAATTGATTTGCATGATTTAAATTTTTTAACTTTGTCCAATCAAATTAATTCAAACTGAACATTTGAAGCCCATACATTGCCCAGCCCTGCCTGTAGCCCAAATAAATCTCTGTTGAATAGGTTTCACTTTTAGCTGCGACCAGCAGCTCTTTAGGTCGCTTTGATGGTCAGCTGGTTGGTCCACAAAAATTCCCCACTCTTTGGTGGCCAGTTTGCCCCAGGAGGCTAAAATTTGGCATGGTGCAAGTGTGTGTGTGTGTGTGTGTGTGTGTGTGTGTGTGTGTGTGTGTGTGTGTGTGTTAGTGTTCATGCCAGTTGGATAAGAGGAGGCATGGCAATGGCAGTGGCCTATTGCAAAAAGGCACATAACTTCCAAATGGATTTACACACTGACAAAAGGTTTAGGGTAAAAGGTTGGTCATGAGTCAAAGGACAGATGATGAACTGTTCAGGCCAACTGGCCAAAGGGGGGGGGGGGGGGGGGGGGGTGGCAGTGGCCTGCAACAAAAAGGTGCATAACTTCTGAATGGCTTTCAAACTTTGTAGAAACACACACTTTCATTGGTCATGGCTATGATCACACGATGCCTTACACAACTGTAACATTTTTAGCTGCTAGTTGCAGCTATTTCAAATTCGTGCTTGTTAGTGGTTGGGTCCACCATTCCATTGAGGATGCAAGTTTCACGTAAGAGACTATGCAGCACATAAGCTACGCCGTGTGTGTAAGCCTACATATTTTAGGGGGTTGTCTCCCCCAATCACTGAATATGGCAAAAAATAAGAAAATGAGAATGATTATATCCTCATTCCTTTAGAATAAGCCCTTCATACTCACAGAGGGAGTGTGACTAGAACAAAACAGACAAACCAACCAGGACCTTTGTGTAATTGTACCATGCAGATCACTGTAAAACATATTTCATTCAAACTAGTTTTTGGTGTAATCCGTCATGTTTGCTTCAAGGTAGATCCCCGTGAAAGGGTTCTAGGTAGAGCCTTTATATTTACTCTACCAGTTTACCAAAAAAAGGTTCTCCTGGGAAGATCCCTGTATGGTTCTAGTCACTTTTATTAGCAAGGGTGTGTTTACCTCCATGTAGTAAATCCATGCCACCAATTGAGCCAATTCAGACAGACACTCACACTACCAGAAGGCTAACTGCACCCGTTTTCCTCCTTTATTGTGAGATATTCTCATTCCCTGCATTTGCAGACGAAAGTCTAAACAACGGTAGTTTGAAGTTCAGAGATCAAGCAGCATGTATTGCCTCCATGCAGACCCAATTTGTTGCCTAAGGACTGTAAAAGGCATGGTATTGTCCAGGAAAGGGATAATCTAGTGCTGACAGTGTAGCAGAGGTAAAATTACAGTGGTTTAAACATGACTGGGCAGGTCATTCAGTGGTGCACCTGGAGGACAGAAAAGCAGAGGCTGGGATGATAGCACACCATCACATGTGCTCAGAGGGGTGTTCAGAACTGTACATTGCCTACGGAGAGTCAATTTCTGTTTACTTTTTAAATTCTCATTAACTTCCCAAACTAGGTGATACTAAACCCGAAATGTGTTGTTTATTCCATATTTACATCACGATAATAAAATGGTCATGTGGTGTAGCATCAGTTCCATTTCTCATGTTTTCATGTGTTTATGTATGTTATGTGAGTAACAAAAAGATGAGTTTAAATTTCATTTCATTCAAACACAACAAATCACTGTACTGATTCAGCAAAAATTGATATTTACTATTCAGTCAAGTGGCACACACAGCATAGTGTGTGTGTGAATGCTGACTTGTATTGTTAAGTGCTTTTAATGGTCAAAAGGACTATAGAAATACAGTCCATTTACCATAATCTGTTATGTTCTGTTAGACAACTATTTAACACAAACAACATTTTTAATAAGAATCCCTTCAGTTTGGTTATTAAGGAATTGTGAGCAAAATTTTTACAAAGTGTAACATTTTATCTTTAAAAAATAAATTTGTCTGTGTTTTCAAAACTTGAATCCTGCTTTGACTTGTTAGGAGAAAAATTGGTAGGGTTATAAATAATAAGCAATTTTTAAAATTTATTTATTTATTTATTTTGTTGATGTGCTGTTCCCTGAAAAACAATCAATCGCACAAACATAAAAACAACAATAGCAATAAACATTTGGCAGATATGTTAAAAAATTCCATGGTTCTACGATTTTTTTCTATAATAATTTTGGCATCACTTGTCATTTAATTATTTAAAATAACAGAGAAAACGTGAAGGTGCAGCTCTACTAAAGGTAATTTCGGCTTGTTAACCGTGTACTATGGGCGTTGAACTAACCTTTTACTAAATTCTGTTGTTCTTTGCTCAAAAAGGGCGATATTTAGGCTAGCTTACGGAGATAAAATGTTGTCAAGTCGAAAAAATAACTCCTTTTATTGACAACTACGGAAACCGTTACAAAAAACCATATCCTGTTTCCACACGGACCCGGAAGTTGTCTTGATTCCGCGGGTCTTTTGGGGCAACAACACAGCTCCGCACAACACAGCGTGCAGAAATGGCGGGTAAGTGGCCCAGTACCTCCGTGCTTCGCCTCTGTTGTCGTCGGTTCTGTGTATATTCACTGAAAAGAGGACGCCGTCTCTGCTCTAAGCCCGTTGGAGAAGCAAATAGGCTTGTGACTCGCCAAAACATAACGAGCTAAGCTAACGTTACATTTCAAAGGTAGCAGTCAGAGGCCTGACTGCTAACGTTGACGTTAGTTACCTAGCATGGCTGTTATAGCTCACGTTATGTTTGAATGTTTGTGTAACAAATGAATTGTTAGCCGCTGGGGCATTAAACGTCCGCTTTGATGCTCTTACAATAAAGCATAATGTCATGTTAACCTACTGTGCTAACAACAGATGCTACTGCGGAACCTGCAGTTATCGTTAGCGTTATGGAAATATCTGGACTTGTTACAACATTTTGAGCATATTTAGTTGTCCAACTTGATAATGCTTTCGCCTGAGAGAATGACGTAGGATTATTTAATTTTACAGGACCTAACTGGTAGTTAATTCTCACGATGTAGCTAAAATCTTCAGAGCACAGGATACTTTGCATCAGGTTGTTGTGGAGTCTCGTGAGTCATTTGCAGCGCTGACGTGAACGTCATTAACAACAACAAAACACGCCACCGCGGAGTGCACAGAAGAGGTTAGGTTACCGCAACTAAAGCTACAAGTTTGAGTTAAAAGGTCGAGCACTGATTGTTCAGCACAAGCTGCTCATGATTTCTAGGATTTGTGATTTATCAAACTGATTAACTTATCAGCAGGAAAACATAAGATAACTTCCTTTTTTTTTTTTTGCAAGAATTCTGCACCACTGTGCAGCAAGCAGATTAAGTAAATCTCAAGCTGTCATGAGGAAATAGAAAATGGGTCTTCATAAACAAACAAACCTAAACCTCATGTATTCCCCAGGAATAAACACCATGGAGAAGAAACTGGCTGAATACAAGTGCGACACCAATGAAGCTATATCATTGAAGCTGGGTACATTCATTTTTGCTTTATTTTAAATGTCTTGCAATTTAATGTGATAATAGGTTTGTGTTGCATGACGATGTTTGTGGATTCAGCTTCTAATTTCTCACTTAAATTGTTTGGACCCCGTCTTCTTTTTCTCTCAGTTCGATTCCCGGAGGATGTTGAGGATGATGGCATCGCATTCCACCCTGAGTACAGCCACCAGCTTTTTGGAGATGAGTGAGTGCTTTTTGTGATTATGACATTTCTCTAATGATACAGAAACTATTGAAGAGTTTTCCACGTGCAAAGAAGGAACTCACTAGTTGTTTGACCTGGAAATTTGTGGGCCCTGCTGCCTTACTCTATATTCAACTGCATGAGCAATGTAATAAAAGGTCTTTTAGCAGACTGAGCCTGTTTGTAACTAGAACCGACAACGTTATCTTCAAGATTAAGTGCACAGGAGTGAAAGGTGCACCTTACCTGACTCTCCTCTAGTTTGTTTTGTGTGTGTGTGTAGAGGGGCTAAGCCCGACTCTAGGTGAAACATCAGGGCAAAATATTGGTGACTGTGTATAATTTTAGCAGTGGTACTCAGAAATGCTTACATCATGTAAATCTCCATTGAAACCCCACATTTGTATTTTAAATTCCTGTTAAAACATATGACATGCATGCTACAGTTATTGGTGAGTTTAGAGGTGTTGGTAGATATATTTTATTACTTTGAACAGAGTTAATCTAGTTGATTCCTCCTTCTCTCAGTCTTTGTGCTAAGCTTGGCTAAAAGCATCCCTCTTCAACTGTATATTTAAGAATGTGATTGATATTGACGTTCTTATTGTATTCACACAAAGAACAGGAAAAAAGATCAGCACACTAGGCGCTAGGAGCTCCTGCTAAGAGTTTATTATGATCAGCATCATGCAGCGAATGAAAAGTAAAGCTCTTAAAGGGGGTTCTTCCGGTGTGTGGATCTTTTCCCCTTTTCTTTATCTAAGCCCTTTGATCTGACACCCCTACCTACACAGCTCGGAGGTGTGCGTGCCCCTTTAACTTCTTATTGTACTCCCACCAAGAAAATATGTTTTCCACAATGTTGAACTATTCCTTTAAACATTTGCTTAAGATGCATAAGTAATCTTAATCTTAAAGGGGCCAGAATATGTCTAGAAAAAGCTGAAGTGCCATTTTGTTCTAGGTTTTTTTTTTGTTTTGTTTTTTTTGTTAGTCATCTTTTTATGATTGACTAAAAATATTTCTCATCTCTCAAAAATGCTTACTGAGCCTCCTCAGACCAAATGGCTGACTTGGTGAAATGAGTATTTTTTTATTCAGTAACCTTTTGGTTACAAACCAAAATCTCTGAGCTTTAGACACCTGCTTTACCATGTAACCTGCTGATTCCCTGAGTATTTACAGAAACTGTTGTTCAGATGTTCTATTTTCCATCCAGTGTTTCATAGTTAGATTTGTATGTATGGATGGAGGATCCATGGAAGTTTACAGTGTCAGATATACAAAGGTTAAAACATGTGAACATGAACAAAGGTTTGTCTTGTGTGTTATTTTAGCTTTACAAAAAGCAGGAAAGCGTCACAATATTACCTTAATGTGATGCATAGAGAGGCATTTCTATTGAACCTGAGCAAGACTACATTATTGGCAGTGACACCTGTGTCTGTGTGTAGGCATGTCGTTATGCTCTAAATTGCTTTTCCAAATTAGTCAAAACTAGGATTGGTTATTTTTGCACTAGCTGCAATCAGCTCAAAGGGAACTCAGTAATTGGAGCATTAATTATTTCAGCAAGCGTAATTGCTAGTAAAGCTCAGTCACACAGTCGCATAATGATGAAGTCTGTCTTGCCAGAAACTGCCGATGATGCCGTGGTAAAATAAACATTGAACACAGTTAAAAAAAAGTGACCAGGCCTACAGTAAGCACTGATCATCCTCTCCAGATGTATATTTAATACATTCCATTTGATACGAATAATCAAATGCTTGTTATTGTTTCCTTGATATTAAATTATTCTATACTGCCCATGACATGAAACGGCGATTGTATCGCTTTCTGTTTGCAGGTCATTGCCCTTGTTTAAAGTTAATATGTGTTCAGTACTTTGATTTTTAATGATTCTACTCATTTTGCCTGCAGTGAGGTTGCCTTTGGATACAAAGGTCTACAGATACAACTCTTTTACACGGCTGGAAACCTGAGCACCCTCTTCAAAGTGAAATATTCCTCGAAAGTCACTGAGGTGTTTGACTGTGTGGAGGTAGGACTTGCATTTTTTTATTCCTTGTACTAAAAAGTTCTAGAGTCATTAAATGTGACCAGTAGTGTTATAGCGGGACTACTGCTTGATATACAATCCATTTATCTCAACAACATCTTAAAGTAATTTCCTCAAATTAGAGACAAACATCCCCTTGAACTCAAGGACAAAGTGATCAGATTTTGCTGGTCAAAGGTCAAGGTCACTGTGACCTGGCCATAACTCAGGAAGTCTTATGCCTGTTATGTCAAAATTTCACACCAATTTCTAGCATAAGGAGATGAAGTGACAGCATTTTATGTTCAGAAGGTCCTCCGTGAATGTAAACTGAAGCTTGAGTGGTAGGTTGAAGGCATGCAGTCTAAGTTATTGCAACAATGATGGGTAACCGTCAAGCTAAATACGTTTTTAATATGCACAAGAATGGGGAGCCCCACTTGCTCACCTGGTGA
>JAQLOL010000005.1:13160153-13172983 GCA_029783665.1 Naso thynnoides | reverse complement strand
CATGTGTATATATATATATGACAGATTAAATTAGATAAAACCTGTCCGTCCGTCCGACAAACACTGAGGTTATAAAAAAATAAATCTTTAATATTTTAAATTTAACAATTCTTTCTAAAAAGCCTGAATAACAATAAAAACAAATTCCATCTCTCAAATGTAGCCTAAGTGATTTTGTGCCTGAGAGAAACAAAGAATGGAAAAAGGAAATTAATTATGCGCGACTTGTAGCTTCGCTCTCCTCCAGCTGCAACAGCTCCGTGAATATATAAATGTTTTGCATTTATAATGACAAATTTGTGCGGTCTAAACAGCTTCCCCGAGGAGGCTAAAAATCTATAGCTATCGCATACAGACAGAATTATTATTATACTTATTATCATTATTATTATTATTATTATTATTATTATTATTATTATTATTATTAAGGCCGTTTTGTTCTCATGCAGCCACAGCAGCGCTGAGCTCCTCTCGAAGTTCCTGCTCACTTTGTGAGGACTCAAACAGCTCTGTCCTAGTTTATTATTGTCTGCTCCTTGTGTAACATCCTCTGCCTCAGCGCTGTCTCCATTATTATTTTAATGCAAAATTCAAAACATATGCGGTCCTTTGTGCGCAAGCCTGCGTGAGTAGAGCAGAGCCGGGCCTATATGTATATTTCGATACCATTAAGAAATCGCCTGTGAATTGTGCTGCTGCTGTAGCGAACATAACCCAGCCCCAGAAAGGCGCAGCTGCACATCCAAGAGGGTCAGTGTTATTTCGCTGTATTCTCCCCTTGATTATACAAGCTGAGCCCATCAAACCCACCATAATTACAGTAATTTCGCCCTTATTTATTCTAATGCAGTTTCCTATCTCTGAGGTAATTATGAGCTTTTTTTTTTTTTTTTTTGCAAGGAGGATCTTTATGCGGTGACAAAAGAGATAGTGCTCTGAAAGAAATTTGCTGCTGCAATGGGGGGGAGGGGGGCGACAAAAAATAGCTAAATAGGTGAGCTGCCATTTCGTCACTGTTCGCTTAGACTTAGCCTATGTATAAGGCTGGCAAATTGCTTGCAGGTGTACATCACGGAGTTGTCAAAGCGAAGAGGCTTCAAAATTAGCAAAGCACAATGTAAGAGTAATGAGAGCAGCGACTGAATTTAAGGACAACTCGCGTGTGTGTGTGTGTGTGTGTGTGTGTGTGTGTCCTTCCTTACATTTCCTCTCGGTGTGAACAGAACAGCTTTCTGAGCTATAGGACTTTTTTTTCCACAAAAGCAGCTCTTTGGCTGCATATGAAACACTCTGAAGGCTTTCCCCCCCCCTCAAAAAAAAACCGGAGTTACAGGATAGAAAGGCCCAGTCTTCGTCAAAGAATCAGCAACATTTAGGCTACCGATTTGCCTGAGAATAAAAAATAAATAGCCTAAATGTTGCAGCTAGGCGTGGGGAGAGAGAGAAAAAAAGAAGCTTAAATTACGCCTGCGACGAGAAGCGAGCCTGTTTCCTGTTTTTAACGCTCCCCCAAAGCATTCAGTCCTCACGCTATATACTCTGAATGAATATTTAAGAAGTGAAAATTTAATAGGCTACGCACCTTTCAGCTTGAAAGAGGCAAAGCTCCCTCTCAGGGTTCCCAGCAATCAGCATGGAGGCAGATGAGCAGCAGCATCCTGTGGCACAGACACAAGACGAGCGCGTAAAATCCCACAAAATGTGTCCCATGTGTCGGTGTACGCTATAGCAGCAGAGTTCAGAATATGACTGAAAATGTCTGCTTTATTTCCCCTCTTTATAGCTGATGGGGAAAAAATGTAGATTATTAGCATAAATGTTTACTCCTCATTACGCTGATGACATTGTGCACTCGAGATCTTGGTAATCTTTGGGGGAAATTATGAGTAATTTTTTTAAATTTAAAGCAGCAGTTACCATGCAATTCAGGCTAATTCTGCGTAGGCTCCACACGGATATAATTATCGTTGAGTCAAGATGTTAGGCTAAAAACTATGCATTGATATTCCCATTTATTATGTACATACGACTTTGACAATGTTGATGCTTGAAATAGCGGGAAATTGTCTTGTGTAAAAAATAACACCCCATATTAGGACATCTAAAATTGCGAAGAATTATATAGTAATTGCAGGCTTTCAGATTTGAAAGCCAGAATGCTCAAACCAGAGCAAATGTGGATGAAATTACAGATCAGGGTATAAATTAGGATAGGGGGTATGGCATTTACAAGTTGCCTAGAGAAATGCAAAAGTAGGCTATAAACCACAGTAGCTCTGGAGCAGCAAAAATCATCATGAAATTATTTTTTTAAAAATGTTTTTAACTAACAAATATTTTTCTTGGATGGCCTATTATGCATTTCTACTACCTATATCGATGGGCCACACACACCTTAATTAATAATAAACTAGTTTATATTGTGTTAGTCCATGGTGCATGCACTCCCTGTACATTTACCAGTTATATCTATATCTATAAAGGTCCATTCAGTGTTTATGGGCCTGCTTGCGTTTTGTGTCGGTGCACCGCACAGACCTGGACTGTTGCATGCCTGGGATCTGCTCCTGTCAGCTCCAGGGAGGAGACTCCATCATGGAGATATAGCAGCCGCTGACAAGCTGCAGTCCTAATTGTGTGCAAGGAAACGATCCCACTTTATGGCCCGTGGTCGTTTCAAGGAAAACGTGTGGGATAGACAGTGACGATCATGAATGAGAACTAGCCTAAGTGATGGGACCGTGTAGGCTATTAATAATAAACCTCCCACTCTATCTATCTATTTGTCTATCGGAGTCAAAATAGTCTTAGTAAAGTAGTTAAATGAAACTTTAAAAAAAAGAGGGTTTTTTTTCCCGAGCAGCAGTAAATTTTGTTTCTGGACGCGTGCCTGTGTTTCTCATGTAGCCCTCAGGCCTCACGAGAGCCGCAGCTGTAATGTAGGTCAATGTGCTCGTCTTCAGAGATCAGAGACTTTCCTTGTGCGGCGTGAGAAATGTTTCCACGATGTTGTAGCTGCAGGCTGCCTTGGACCTAGTTTCTCTCCTTTTCTCTTGTTAGGCCGAGTTCATAAAAAAAGTGTGGAAAACAGCTCTCTGACTCCACAGAGTCTGAGGAACTTGTGCTCGTTCACACCCGCCCTTATCTTCCCCCCTCGCACATGCCAGGGCGTGTTGTTGTGTTGACTCCCCCACCGCCGAGCCTTCGCCCCGGGCCTCTGCTCTGCCTCTGCCTGCCTGCCTGAACGATACCCGGTCAGGCTAACCATCTGCTGCCGGAGCCGGGTAACGTTAAAATAATTTTAACCCGAGACAGCTGAGGGTTTGTTTTACGTTTGCCTTTTGGTAACACAAAAACACTTTTACAGTTACAACATAGCAGTGGAAAAAGGTTCAATAGCGTTCTCCCTAAAGAAATAAACGTTCACCTAGCTTAAGGAGCTAACGTTAAGGCAAATTCTCGACAAAATTACTAGTTGCTAAGCAACATGACGAAAGGTTAGCAACTAAGCTATTAATTAGGTTAGCTAACTTACAGGAGTTCATTTAGCCGTTTCTTTTCAACGAATTTCAGCCAATTACAACCAAAACACAGGTAACTGTAGTTTAAATAAATCACTAAAACATATTTTTTTGGCAGTCTGTATCCAATATAAGAAATGCTAGAGTTCCCATTAAGAGGTTATATTCGTAATAGGCTAACGTTATTAAGCAAACTTGACTCTTTCTGAGTAAAGCCATTTCACAATGGAAAACAATGCAGCGTTTACCATAGTATGCTTCAGTAAAGGGAGGTTAGGAAAGGAAAAGAGAAATACATATGCACAGAAAACATTTTTATTTAAATAACGTCTGTCCATATATGAAACACTGCGTAAATAAATAAGACAAAAATACAATTAAGTGTGATAACGTTACAAGTAAATCAGAGGGTGGGACAATCAGTAGCTTACGGTGGTTAATGAATGGATTTGCACCAATAGCATTACAAAAAAAAAAAAAAAAAAAAAGGTCAAAGCGGCATGGGCTAAAGATGTTGTAAAATATTTACAGACGTGGATTCAGACACTTACCCCCCTAGTTTATTCAAATCAACTATGACATGAGGAATTGATAAAGGTAAGCTGTTTTTTTTTTCGCACAACAAGATGAGGTCATATTGAAAAAGGCACGATACAGTTAACTTGTGCTACATTTGTGACAGGTTGTCCTGCGATGAATGTTTTATTTGCAGGAATGGCAAAAAAGTGACGTCCGCGTAAAAGTAGGCTTGCGCCCAGGCTGTGATTGCTTTGGGTAATAGTGGTTCATTCATCCCTCGACATAAACAAAATAAATAAATACAAAAATAACTGTAGAAATCTGTGTCTACCATTTTCGCAAAAGCTGGCAAGGTCCATAAACCTGTCTGGCTCCATTTACTTCTTCTGGATGCTTGCGTAAAGTTCGCACAGCGCACACTCGAGGTCTGTAAAATTGAAGGTATTGGCATTTTGTTTTTTTTGTTTTTTTTTTGTTTTTTTTTCACCAGTATTGTCCGATTTGAACCCGATGTTGTTGTGTTGTTTCAGAATATTGTCCCAGCGCTTATGGCTGAGTTGTGGTGGTGCTGGACCAGAGGCTGCAGATGCGTCGTAGAGTTCGTGGTGGAGTACCAAGAGTAGTTTGCCAAAAACGATGAAGGCGCAGCCGTGTTTGGAGGGCTGCTGCTCTGAGGTAAACTGGAGTTGACATTGTTCATTCTGTGAGTCTGTGGAAAGTCCCAGACAGTAGTTGGCGGGGACGTGCAGGGGGGAGATTCACTAGACGCAACGTGCTGCTCTGGGGGGATTTCTCCACTTTTCCACAACTTCTTAAACTTGGAGCGACGGTTTTGAAACCAGATTTTAACCTGGGGAGGAAACAGACACAAGCATGAAAATGATTAACCAGTATTTTCCGTTCTCAGATCCCTGTTTGACAGTTTTAATGTTTTTTTTTGTGGTGTTCATGTGACAGCGTATGAACCCATGTGTCAGATGCACCCACCTGTGTTTGCGTAAGGCCCAGCGAAGCTGCCAGCTCGGCCCGTTCTGGTAGAGCCAAATACTGCGTCTTTTGAAACCTCCGTTGAAGTGCAGCCAGTTGGAAGCTGGAATAAATGGTCCGAGGTTTCCTGACCTTCTTTGGTTTTCCATTAACCATCCGGATTTCTGGCTCGCTCTCTTCTTTCTCTGAGGGCACATTCAAATGCAGTTGGCGTTAGACATGAAGGGTATTGCAGTGTTTTGCTGCATGCAACTGTTGGGCGTTTGCACAATCTGTGTTTGCATATAACAAACTTACAAAATAAAATTTAAAAAACGGAGATTTCTATTTTCTAAAGTAGAGTAAAAAAAAAAAAAAGAAAATAGATTCTTTTTTAAAGTTGCTTTAGAGTTGTTTAAAAAAATGAATCCACTAAACATTCAAGTGTTTTGTGCGCGCCTGTGCGAGGCAGATACATGTTTAATAATTTCTGGTACAATAATAGCTTAATTATCTTGTCAGTATGGGTAAAGTACGATTCATTTCCTCCCTCATATTTCATGCCATAGGTAAGTTTTGAAGTTTGGTCCCTCTGAAGACTTGAAATTAAACGTATTAAGAAAAACCACGCGCTTTCTCACCTGTTTCGGCTGGAGTGGGAGAGGAGTTTGAGCCGTACGAGCTGTATGCACCATAAGATGAGTTGAAGCCAAGGTCGTATGACTTTGCGTTGTATGGCACAGCGCTCGTGGCGCTGCCGTGGTACTGGTAAGAGCCGAGTTGGCCAAATGGAGACCCTGCGCAATGGCCAGGCTGTTGGCTGTTGTAATAGCTGCTGTCCGTCGCCGTGGACACCGGCAGAGTCGGGGACTCCTGCGATTTGTGCAAGCTGTGGTAACTGCTTGAGGTAATCTGGTTCGAATGCATATCAGTATTTAAGTTCTCGAAAACCCCGGTCATCTTGGATTCGGAGCGGAGCAATCTCGTAACCTATGCGCAAAAATCGCAGAATTGCGAGAGTGCAAGTTGAAAACACGAGTCAAATCTTGGACTGATGACACCTTGTCGTAAAACGAAACGCATCCCCGTGAAAACTGCGGCAAAATCAGCGGAAGGTGTGTCCCCCTCACAGTGGCCTGTGATTATCTGCCACGGTCGGCGGTGGGAGCGCTTTTATGAGAGGGTGAGAGGGAGAGCTGCTCAGTCTGAGGCAACCAATGAGTAAGAGCTGCACGACTGACTACTCCCCACCGCGTCCACCCTCCATTATTTGTCCGGGTCTGTCTGTCCCGCTTGTCTGCGAAGAGTTTTCCCCAAAAGCCTCTTAAAAGTATCAGAAAAAAAGGAACCGTGACCAAACCTGCAGGCAGGCCAACAGTTAGGGTCTTAATCCAATAAAAAAAACAGATAAATACAAATATGTGCGCATGTATTCGTCCATGTAACCTGAGAATATTATGTGATTGCAACATGTGGATAACATGTACAACAAATCAGAAAAAGGCACCATTAAATTGGCGGTCGGCGCTCTTCGTTTGAATTTTACGCTCGTCAATACAACAGATTTATCCGTTTACCAGCATCTTGTTCTCGTTATGAAGGCCTTTTTGATTCACTTCTTGATCACATTTTGGTCTGTAAAACTCAGAAAACTGAGTAACAAACGAGCCTGAACTACACAGAGAAAGGGAGGGTCGGTCAAAGGAGGATTCAAAGGCATCAAATCGTAAGAATGAATGATGCTGAAGGTGGCGTTGGGTGACTATGAAACAGATGGGATACAGCGCCCCCAGTTGTTGAAAATTGTACTTACAGCCCTTTTTTTTACTTCTGCGTTTCCGTTTGTTTGCGTTGAGTGCACAAGCAGACAAATGAACAAACTTAATTTAAGACTGTGTGAAGAGGAAGAGCAGCGGTTTAACACCACGGAGTGCAAAGTGTTTCTTGACCCGCATCGTGATGCTTTTTGTTGTCTTGAGCATTTAGCTTCAGGTGCTGACGGAGATGTTGAGGCGCCTGTGTTCATCACCTGAAGATGGCAGCATAGTTCCTTTTATTGACTCATCTGGGACAGACCAGAGCCAGGCTGTTAAACTGGAGTACATTATCATCCAGGTTGTGTTGATAAAGGTTCAACGTCTTACATACTCTGTGGTAGACTTACCTTGCCTGCTGGAAGGTTCACATTGCTTTTTAATAGGCCTACTAGTATTTCTTAAATCATAAAATTGTAATTTGATGAAATATGGTTTGTTAAAGGGATGGACAAAGGCCAGAATGCATGCATTTTTACAATCTAACATTTTTTATTGGTGAAATAACATGAAAGAACAGAGTGACATGAAAGATACATAATAAACTGACATAAGGACGTGTGTGTGTGTGTGAAAGATAGTATACATATTTTACAACAAACTTCACATATGTGATAGAATATATTAATTGCAATAATAATAATAATAATAATAATAATAATAATAATAATACAAACATGCATGCATACATGCATTAATTATTATGACTAATAATCACAAATTCAACAAAACACAAAACTTAAAGTTCAGTCTAGTGGTGTTTCACTATTTTCGTACAAATAAATGGGTGAACTGACAAAATTTTATATATATATATATATATAAAGTGAAAAGAGGAATTTAGAAATTGAATGGTCCAACTTAAAGCAGCAGTGACACACATATTTTTTATGTTCCCCAGGAGGGGTCAAGTTCTAGAGATGCTGGATCCTACAATTCCCATAGTGCAACTTGATAGGGTCTGTGACCCTCCCTGCCTGGTTACACCCTAATCATTCAAACTCAATGCACCCAGTTTGTGAGACTGTCTCTAATAATTTGCGCATCCTTTTTGTAATTGTTTTAGACTTAAGAAAGCTCGTTTAGAGTCACAGAAAACATTACGCAACAGCTGATGCAGTGTGAGCAGTCTTTTCTATGATTTAGGTTAACAAACCTTCGAATGTGAAATTGGTGGAATGCCCCTTTTAATATATTTAGTCTGGCAAAACCTTGTGCAGTTGTCATTCTGTGTCAGGAACTAAGTATTCATTTTGATCCATTTCATTGCATGTTTTTATTTTCCTTTATCCTCCCCATTTGTCAGTGAGGGCATGATGAGTTTTCACTGGCGGCTCTGCGGCAGGACCCCCACATCCAGGCCAAAGAGGTTTCTATCTGCCCATTGTTCTCCTGAAAAGCGAGCAATCCTCTCCCACCATGGGCCAGTGGGGCTGCATGTCACTGCTCATTAGTGGAGCACAGTCTCATATTCAGCGGCTCGGAATCAGAGCCAGAATGAGCAAATAATGCTGCAGTCAGAGTCACGTAGCGACAGACAAAGACGTTTTCTCTAATTTGTTATTCTCATATTTAAAATGGAAGTCATGTTAGGGGTTATCTGCTCTATTCAGGATTCTGAGGTTGTCTAATGACTAGTGAACTTTTCCTGCAATGTAAAGATACGTAATTCATGTCTATACAGTAACTGTGACCTCGTATGGCAGTTTCCGAGGTGCTAGTAAATTATTCAGATACTTCACAAATACAAACAGCCTCAAATTTCTGCTGAGAAAAGGAGGTTATTCTGGAGAAAGCACGAGTCATCAGATTTGTAGATACTGGTCAGGGATGATTTCACAACATAGTTTCACAATCTCAGGGTTCACAGTCAATATCAGGGCGTGCCAAAACATTCATAACAGCACAAGTTCTGATGGTGATGCCCAGTTGTTTGATTATAATTGTCTCCTCTGCTGCAGAACAGATGGCATAGTGTATCTTCCCAGTGTTCATTGACATGAAAATGATGCCAAATGACAGGACACAGACGCAAACGGGTTTTATTATGCATTCCAAATTCAGATTTTTACAGGAGCTTCTCTCAACTTGGCCTGTAGCACACCAGACAGCTTTGCATATGTATTAAGCATATTTTTTTCCACTTCCACTGCGCTTTGTCATAGAAACACTCTTCTTTGTCTTATCCTCAGCGTTGAAATAAGATTACAATTCATTATTTCAAAATGTTAGTTAGTTTGTTTTTATTTATTTTAAGGGACACTGCATGTTAATGCCAAAGTTAGCCCAAAGGTTAGTTTACAGCTTTAGTCCTTTGCCAGATGTTACAGTAGGCTCCTTTAGAAAGAACGGCACGAAAATTCGTTAAAAATGGAACACTGATAATTTCTACATCTAAAAAAGTAGATAATTGTGTTGGAGCAGGAGGGTTATTAGCCAGTACAAAATATAAACAGCCCGAGACAAGTATTATATATTAGAACCAATTATAGTACAATCCCAATATAGAGATCAAACTAGCACTGTGTACTGTATGCACATGGCTGATTTTAAGTTTAAACAAGAGTGTATGGGAGCGTAATGAATGTTGGCTAAAAGAAATGACACGGTTGTCACACCAAGAGCTGAACCCCAGCCACCTGGGTGAAAACTAGTTATCCAAATGACTACAACGTGTGGGACCTGTGCATTTATAAACACTGCACTTTATATGGTGACCCATCAATTAAGACTAGGTCAAAGAATTTGACACAGATTTGATCATGTTTTTCTAGTCACGTTCAAGCAAAGTCACAAGAGTTTTCAGGAACTGAACTGTATCTGGTGCTAAAATGTTACATATAGTACCTTTACTATCGGTTTGAGCGCTAGAGAAAGTTGGCAAGTTGCCACATACATGATTAAAGATGACCTAAAAACGTCCACTTCCTATTGTTTGTTGGGTTTACCTAATTACACTGAGTTCAGCATGCTTGAACGATGCAATGTTTAATTCCTAACATTAAGTCAAAGGTTTTAAAACAATCAAATTAAAGAATATCTTAAAGTCATGTTGGAGACATTCCTACCACATATACATAGTAAGTAACACATTCCATATAATTATAAGGTAGCTTGTTTCACGCAACACTGGATTACAGGCATTACTTAATTTCAGCCTCTCCGTTGGTGAAGAGCTCTCATAAAGTAACGACACTGGCTGATATTGACATTTTGTCCTGAGGAATCAAAGTGCATAAAACAGGAAGTCATTTTAAAAGATAACAACCCTGACATTTGAAGGAGCTATTGATTTTAGCATCTGTTATCTTGTTTTTTTGTGTTGCAAAGCTCAAAAGGCAAACAAAAGCTGAGATCCCTTCAGTGACACGTCATTTGCACCTTATGTGCTGAAGTCTCATTAATATTAACATACGTCAGAGCTCAGAAGAAGTAGTGGAAATCAGCATTGTGGCACTCTAAGATCACACAGTGTCGACTCTGTGTTTACAATGACAATGGCAGTGCCCAGTACAAATTAACTACTGAACAACTGGCAGAATAAGAGAGCAGAGAGGATGAGAACAACTCGTCCCTCCTACAATGAATGTAACGCTAAATATTATTTAACGACAAACTGCTGTTGATTTTAGGGCATAAAAAGATATTGAATTTCATGTGATCAGCATAATGCCAGTCCATCAGCATAATCCATTATATGCAGAAGAATGACATATATATATATATATATATTTAGCTTAAGATGTATCCTGGTGTTATATGTGCACTAATTCAAATCTATTTTAATTGCACCTCAGGTGTTATAATGCCCGAATGAATGTAAAATACACACATAACATACACAATAACAATACATCCATTAAACTTAAGTTAACACATGTCCTAAGTGCAGATTTTATTTACCAAATAAAACTGAAGTGGTTTTAGTTCGGCCAAATTTAAAGGAGCTAATGCAAAATCAATTCTTTGCCAGTGGTCGCAGTTCAGAATCAGCTTTACACCAAAACGAGCCTGTGTGTAGCCACACCTCTCCTTTCCGATGGCACACCACCCACTCCACCTCCTGTTCTGAGCAACTCTGCTCAATGGCGGCGCTGTGTTTGCTTTGAGAGGAATTTCAGGCTGTGGTGCACAAAAAAACACCTTGTCACCGAAAACTATGCAGTATTAAATAAGAGAAGTAATCCAATGTGATTTTATGTCAAGTGAAAAATGTCCAGTTGTCTCTTTCCAAGAGGCATGTTGGACTATATCTCAGTGACACACAATATAACAACATTTATGTGATTATTGAACAACTGATGACGTTAGCCTTCCCACTCGTCTTGTCTGTAGGCTACTGTTGCTGGAGCCACTATCTCTGGGCAGCAAGAGACCAGACCTGTCACTGTTAGCTGCAGCCTGTTGCTGCATCTGCTCGATGATAATGTGATGTTATTTCAAACAAAAAACTTTTAATTGTCTCTCTCCATGATGCGTGGGGGGTCAGAATCTCAATCACATTCAATATAACAACATTTATGTGATTATTGAACACCTTGTGATGTTAGCCGTCCCATCTGTCACTCATCTGTGGCCCTTCCTGGGATAAATATAAAAATATGCTTGGCTGCTCCTCACTTGCTGAGGCCTTTCATAAATGGGTTGGAACCCACAGATCTGGAAGGAGGGGGTTCACATGAACTAACATGAACCCATGGCCAGGGTTGGGCAGTAATGCATTACTATAATTTTATTGCTTTTCCCAGTAACAAGTAAAGTAAGGTATTACAATTACCAAAAATGATTATATTACAGTTACTTAACCAAGTAACTCAGTAGTTACTGCGTTACTAAAAAGAGCCATCTACATGCTGGCACTGGTGGCACTCCTGAATTCTGACAAAAATATCTGTCCTCACATATCTTATGCAAGTATTATAAGGTGGATTGAGTTTTGGGAGTTGGCAAAACAGGTTGTGCGTCACTTTTTAAAAAGTCCACTGGGTTGCAAAAATAATATAGTAAAGTAACTGGTAATGTAATGAATTGCTTTTGATACAAAGCAAAAAAGCAAATATATTACTTTTATTAGGAATAATCAGTAATAAGTTACTTATTACTGTTTTGGAGTATTTGCCCAACACTGTGCAAGGCTGTTCTGGCCACCGAACGGAGAAATTTGGAAGCTGGATAACAACACACCGATGTCAATACGCCACCAGTTTTTTGCAGAACAAACTCTGTTTTTCCTGAAATCCAATAAGGCAGAATTTTGTATACAGTTCCTTTAAATATAGTATTTTAATACATAAAATATACTAAATAACACATAATAATAACAATATACCAATATCTTTCTTCTAATATGGGTGCAGTAAATGGATGTAATATTGTCTGTAATAATGTTATGTACTCAGGGCCAATAGGGCGATAATGGCCCTGTTGTGTAAAATGCAGGCAGGTTTGTGGCTCACTAGAGTGATTTGGCTGTTGGTGGATTCTCTTCGCTGATCTCCTGCTGGGTCTATTGGAGCATTCATCACCTTGGCAACTCACCCTTTTAGTCAAATCACATTTCTGCAAGTTTTTCAGCTTTGGCTTAGAAGTTTAAATACCACCACTGAGTGCTTCAAAAGAAATAAAAGTAACTGTAGGGGGTTTATCCAAAATGTTTTAAGGATTAGCTTAAGACACAGCAAATAAAATGGACACTGGAAAACATGGAAACGATTTACCAAGTGTTTCTTGACCTCTGTGTCTGAAAGGTGAGGCTTGTGCTGCAAAATCCGGACACGAGTGCGGTTGAAGTTGCAAACTCTCGGCTCGGTGTTCATGATGGAGCATGTGTTTCCTTAGAATTAGTCGTGGCGGATTTTCCCCTGGAGAGAAGTTATTTTTGACAACAAAGGCTTTAATGACGAGCACAAGCAGACAATAACAATTGAAAGGAAGCGTTCAGTTTTGTGCCTGTTGCAGATGTGAGGTTAATGTTTGATGCTTCACAATTAAACAACAACCAGTGTAAAGG
>JAQLOL010000005.1:13138067-13160130 GCA_029783665.1 Naso thynnoides | reverse complement strand
AAAGTCCATTAATGTGCTTAGAAGAAAAACAGACTTGATAATCATGTATTTAAAAAAACACCTTAACTTCATATTTTATGTTTCTTTCAAGATTTGAATGCATTTTTGTTTCCAGAACCTCTTGGGCTTATGAAAAAAATCTTAAAACAGCCACTGAAATTAAATAAAAACATCTCTATACACTCATTTCAGTCCGAACTCAAGTGAATTTCCTGCCTGCTGTGTAGGATGGTTGTTATGACATAATAATACGACACCCTCGAGGGAATTCCTTCACACTAAACCAGAAATGGTTTTGCACTTTGCAGGGATAACAAAGGAATCCCCAGAATTCTCTGTGTCATCTGCTCAGCCTTAGAAAGAATTCAGAGAGGTCTGCGAGGTCCCGCTCCCTTCATTGTTGATTCAGTGGCGCACCCCCCACCCAGGAGCCATAAATGGAGGCAGTCCTTTGTGCGAGGGGAGTGGAGCAGATTTACTGTGGATGGTCTCCCTACAAAGGACCACGCCACTGTCACAACAGGACCAGGATCAGCTGCTCCTGTTTTCACATAGGGTGATTCAACGCCGTGCTTCACACAGCCACTGATGCAGACACAACCTCTGCAGTCACTCAGCATCCACGTCCTTCAACGGCAATACACTTAGAGGTCTCTTTTTTATATTCTTGAGTACTGTCAAGGGGTGGGAATCTCTTGGCACCTAACGATTCGTTTGGATTACGATTTAGGGGGCTATGATTAGATTATAAAACAGTAACTGCATTCTGGATTTTATCTTAGTGTGACACAGCTTGTCTTGTTCAGTTCACTTCCCGCCAACTTTGTTGAAACCAAAGTGCCTCCGAACGTTAGCTTTTAATCCACTCGGTGCTGGTCAGATCTCACAGTCAACCATGTTTTTTTCTTGTTTTTGTATGTGCTTCCGTTTTCTGCCTTTTTTGTTACGTCTATTTTATGTTATTTAAAATTACAATGATTCATTTTTAGGCATTTTTGAATTGACTCACAGTAAATGATTCATCAGAATCGCGATCCATCTAAGAATTGATTTTTTTTCCCTACCACTAGCACTGTCACCACTAAGATTGCTTAACTATGCTCACATATTTTGCTTAGATTGTTGCATTACATGCAAAGGCTCTTGTCTCTCTCAAGGATGGAGTAAATTGATGAGATTAAGTCGCAGGCATTAATCCCAGTTTAACGATGTAGCTGTAGGTCCAGAAATCCATAATTTATCTCCTTATCCACATTGCTCTCATAATTTAGACCATATAATTAGAGTTTGTTTTTTTTGTGTTTTTTTTAACATGTTATGACATAAATAAACATTTAGAATAAGATTAATGAAAATCAGATTTATATGTAGTTAGTTTAACATGCCTCTTTGTGCTGGAAAAATGTCTTTATCAGTAGGATTGTATGTAGACATCAAAGCCTTCGTTCTGTCTAGTCTAAGTACTTTATTTGAAGCATCAGCAGCCATCTGTTGTAACTTTGCACGGTGATCATTAGTATAGTTTCATGTCTTGGCACAGCGGTCAAAAAAATGCCACTGCCAACTGTGCATTTTGGGCATGTTTCCTTGCCTCTCCAGTAACATTTGGGTTTGGTTTCCTCCCCCAGTCTCTCTTATGTTGACTTTGTTACTGTGAAACTCGAGGCGCTGGTCCTTCTGTCACACCAGGGTTGAAGTTTCAAAGTGGCTAAAACTCAACGATCACAGCACGAATGTGGCAAATTAGTGAAATCCAACCATTAACACCACAACAACTGATATCCATCTGCACTGAGGATGGTGTGAGTCATCCAGATTGTAACAAACGTGAAGTCCTCACAGAATTAGATTACGTCTCTCTGTGCTTTATGAATGTCTTTTTCAATAAGACTGGGCCTAAACTGAAGTATTTTAGAAGTCCATCTATTTTACAAAATTTCCTGTGCCAACTGTGCATTCGGGGGAATGCTTCCATGTCTTCCTGATATCTTTTGGGCTTGGTTTCCTCCACCAGTCTCTCTTATGTTGACTTGATTACTGTGAAGTTGAAGAGCTGGTCCTTGTCTCACCGGAGTTTGACTGTCAGACTGTGATAGCGAAATCAATAATAACTACGTACATCTTAGCAGAATCGATATAAAACTGTGCAAGTCTGAAATTACAAGATATTTGGCGTGCATGTTATAGGCTAATCATTGCCAAAAGTACAGTATGTGCCCAGCTATATTTCATTTTCATTTGTTTTATTTATAAGGACAGTACACATTAATCAGCATTTCTGTAAACGTGCCAGTGTTAGCCAGCTGGCTAATTTTCAACTGCAGTCCTTTGGCAAGGTGTTTTGAGAGACCATGAAACAATGTTCAGAGGGATTAACTGTAGCTAATGTCTGCATGCTTTAAAGTACAACATTATGACTTCTGTACAAAAAAAAAAAAAATTTTTTAGCAAGAATAAAGTCAATTTACAACATGCTGTTATGTAGATAAAGCTAATTTCATCGCTGATTTAGTAAAGTATGACTGCGATAACAAGTTTCCTTAATTAAACTCATTATATCATATAAAAGGGTTTTAATGATAAAATATTTCATCCATACTTGGAAGTGAAATCAAGCTGAATATGAGGAACAATGAGTAATTGATTTGATTCAGAGCAGATACCGTCTGCATTATTTACCTTTGACTGGCCTCATTAAACCTGTGGCATATGTAAGCAGGTAGCTTTAGAAAATTACTCTGATTCTTTGCCCTCAAATGAAACTTAATATCTGCTTTATTAATCTGTCCAGGGGGCCGCACAGACCTTTCTTAAGCCAACGTTCATTTTCTTGAAGCTAATCTTTAAAAAAATGTCTCGTCACCTGCAGGGCTCCACCTGTTCGACCTGCACCGTCTCTCCGGTTTCTCTCTTCCCACTGACCTGAGACAATACAAGAACGGGCAGCTTCACCTCGTCTCACAGCTCGAGTTACACAACCACCCAGGGGCAAAAGTGGACATGAAAGTGCTGCTTGTGTGGTTCGGTGAAACCAGGTAAAGGCATTTACACACCTCATCGCTCACAGGGACGCACACGGACCACACTGAGCAAGCACTTGAAGCCACTGATGTTCTATTCTTTAGATTTATACAATTTTAATCACATAATGAATATGATCATTTGCGGAAACATGTATTACTCTAATCTGAAAAAGATCAGCATATTGAGATTTTAAGTTTTGCAATCATGTTTTGATGTTTTTACATTTTTGGTTCCTATGCAGTATCTCATCTTTGCCTGTAAAAAATAAATATAGATGTACTACAAATTGGCTTGGGCTTTATATGATTCAAAATGCATGATATTATGGGGTTTTTCCCATAAAAATTCTGTTTTGTTTGTTTTGATTGGCTTTTTAAGATCAACAGTGAATTATCAAAAATATTGAAGCAATCAGAATTAACCAGTTTGTAATTACTATTAAATTATGTTTAGGATTATAATTTAATCAGGTCATAATGTTTTTTTTTATTATTATTATTATCATACAATTGCCATTTCTTCTGGGTTAACATTATACATTACGCATGCCTGATCCTGACTGTATAGTTGCTTTACATACAGTAAGGTTGATTGTACTTCAGGCTTCACATCATGGTTTGAGCTGTGACACAAAGCATTACAAAAAAAGACTACATCAAGATGCTGCATTGTTCTCCAAAGTGAAATGTAATGGAGGTTCAGATGGGGAGCAACAAGTCAAACCATTTAGAGCATTTCCAAGTCATTCATTCAAATCTTACTTACAGTAAGTATTATAAACAAAACAAAATATACTTTAGATATCAAAATTAAAAGTGTTTGTTCTTTACGTTGTCAGATTATGAAAACTATTGAGTCAATGTGCAAGAAATGGTCATCAGAGCTTGTTTTTCCTTATACAGTGAAGTTTGATGGCTTTCTCCAGTGGTTCCAAACCAAGGGCCTGGGGCTCTATAAGAGTCACAAAATACAACTGAAGGGTCATGAGATGAGTAACCCTGTGGCTGGTCTTGTTTAACACAATTTTAATGTCTTATGCTGGGGTCAGACTACACAAAATCAGCCCGATAGTAGCCCGACTAGAAAGATGTAGGTCGTCAGGTGGGCTCGGAAATCGGATGCACAATCAGTTGTTTTATGTCGAATAATGTGTCATAATGGATGACAACCCAAGCCACATCTAGGACACCTCATGACCTCATGACATCTAGCATGTTTGATTTTTTGTTTACCTCCCATGATGGCTTATTAGTGAAGTAGTCATCAGTAGCGAGTGCTTCTTTCATCATACGTCACACATGTTGCAAACAATGATTGGTCAGGGAGCAATCTGTAGTTTGTCATGTCTCTCTGCCACGACGCTGTCAGGGTTTATGACTGTTCAATCGCCTGATCTGACACAGTGAACATTTTAACAGAAAAAAACCCCAAAAACTTGTAGTCTGACCCTGGCATAAGAAGTCTGAGTTGTTGAAAAAACAAAACAAAACAAAGAAAAATTGATTCAAAATCCAAAGAGATCCAGTCATCCATTTTTATTCAACCAGAATCAAAGATTTGTGAAAAAGTCTAAAATATTGATCGAAGCTTATTATAAACTGTTCATTAGTGTTTAATGTAAAATCTTTTTTTAAGTAACTTCAGCTGTCAAGGAAAAGTATTGGAGTAGAAAGGACAAAATTTGTCTCTGAAATGTAATGAGGCACAATTATAAAGTAGCACAAAATGGAAAAAGAGAAGTAAAGCAGAACTTCCTTCAAATTGTGTAGTATGCACAGTACTTGCATAAAAGTACTCGCAGTTATGTTCTAGTAAAGTTTACCCTCAGCAGCCCCTCGTTGTCAGGCGGTGAATGTAGGAGATTTTCCTGGTGATGCGTTCTGACGCATCTGTTATCAAACTCCCAGCAACAGAGATGCCATTCACATATCTTACACTAGAATCTCCACAGTCATTTGCTGCAATTAGGAATGTGGTTGGAAGCCTAATACCCTCCCACCTACTCCAGCCACATCCTGCCAACACACACACACACACACACACTCACACTTCAACAATGCTCACATTGTGTTGTGTTCTGCTGTGTAATTGTGGCCCTGGCTGGTTCAAACTTCACACCACCATCAAACACCAGCAGATACATTGAGAAAAGCAGCGGGCGATACAAAGAGGCTGTTTTATGTTTCCTGCAGGTTTGGATGATAACAAAGCTGCCGCCTCATATCACTGCTGCTGGTGGGTGGAAACATCAAACGTCTTCAAGGCCAGCCTCTGAGGAACTATGAAAAAGAACCTTGAGGAGTTTTTAGCTGTTTTTGGAAGATTTTTTTGAACCTGGATGGCCATTAAAATTCCGTTAAAGTCACCAAAGTGACAAAGACGAGCTTCCGAAATGAAATCAGTGACAGGATGTTCTGACTGAGGATCTCTCAGTAGTTTCATGAACCCAGAGCCACAAAGTCTCTCTGTGAGGTGATCACTTATTTATGAACACAGCCCTTAGCAGGTGTTATTGATGAGAGCATACGTTAATATTTCATTCAATTTGTTATGGATCGACGATCAAACACCAAAACAGAAACCACTGTCCATATTCACACAGTTTTATTTTTCATTTTATTCAGCAAGTTACTGTTTTTCATATAAATCCTAACAGTGACTGAAATTCCAACCCTTCTAAAGATAGTTCAGCCTTTTATTGACCTGCAGCAGCTTGTCTCCTCGCCTGGCTGAATGTGTTTGGTTTATTTGTCCAGCTGACTGAAACACTTGCTGTTTATCTGCTTCTACTAAAATAGCAAAACAACCTTTGCTCCTCTGCTCTTTCATTTGTCTTGAACCTGTAAGACTGACAGAAATGTGACAGATCCCTTTCTCATACAAACACACAGCAATATTACTGTAAAATACAGTTCTCATCATAATTATATATCGGGGTTTTCATTTATCTTATTGGCTCATTGAAAAGGCATTTAGAAGACAAATGCTAAAACTGGCAATCAGTGATATATAGTTAAACAAGAGTTAATTTTGTAATTTAATTATATCAAAAGATTTTTTTGTTGCTCAATCACCACTGGCACCATTTTCTTGTCCAAAAATTATCAGTATCCCTGGCATTTAGGGAGCAATTTGTTTTATCTTCTGAGCCAGCAGGATAAATCTCATATGATACATGTACTGTATCTCATCTGTAGGCCAAAAATAACTTGAGCTTGACTGAAAACAAATAAACGGATAAGATGTGTTTCACGTGTGAACTTACAGCAGCAGATCAGGAGTCCTGTGAAGCAAGGCTGTGATTTTATATTTCCCTTTATTTAAATATATAGGCTATCAAACAAATGTTCTAGACAAATTAAGACCTATAAATCTGTTGATTTAAAGTAAGGATATTTAGTCATGATGATCAAATAGCATTCTTCTAAATTATAGCAAGTCCAAATGTATTATGTAGCCAATATTCCAGGAGAACAACATCATGTTTTTAGGGACTCTGTGGCTTGTTTCATTGTCCAGATGTAGAAAAAAAGTAGACCACCATCATAACTAAAGACCACTACCAAAATTAAGATTGGAAGTTGTTATTTGTCTCCAATTTTTTGGCAGTTATTTAGGTTAATCAAGGACTTAAACTCAAAAGAAAAGTGTTTTTTTCTTCATTTTAATGCTGGTTAGGCTGACCACTGATCTAAAACAAAGAGACGTGTAGCTCTGTGTCAAAAACATTCATTCATTGTTGACTGATGGTCCATAAGTGGGTTTGAGACTGTGAGTCTGAATATGCTGAGTTTTGTAGCCTAATAATCATAATTTCGCATCTAAGACAAACATCAATGAAACGTGGATTTGCCAAAAATAAGTACATGGTTAAAAAAACAACCAACAAAACAAACAAACAAACAAACAAACAAACAACGAACCAGAAAAAAAAAAAATCCTCTTACACTTACGGGCGGCCCCGCGTATCGACCGGAGGGGGCGCTGCAGAGCAGCAGCGCAGCCCGGCGGGTAAAACAAGCAGCCGCAGCCTGCAGTCAAACCGCACCGGGCTGAGCGGAGAGGAGCAGCGGGGTCAGCGGCTCTTCACTCTGGATCACAGCGGACACATCTGGACGGCGCTGCGATGCTGCTGCAGGGAGGAACCGCTGCTGCACTTTTATTTTATTCTCATTTTCTGGACACAACTTTGATTCTCGCCTTCAACCTTGACACCACTCATGTCCTCAGGAAAGACGGAGAGCCCGGCAGCCTTTTCGGCTTTTCTCTCGCCATGCACCGGCAGCTCAACCCAGATAAAAGAATGTAAGTAAAAGCAAATAAAGTTAACTTTACATCTATGTTTTTTCATGGAGACTCACAGATTTCACCTGCCTGTGGTTTCTGATTGAAAGTGCAGCTCCGTTATGTGAGCACCTGACGCGACAGGTTCAGTTAAATGAGGCTTAATCTGAACTTTTTACAAAAAAATCTTTAACTTAATTTCTTATTGTCTAAAGTTAGTCCGTCGCATTTTTTTTACCTGAGCATGAAACATTCTGCTAGATTTTATTTCAGAATTCTGCTTTTCCAAGACTAATAAACTGTTTTTATGCTCTCGTTGTGGTGTGAAGCTTTGCAGTAACTTGTTAAAGTTACCGTAGTATCTATCCACTGAAGCCCACGCTGATTCTTGATAGATAATTCGTGTTTTTTTGTTGTAACTGTCAATAGAGCTTCACTGTCTCCCTGTGGTGCCTTGAATATAAAATGGGACAGAGCTTCAGGACAACAAGTGAAAAAACAATGGCTATAACTGTGATGCAAATGTGCCTGTAAGGTCAAACTGAGGGAGCAGTGGGAGGAGAGAAGTAATGTAGCAACTGGTTCAACTTTTCTCTTTTTTATAACCCTGTGTGTTGTACATTTTTTTTGATTTTAGACTCTAAAGAAGCAATATATTTATACATATTGAGTAATAAGAAAAAAAATTAATCAGTAGTGGACGTCAAAGTTAGTTTAAGTCCTAAATAGATGGTTGACATTCACACTCTTTTTGTACTGCTTTTTCTTCAATATAAAATTTTTCTGCCACTATCATTGGTCTCAAAAGTTGTTTTACAGAAAAGATTAAGCAGGTGTATTTGCGTTCATCACTCTTACCCGAAAAGTTTAATTTCTGAAACAGAACAGAATTGTCTTCAGTGAGTTTTTGTGAAATTTGTTGATACTTTCATGCACAGGAAATCACTTCCTCTGTCATGCTGAGTGAGCAGAAAAGACATTAGTGTGTTCAATCTGGTCATCCTGCCACATGAAGTAACGGGGGTAAAACGTGGAGAGTGGTTGGCGTGTCAAAGCCTGCGATCAGGGCGAGGCTTCACTCCAGCCCCTGTGTTAGCCTGGTTGGCAGACCCGGGACTGTGCAGCAGCATGTTGAGCAAGAATGATGAAGAGCCCTGATAACACAGAATCCCCAAAGATCGCTTTAGATTAGGTGTTCGGAATTTTATCTAACTGGTGTTTTGACTGCTGTACACAGGGAGCTCACGGTGTAATGAATGAGGTGGTCATGCTTAAAACTGGAAGCTGTCTTTAAAATGCTGTTTTTTACAAGGGTCCTTTTGTGCACAAAGAACCTCGCATCCTAAAAAGACACATTTGTGGCTGCTGACAAAGAGTAAAAAGAGTGAAAGTCATGAAGCTGAATGTGATATTTGTCGAGCAAACAGAGGCTGGAAGTGTGACACAGGCCTTGCAGTTGGTTTTCAGGCAGTAGACGTAAGAGAGAAGTGAAGATTTTACTCCATGAGAAAGCTGTTTCAGTTTAGCCAACATGCTGCTCAAATTTGCATGTATTTTAGACAAGAGCGGGATCATTTTCAAAATGTTTGTTTTTTGATTTTGATGATTTTTTTAAGTGATTAAAGGCACCATTGGTTATTTGGTGGAAGGAACTTCATCTGCAGGAGTATAATAATCAAGCCATAGCTTTTCGAGGAAAATGCAAAAAAAAAAAAGAAAAAATTGAGATTCTGACCTCGTAATTGTAAATATATGCTGCGTTTTGTTATATATGATAATAAGCTACACATTTTGGGAAATTTTTAGCTGTAACCAGCAGTTTGCAGGTCACATAGCAACATAGCAGGTCGCTCAGTCGCTCAGTCAGGCTACAGTTTGGCCCCAGGAAGAGCAGTGTGTGCGTGAAGGTGTGTGTTTGTGTTCATGCCAGTTTGTTAAAAGGGGGCACGGCAGTGGGAGTGGCCTATTGCAAAATGAGGCATAGCTTTCAGATGTACTTGCACAAGAGTTAGTGGGAAAAGTTGGTCATGAGCTAAAGGACAGCTGATTAACTGTTTGGGCCAACTGGCAAAAGGTGGGAGTGGCCTGTAACAATTGGTCATGGCTTGCCCCGCCCCTACACTTCAGCCCCACCCATTTCACAACTGATAAACGGGTTGTCAGAGACTGCTGGTTGCAGCTTTAGTTGATGATGTGGTGGGGGAACCGCATCAGTCGACAACTGAGATGAAAACAATGTACAGAAAAAGTGTCGTGCCTCCAAACCACACACACACCCACACTTTCTCACACACATACACACACACACCCACACATACACTGACTAAATTTTTCCATGCCCACATTTGCCCAGATTCTCACGTAAAACGACTGTACAGGAGGAAAGCAATAAATTAGGCCTAAAGTAATGACTGGTATATGATATTAAAAACTAGAAAATATAAAGTCTAATGCCGTGTAGCAGTGGTAAGGGTGGGGCAGACAAAGAGCCACTGCAGAATGATGAGGTATAAATTTGAAGTGAAACAAAGGTGAGTTAATATCATTTATGTTGGGAAGACAAACAGTAAACAGTTTCCTGACACCTCTGTGCTGATCTGTCATTAATTGCTCCCCCCTTTTATTGTTATCGTGGTGCATGAACTGCTTTTGAATTCTTAAGGAGGTCATGCCAGGAGACGTTTGAGCACCACAGCTGTATAGAAACGTCCAACACTGACGGTTATTGTAAGCGACTGAGGAAAGTGTGGCCCAAACAGCAGCTTCCCGGCTGTGTTCTCAGCTCTAAATCCTCATGTGACCCTGAGATAATCAGCCAGACTAGTCAAGTGAAAGTTCAGCAGAGCACACAGAAGGAAGTAATGAACAACCCTGACTAACTTAAAGCTGTGAGGCACACTGACTGCTGGGATCTTATTCGTGCCAAAAGCTGGCGATGTGCTACACTCTCTGCATCTGTTTCTTCTGTTCTCATTCGAATATGTTAAATGACGACCACTAGCAGCTGTAAAACTCTCCACACACTGTTATTGTGATTACAATAAATCGTATGTGCAGAGTGAACTGCTGGTTTTACAACATGTGATCCAATCTAACTGGCCTTTATGGCTTTAGCGGTTAAGAGCTGAAAGCCAAATATTCCCTACATTACTGCAATTAGAAAACAAACATTCTGGTGATTAAGGGAATTGTTATTTATATCATTTATGCAGCTCTGCCCATGGGGTTCCTCTAATTTGTTCACTGAAAGCACAACAGTGTTTATGATGCTATTATGCCTCCCTTCTCCTAACGGTTGCTTATGTGAGGAAGAAACAAGGAGATCCATGTTTCAACACGATACATAACCGAACAGAGGCAACACGATGCCTCCTCCGTGAAAAATTTGTTGAGTTAAAGATGTGGATATAATATCTCATGAACGAAACCAGAGAAAATGGCCATCTGACTGGACATGCACGGCCATCTGTGCCCATGTAACCCGATAGATTAAACGCATCAGTGAATCATCAGTCCGCACATTCCAGTCAAACTTAACACTGAAGTTTGGCTCGTGTGAAGAAAGACTGTGCTGCTTAGAGAAGAATTAATAAACACAGTTAAGACAGGCCACTTGGAAAACTTTTGGAAGTCTTTGTCTTAAACTTCACGCTTTGCCTGAAGTTGATCTGTAGTTTTAGTGAATATTCATGATTGTCTACCCAGCCAATCATAGGTCAGCATCAATCAAAATGTGTGAGTGTGTGTGTGTGTGTGTGTGTGTGTGTGTGTGTAAACTGAAACAGTTAGAACAGCTGCAGCAGCTCCTTTGGCTTTGAGTGCACAGCTGTGAGAGCACTGGACCACATCTGTTAACAAAGAGCAGTGAGATCACTGTGTAAACGCACACCAGTCGCTATGCAATCCCATTTACACTGCACTGACAGACATACTGCATGATGGGATGTGGCTTCACACTGTCACTTGGCTGATGCTTATTTTGGAGGCCCATACAATGTTAATAATATAGACCTGGTATCAGTTTTAATGTATTTTAGGCTCTGTAGACGTTGAAATGTGTGTTGTCTGCTTACTTTTAGGTGTCTGTAAAACTCACACTCTGCAGCTTTAGTTGAATCCCACTCTTAAAACAGTGCGATGTTCTGAGAACGTGTTTCCATTTGAATTAAGCCCTTTTCCCCAACTGAAAAACACTTTAATGTGCTGGACTGGTGTGTTGCATGTAAATGTCAATGTTAGCCTTCAGCCACTTGCTAAATTCTACATCTGTCATTGAGCAGCTCTGCTGTTAAGTTGAAGTTGTTCCTCTTTACCTATGTATGTTTTCTTTGGAGTAACTTACACTGTACTACAGTTAAGGAAAAAAAAACATGCACAGGTTTTGGGGGCTACCTGGGCAGGTCTTTCATTCCCACCCTGTAAATTGGTTTTGTCATCGCATTTTCATCGCTCAAGTTCCTCGCTTTCTATGATATTTTAAAGGAGGAATTTGTAACACATGGTCAGAATCACTTTTCAAAACTTTGCTAACATCATCAACAGAATATGAAGAAATAAAGTTTCTGATGTAATGTCAAAGACATGTTTCTCCCCCCCACTTGCTTATGTGCTATTATCCCGATTAATTTGATGATTATAGTCTCATTTAACTGATTTATCATTTTGTCTAAGAGAGATCTGAAAGTAGTCACAATGGCAGCTGAAATTTCCCACAGCCAAAAATAATGAATTATGTTTTGACAAGCATTCAACTCAGATATTCTGTTTACTGTTATATTAGACAAAGATAAGCTTGAGAAGCCAATTTTTGCTTGAAAAATAATCAAACTACTACTTGATTATCAAAATAGTAGCTGATTAATTTTTGTTGATCCCCTAATCAATTAATTTTTGCTGCCTAAATCTGAAAAATTCCCCTTATGGTATTGGTTCAAATCTGCATTTGTTAATGTCTGAGGCTGTAGTATGCAGTGATGTTGTGTTGGAAAATATTTATCCAATATAAAAATAACAATGTTGTGTTGTTGCTGTGCTTTCAGTGACACAGAGAAAAGATTCTTGTGAATTTTTCTTTGCGTCAAGTACCACCCAATGATGCACACGATACTGAGCTACTGCCTCTCACAGTCGAAATGTCAGATTGACGGTGACTCTGTAAAGGTTTCTTGGTGTATTTGCATTTCACAGAGCTTTGTTTGAAAAGAGCGTTTGTAGTCTGGTCCTGTTTAACAAATGAAGGGTGCAGAGCTGCAGATCAATAGGTGGATTAGGCTTACTGAAGGAACTGCCTGGAAAAGGGTGGAGAGGATTTCCTCCCCATCCTTGAGAAATTTCCTACACAGTAGGCTAAGTGTGCTGGTCAGTGTACCCATGATGATGTATCTTACCATCCTGATACGTGCTACTCATCCCCCCAAAATCACATTAAAGGATATTTCTATAAAAGACAAGAACGTAGTTCAGGAGTGTGAGACTTTGAGATTGACTTAGCATTCCCTCATTTAATCTAAAGTAGCCTCATTAAGCTTTTTTAAAGGTTGGCAAATCATTCATTAACAACACTTCAATTAATATAGTAATTTAAATAGTGTGCTGCTCTAAAAAGTCAGCTGAAATCATTAGGAAGTCAGCAATTGCCTTTTTTTTAACCAACTCACATTGCTAATGTTAGCTTAACTGGCTAATAAGATAGCTAGCCACAGCTTATGAAACTGCCTAAACAGTTGAAATATCAGCTCTCGCTCACTGTAGCGGTGAGCTAGCAAAATTGCTCTACTTGCTTTTGTTGGTTTTTGTCTGTAATCAAAGAGCTATGGTTTTAAAAAATGACTTAAACTTTTCAGTGGTACAGAGACAGAGTGTCTTTGCTATCATTGTATTATGCATAAGTGCCGTGCAAGAACAGAAGTTTAACAAATGTAGTGGCTATGGAGACAAGATGAGATAACAAGATTTTGAGACAGTTGAGTGGTTAACCAACTGTAAACTTTGTGCTAAGCTGTGAACTAGAAAAAACAGTACTGTAGGCTTTTATGATGCTAAAATGCTTGACAGGGTTGTTTCCCAACCAAGACCAGCAACCTGCCTTTTAGACCCCATTCCAACATACTTTTTAAAAAATGTTTCCAGCTTTTTTAAATGTGATCTTTTAAACATTTTAAATTATTCTCTACAAATGGGTGTCTTCCCCACTGCTTTTCAGACTGCCATTATCAAACCTACTCTGAAAAGGAATAATCTGGATATATCTATACTTGATAATTATAGACCCGTATCCAATCTGCCATTTTTAAGTAAGATTTTAGAGAAGATAGTTTTTAACTAGTTAAATGATTTTATGAACTCCAGTAGCATTTTAGAAATGTATCAGTCTGGTTTTAGAAAACACCACAGTACAGAGACAGCCCTTGTTAAAATTGTAAATGACCTCAGGTCCAACATGGATAGAAAAATGCTTTCTGTTTTAGTGTTACTGGACCTGAGTGCAGCTTTCGACACAGTAGACCACACAATTCTTTTAAACAGACTTCATAATCTTGTTGGCATCTCTGGTACTGTTTTCAGCTGGTTTAAATCATATCTTTCTGACAGAAAATTTAAGTAAATATTGGCAAAAGCTCATCAGGCTTTTATGAAATGAATTGTGGTGTTCCCCAGGGATCAATTTTAGCCCATACATTTTTTAATCTCTAAATGTTGCCATTAGGTAATGTTGTCAGGAGACACAGCATCAACTTCCACAGCTATGTGGATGATACACAACTATACATAGCCGTGTCTCTGATGACCCTGGGCAAGTTGATACCCTTCTTAAGTGTATTTTATATTTTGAGTCTTGGATGGCAAATAACTTCCTACAGCTCAACCAGGACAAAACTCAGGTTCTAGTTATTGGACCAGAGGTACAGAGAGAGAAACTGAATGTTATACTTAAATCAACTGTCTTTTATCCCTGTCAGCATTAAAAAATCTTGGTGTGATATTTGACCCTGACCTCAGCTTTAAGCCCCATATCAGGGATGTTACCAAAAAGGCATTTTATCATTTAAAGAACATTGCCAAAGTATGTCAATTTCTCTCTCAGGCCAATGCAGAGGCTTTAATTCATGCTTTTATAACCTGCAGGATTGATTATTGTAACGCACATTTACAGCTGCTGCAAAATTCGGCTGCACGCATGCTTACTAGGACCAGAAAGAGAGCCCACATTACACCAGTTTTGAAGTCTCTGTATTGGCTGCCTGTTAGTTTTAGGATTGATTTCAAGGTTCTTTTATTGGTTTATAAAGCTCTGGATGGTCTTGCTCCTTTGTATTTATCAGATTTACTTTTATCATATGAGCCTGTGAGAGCTTTCGGGTCTTCTGGAAGTGGTTTTTTAACCGTACCAAAAGTGAGAACTAAAACATACGGTGAGGCATCCTTTCATTACTATGGCCCCTGACTTTGGAACATTTTACCTGAGGACCTGAGAGCAGCACCCACTGTCCATATTTTTAAAAGCAAACTAAAGACATATATTTTTAGCTTAGCTTTTAGCTGAATTTTATTTTATGTCATTTTGTTTTACATTTATAGTCACACTCATTTATCTAATTGTTTACTTATTTATTTAATTATATTATGATTTATATATCTATTTGGTTTTAATCTTAACTTTTTAACATTACCTCCAGTGTTTCCACATTGTTAAGTAATGATGGTGTTTCCTCAGTCGTCTGATATTTTAACAGCTTCTCACACATCTCACTTTGTACTGTTATGAATGAATTGAGGGGGGAGGGGTGGTTTTTAACGATTTTAATGTTTTGTTTTTATGTATGTAAAGCACTTTGGGCTACAATTGTCTTGTATGAAAAGTGCTAT
This sequence comes from Naso thynnoides, assembly GCA_029783665.1. Lineage (NCBI taxonomy): Eukaryota > Metazoa > Chordata > Actinopteri > Acanthuriformes > Acanthuridae > Naso > Naso thynnoides. The sequence continues at coordinate 13,144,956 of JAQLOL010000005.1, read as the reverse complement.
ATAAATAAAGCTTGATTGATTGATTGATATCTAATATCAGCCCAAGCCTTCCTTACACGTACAAAAGTGTGAACACTCACTCTGGATTGGCTGTGGTTCTCTGCTCCTGGTGTTGAATGGCTTTGTTCATGGCACTAACGGCGCTGCGAAGGAGCTGTACCTCGATGGCTCTCTGCAGCTCAGTTGGATCTGGACTCAGGGAGGGTAGAAGCCTTTTCAGATCTGAAACAGCCACGCAAACATCACACACATAACTTTTTTTTTGAATGACTGTAGATTGTTGAAGACCTAGCTTAGTTCTGGTGGTGTCAGTTGTTTTGCTTAGCACTGATTCCTTAAAGGAGAATTTCATTGTTTTTCAACCTGGGCCTGTGTGTGTGTGTGTTTGTGTGACTGATGAGGACAACTATTTTGGAAGTTGGCCCAGTATTGAGGGAGGCTGAAACATCCAGTAGCCGCATCAAAATGTAAAGTAATGTAATCAGCTTTTCACAAAAACAAAGTGATGCAGGCCTTTCTTGATTTCTTTCTTGTTAATTTTCAATTACCTCAATTCCAAACATAGTGATATAGTACAGAGCAGCTCAGAGAGAAAATAAATCTCAAAACAGTTATTGCGTCCACTAACACAACAGCTAGAGCTGACACAAATCTGGTTTGTGCCAACAGTTTGGTCATCAACCTTTGATGTGTAATGATGCTGTTTTGACCAAAACTAGTAAATTGATTTTCATCCACTCTGAAAGGCAAGAGCCTGCAGGAAGTTTAATTTAGGCAGTCAGTTTTTGAGCGTCCTTAACCTTGAAAAGGATAAGAAACATACAAGAGAGACCAAAACCCGCAATGGTACAAAATGTTTCAGCATCGTTAAGGTAATGTTACGAAGTTCTGCCCCATTCCACTTTATACCATTCCAAGTCCTTGAAAATCTCTCACTCGAACACCTATGAAGTGATGTCAGCACTGTCAGTGAGGGCTCAGGTCTTAAGGCTTTAGGTGGGACACTGGGATTGGGCCTAAGTCTCTGACAACAGCATGCAAAGTATTTCTCTTGCCCTTCACTTGTTCTGGGCTGCGTCTCCAAATCTCACTCTAAAATCCCATTCTCAAGAGATCACGCGTGTTGCAGGAAGCTAACACAGCAGCCATGACAGAGTGGATCAGAGCAGAGCTGGTTGTTTTTAAGTACAGTTGGAAGTTTTGTCTTATTGATTTCACTGTCATGGCTGAAGATTTACCTGACTTCAAGAGTGCGGATGATTTTGATGGCAGCCCATATTCATTTGCACCCAGTATAGGGATGATAGGTTTCTACAATTTCAGTGTTTCCCTTCACATTGTATCAGGGGGACACTCATGCCACCTCAACAGGACATCCCACTCACCCCAAAACGAAAGGCACAAAGTATGTGTGTCTTTAAATGCACACACCCACACCCACTCCAAACCCCAAACAAGTAAACCTAGGGGAAACATTGAATTTGACAGTCAGACGATCAGACTTCAGAAAGAGATTTGGTTATATACAACCCAGAGCAAGTGAAAGGTGAGAGAAATGCCTTGCATGTTGTTGTCAAGACACAACAAGACAAGATTTGAGCCATTTAGTGACGAAAACAAGAAGTTTTAGAGAAAAAAGTTTGATGGTGTGCATCATCCTCCAAGAGTCCCGTTTTAGCTTGTTTCTTAGGCACATCGGCGTACCTCAATACTTGACCAACTTCCAAAACAGTTGTCCCCATCAGTTACATGCACAGGCACAGAGAAATCGGGACCAGGTTAAAAACAGTGACAGAGAACAGATGTTCTTCTTTAACTACATGTTTTGTCTTTTTTGTTTTATTTTGTTTTTTTAAATCTGTATACTGTAATGTGTACAAAATACTAGACAACTTTTTGTAGTTCTAAATGTTTGGCTGTTGTTGAAAAGAGTAGTTGGTGCAGCTAATGATGGTTTGCATTAACTATGATGATCATGATTCTGTCTTGATGGCACCATATGTACTCTGTCATCAAATGCACATACCTAGCTTGTCCTTGCTGCTGGTCAGCAAGCTGTAGTCCTCTCCCGGAAGCAGCTCCAGCTGAGCCCCACACTCGGCCAAATCTCCTTCCTCAAAGCAGCTCAGAGCCTGGATGTAGTTGAAATCTGTCCTCAGGTTGATGCTGACTGGATTGGTGGAATTCTGTTTGAGTGCATGGACAGTTGCCTGCCACTCTTTAACAGAGGGCCAATCACAGAGTGCCACATAACACTGACACGCTTTGTTAGCCAGGAAGTTGATCACCTCAGGGGAGCACTCACTGGACTTCAGAAGCACTGTCTTCCTGCTGTCACCTTTTCAAAAGAATCCCACGTCCCCCCCGAAAAAAACAAAAACACTTTAAACAGCAGTTTAATAGTCTCCAATGCTGCAGTGCATTACAGTCTTTACAGTAAGTCAACACAGGAAGACAACAGAGTAAATTGTAAAAGACTAATAATTAAAAAATTCTTTGCCATGCCACGCGGCTGTTCAGAACAGCTTAATAACGTGATCTCCTTCATTGCTGCTTGCAGCTTTCTCACAACTCCTGCAGTTCTAGACTATGGCAGTGCAGATGCACAGTTTTAGACATTTGCACTCAAATTTATTTCCACACTTTATTAATAACTTAGTGATCTACAATATGCCAGCAGTTTGACAGTTTAGACAGTTAGGCGCTGCCAAACAAGAGCCACAACTTTATTGTTATTTATAACAAACTTGAATAGTACTTTAACTTTTTTTCTTAAATTTATAGACTGAAATTCAGACAAAGAGAAAGTACAACCCTAAAAAGAAAAACGTACAACAGTTTGGTGTAACAAAAATGACAAAACAGACAAGTAAAACTTTCTAGTCTAAGAATTTTATATTATTTTATCTGAAAATAAATTTTTACCAACTAATCAGACTAATCACTCTTTTTATCAATTAGTTTAATCTAACAACTACTTAGAAATATCAAAAACTTGTTTATCGTTTAAATATATAATTCAATCATTTTATTATCAACAACTAATTTCCACTTTACTGTTGTGTTATGATATTAATAATCCACTGCAAAAATGCCTGGATTGTCAGGACTGTTTTGAGGAATAGATTAACAGATTAATCACTGCATGTCTTGGTAAACCTTCCCTGAGCTGCAGAATAAGTATCTGAAATTAAATATTAATTTTTAAAGTTAAAAAGCTCGAGACATGTATTTATTTCAGCACTAGGGTATTTGGCAGTTAAGTTAATCTCTTGGGCTGCCTGCCAATAATCACAAAGGTAAAAAAAAAAACAAAAACAAAACAAAACAAAACTTTTACTAATATTAATATCTACTAACATTTACTTTACTGAAGTCTATGAGTCACACTGGCTCTAACAAAGTCATTGACTGTGATTTAAACAACTGCATGCAAAATTTGGCTATTCAGATGGACAAACATGCCTTCATTTTAACATTTGGTGGTGTGGTGAACAGTTTGATGAGTTTAAGAAAAATCCAATTTAGGTTTATGTTAAGTGATGTCCCAAGTTGGTCAGCTGGATAAGGAACAAGGCTGACTTTTCAATGAAGTAAAGATTTAAAATTAAAATGACTGAAATCACTGCTCCGTAGTAGGGTTGCCATGATGTGAAAATTTTCCCACTGACTAGTATGCTTGTGGCCACTAGTGTCACTGACAACACCAGGCATTTACAAGAAAAGGGGGGATTTTTGTCATCAATAGGCTGTATACACTGTTGTGCTCATCACATGTGAAGAATATAGAACGATTACTACAGACAGTGAGGTAGCTGCGGAGCTACAGCCCACTACATAACCTAACCGACTCGGGACGCAGACAGAAAGCACTTCAAGGCAGCCTTCCATGTGCTTTGCTGCTGCGGAGTGCACAGAGTGGACCAGCAGTCACTAATAGTGCTGTACAGGCATAGCACACACAGCATCTGGAATGATTAACTGGAAAGAACAGACAAATGTTCTGCACTATTTGTCGACCCCTCTCTGGACATGCGACAAGTGAAATTTGACACCAGGTACTCTCCTCCATGACTGATCTGCAGTGCAGCGGCTGACAGATCAGACAGACACTGAAGTCTAACAGTGGCTGCTGTTCTCAAATAAGGAGTGTTAAAAGCTTGTGTTTTACACTTTCAAGGGTTTTAATAAGATTAACATGCTGATGATGCACAGATATGATCTAAATTAGTTTTATTCCTAATTTAAGGAGAAAAATAAAAGGAGGAGACGGTGGACAAGTTATGTAATCAGTGTAAGCCTGCCCACTGTGTAACACCAGTGTCACCGACTTCCGCAGCAAGCCTACTCCATAGCTATTTACGATTGATAACATTGATTTCTTTTGAAGAAATCAATGATATCAGTCATATATAGGAATGAAGATTTCAGCAACACACTAAGACATTTAAGTTTACCTAGACATTTAAGTTAATATTAGTTACTAATATTACTACTAAATCGTGAACATGACAAACTGCAGCGTTTGTCTTTCAGTTAAATTTAGACCTAATGACTAACGAGCAAATATGAAAGCAGATTCTATTTCATGAAAGTTGGACTGCATTAAACATGGACATGTGCTGGTTACCGTTGCTGATGTGTTTGGGGCTGCTGGTGTTACTGGAGATTTTGAGCAGACAGCATTCAGAGCTCTTGATGCTGCAATCTATCCCTGAAACGGCAGACAGCTGATCTTGATACTCTAGAGCTGCCTTCTCGAACCTACGCACACACACGCACACGCACACACACACACACACTAATTAGCAAGGCCAAATACACCAGATAAATAAAGCAAGGACACTTGTGCATTGATGAGAGTATTTCGTTGTAAGGACGTCTATTATTGCTTACCTTCCCTCAGCCTGCAGGGCAACTGACGACAGCCAGCCCAGACTCCTACCAGCTGTCAAGAGGCTCCAGGCTGCAAGGCCTTGGATGGCCTCAGGACAACGTAGCTCACACAGAGCCTCTACCAGCAATGTCAGAGGAACCTCCAGCTCTGGACCCTGACGAGAGCGACACAACATGCCATTCATCCAACCAGATTATACTTCACTTGATAACCACAGGTGTATATTATAAATGCTGCCTTTAGATACCACCAAGGATGTGCACACATAAAAGCTACAATGCCTTTGCCTGCTGTTCGCTAAAATATGTGATTTGCGAGTGTATGTCACTCGCCTGAAAGCTTCAGAAACAGTGTGTTGTACTGACCTGGGTGTTGCTGTTCTTAATTTCTGTGAGCAGGTCAAAGCCGTGGCGGATGGTTACTGCTGGTTGACCAGAGAGAAGACCAACCCTCATCAGTGCCAGACGGATCCTAGTCAGCCAGTCTTGGCATGTCTGCCGGTTGGTGTAAAAGAATGTCCTGATCCCCTGAGACAAAGACGAAGGATTCATCACATCATTTAGTGGGTTCTCACATGTTCTTAAACATCAAATTTAAATATGGCTAAGGACTTTCCAGACTAAATTCCCCAAACTCAAGGATCCAACACGGCATAGTTTCAACTCATCAAGATTAAATACTGTTACATTAGAAAACTTTTAGAATGAGAGCAAACAGGCTTTACAGACACTCACAGACAACAATTCAATAGCAAGGCTTGAATGTATAAACACATCTTGACTGTGCTGCTGTTGTAGTGATGGTAGGCTGTGGTTTCTTGCCTTCTTTAAAACAGCATAGCAAACAGGATACATATGAAATAATTACTAACAAAGCATACTTTCAATTAGGGACGGGCGATATCGCATCGTTCGTGATATACCGCGAAAAAAACTTCCCACAATGAGAATTTGTCATTTTGCAATAAAATGATAAACTCTAGTTGATGATCATTTCTCTCACTCTAACACTCTCTCACAGCATGTAGCTCACTCCACCGCCCATCCAGAAAACTCTCCTAGCGCATTTGTCTTTTGTGTCAGTAGCAGAGGGAAGAGAGGGCAGTCAGTGATGGTATGGCTCATTCCGTGTTTACTTATTATTTGTTAAGTTTTCCTTCCTCATGCACCGCTTCATTTCTGCCATCCACTTTACTGCTGCTGTTCAGCAGTTTCTCCACTGTCAGACTACTAACAGATGATCTTATTTTCTCGTTTAAGGGGAGTGAACTAACGTTACAGCGCACTTAACATAGACGCCCAAAGTTACGTGTAACTATGTTAGTGGGCTAATAACCTTACATCGTCAGTCTGTTGATTGTGTTGGTGCTTTTTTAAAACCCAAATTACCACAATGCAGTAATATTCCTTCGCCAACCACTTAAGTTTCAGTTCTGAGCTGCTCCTGCAGTTCAGCCTGATATGCCAGGAGTAGAGAGGCGGTATTGAGAGCCCTCACAGACATGGCAACAGACTTATAAGCCCTATCAGTCATGGAGGACTGAAGGCGATCTGCCTTGGTGGGCAGAGTTGGGCCAGGGGAGGACATGGACATCCTCTGAGTTGGATGTAGGTGAGAGGCTACCAAGGGTTCAACTGGAGGCATGTGGTAGAAGTCCCTCTCCTTCATATCCACAAAGTCAAAGGCTGAAGCCCCTTGGACAGGATTTGGGGGAAAAATAGATAGGAGCTGCCTGGCTGCCCATTTTGCTCTTGGCAGCCTCTTTCCCTCGTAGCGGGAAACGGAAGTCTCGGCCTAGACCTTGGGCCAAGGGATATCCAGCTTGTCAGCTGCTCTCTTGCACACTTTGTGCAAATCGAATCCTCTGGTAGGCAGGGGTGGCGCCCCGCCAGCCTCTTCACCTGCAGCCAGCGCTACAGGTTGCCCGGACCAGAAGGAGCAAGCACCATCGTCCCCCTCAGAGAGAAGAATGTCAGGTGAGACGTCCGAGCC
>JAQLOL010000005.1:13112074-13126663 GCA_029783665.1 Naso thynnoides | reverse complement strand
GATATCAGATCAGTACACAGACTGTGTGTACTGGCTGATACCAATACCAGCATTTTTGGTGGTATCAGAGGTGTTGTCTGATGCTGATGTGAGTATTGTAACAACTCTGTAAATTCTTTAATATTTTCATAACCTTAGAAATAAAATGCCACATAAACACATTAATGCAGAAGTAATATTACTCCAGTAAATATAACAGTAAAACCTGGACAGGCAATATTTATCGCACAATGAGTACTTCTACTTTCAGTGTTTTTTTTGTTTTTTTTTAAACTACTTATACACACTTTTACTGAAGTAACTTATAGAATACAGCCCTTTTACATGTAGTATTTTGGTTATTTGTTAGTTTTAAGTAAGCGTAATTAAAGCGTTATTACATTACCTTAAGGATTTCTGCCTGAGTGTAAAAAACAGAATTTCATCCACAATGTTCGCTATTCAACAATGAAATAAACAAATCCCGCCCAAGATACTTCACTACTCATCAAACTACATTTGTTTTTTTTAAATTGGTTTGACTTAAGGAGCTCTAGACGCAGGAATTACATCATGTTAAAGTTACTGAATACTTCCTTCATTGCTGTCGTTTCCTTTCCTAATCCGAACTCTCTTCTCGATTGATGATTTATCACAGGTGACAGTGACCGTGTCCCCAGAATGTGCAGTTGCTCAGCACAGTGGCGTCCCCTGGTGGATCATACTGATTGCTGTTCTCGCAGGCATCTTGATTTTGGCTCTGTTGGTGTTTCTGCTCTGGAAGGTGAGTGTGTGTGTATGTGTGTGTACATTTTCATGTCACCCATTTTGAAAACATGGAAGACTGCTTAGAAAAAAATGTTTAAAATAAAACATGAAATTAATTGAACACTTGGGAAAATTTTACTCAATGTGTCATCTGTAAACAATAAAAGATATACAGAAATTAGAAGAAATTGACTTCAAAAATGAATTCTGTATTCTGTTTATTGATGTTTAAGATTTTTATTTATTTATTTTTTTAAACTGTGATTGTCTTCATATATTTTTGTTCTTCTGTTAAAAAAAAATCATGTCTAAGGCCTCACTTTTGACCATGGTATCCATTATTTTTAAATTTGTAGAATAAACATGGTAGTAAGAGGAAATTTTAAAAAGGAGATTTATCAGTCCTTTATTAGGAAATTTTTTCCCCCCCAAAAAAGCAAAAGAAAAAAAAGGAAAACAATGAAAAAAACCCATAACCACAGAAAGGAAATATTCCAAAGAATTGGTAAATAGAACAATGAATAAAAATAAAGTTCTAAAAGTGTCTTGATAAACAGTGGAAACACATGGATAAAAGTAGAAAAAATCTTCATAATAAAATCCCTGGCATGTAATCATACAGTGCCTATCTGTCATTCTTTAAGATTTTTTATTTCTGCAAGGATAAATAAACTATGACATCATTTAGTCGGCCCAGAGGGACACTTAGCAGACTTGGTTTGGGCTCAAAAAGTATCTGTTGGTTGTGAGGTTACGAGTTTCTGTAGGTGTTTTGCAAATTTGATCATCAACACTGGACAGTCCAGATAAAGTGCTGACTTAAGAAAATTATTTCCTCTGTGTTTTGTTTTTTTTTTAATGGAAGACATCTATATGGTTACTGACTATTATTACTACTTTAGTTTTTCACTGTTAACACACCATCACCCTTGCTCCCCCTCAGTGTGGTTTCTTCAAGAGAGCATCGAAAGACCAATACGATGCTGCGTATCACAAGGCAGAGATCCATGTTCAGCCCTCTGACAAAGACAAACTCTCTGCTGAGGCCTGATTTATTCTCTGTGAATGGGGGTAAAAACAAGCTGTCAGCATGGAGTGTGACTGCTGCACTGACTAATGAACTCACTTTCCAGCCAAATAAGCTGACTCAACGCAGGAAAATTCAATCAGACACATATTGTACTGAGCCGATGAAGGAAAACTTACATCATACAGAAACGTTTTGGCCAAAATGTCATGTGAAATAAACACAGAGTTGATGTAGTGCTCTGTGTAACAGCTGAAACCTGAACTCTTTTTAAAAATGCCAAAGTTTCTGATATTTGTACAATATGTGTCTCTGGATTTTGCAGATGAATCGAGGCGCTTCCTCACCAACAGGCTTAATAATTTCCTCCTCAAAAGCCTTTTTGTGCTCTGCAGGTGCTTTTGCTGAATCGCTTTTATTGCTTGGCTGTTTCAAATATCCCATCAAAAAACTGCAAAGCATGCTTAACATCCTGCACATCTCCCCTCTGTCATTTACAGCGTGCATAAGTCTTTGCAGACATTTATCAGCTTTTAATTCTACACTGTGATTTCTGACTCTTTCTTGCCAGTGTGGGTTCTTCAAGCGCTCCAAACGAGACGACAGCGTTCCTCGTTACCACGCAGTGCGGATACGAAAGGAAACTCCTGAGTACAAAGACGGAAAAATCAAGCTTGATCCTTTTGAAAAAAAGCAGTGGATGACGACTTGGATTGACAATGAAAGTTACTCTTGAACAGTGTCGAGCCTTTTTGTTGTCTTTTGTTCATTTGGTGAACACGATGCTGTGATTTCTAAAAGAACTGTAGGTAAACATGTCAGACATTAGTTAGGCTCAAGTCTGAATTTTTACACTGTATAGATGATGAAATGTTTTTGTAAGTTTTGTATATATTTAAATACTTCCACACACTGTATATTTATTTTTTGATAAAAATAATTTTATGCAGCCAAAGAATTTTTTTAGTTTTGTCTGCCTGAAGCAGATCTGCAAAGTGCAAAGTTTACTGCTGTTTTTATGAAGTTGTACTGGTTTAGTAAAAGAATAAATCTATGCAAGGAAGGTACAGCCAGCTCAGTGTAATGTGATCATAAATCAGTACATTTGTTGTTGATGTTTATGTTTCTTGTTTCAGTAGGCTACTTTCCATAAAAACCCTCTGTCCTCTTAGGAAAGACATTTTGGTACCACGATAATTAAAGGTGCACAAATGGCCACTGACTCTCACTCACAATGATCCTTCATCTCTATTCAGGTAGCGGCCACTGTACTGTAGCTCATCACTGAGGTCAGACTAACTCTTTAGTATCATGTGAGAAATCCAAAGGGACCACGATGAAAAGCAAATGTACTGTGATGTAATTCGAAGTGAATGTCTTGCTTGTTGAATTGTCAAATGTAATAAAAAAAATGTTTTATTGCAAAGTTCTGCTGTGCATTTTCTTTATCATAAATAAATATTGTAGAAATGTAAGGCTGCAAATGATCTTTTCATTCTCTTTTTATCCGCTGATTTACTACAACAAAAAATTATCATCACATTTTCTTGAAGCTCAGAGTGAACGGCTTGTTTTGTTTAACCTAAAGTCAAACCTTCAGATATTAATTCAACTATAAAAAATTCCATCTTCAAACCTCTTGACAGCCTTGATATAACTCAAATGTCACAGGGAAATTAAACATCCTAGTCCATCTAAAACAGCATTTTGAGAGGATCTAACTTCCGCATCATGACGTCTTTCAGTTTTTAACAGGTTACACAGACGGACCAAAGCGCTGAGAGGAATTTGATTGGACCATGAAGAGCGGGACATATCACAACAAACATGGAGAATTATGCTGACGCAATGAGCCATATGGAGCTAAAAACTAACATTAGTCTGTCAAGATACTGTTGTTTGAAATTGCTCAAGACTACAAAGGTCTTTAAAAAGGGTTTTAAAATGGAAGAAAATGTAATTGAATTTAAAACAAACAAAACCCCCCACAGATTTTAGGTGAACTGTCATTTTTTGTCTCATATAGTTAAAGCTGCAGTAGGTAACTTTGTAGTAAACAATAACTTTTTAGTGTTTTATTTGAAAAACAAGTCATAATACCCACAGACAGCTGTCAGTAAGTGACGTGGTCTGAGAGTATTGTGAGACTTCTGTTTTCCCATCATGCCTCTGTATTCAGGATTGGTAAAAATCCCATCACTCCTGTTATTTTTGACCCATCAGTGATTCTCTCTGTACTCTCTGTCCTAATTGGCTGGTCTACTCTGCGCTTCTTAGCGACAGTTCACATCTGTACCAGCTGATCAGCTGTTGGTGCTCCACGCTCTGACTCTCTTCTGCTAATAAAAGAGTGTCTGCCAGCGACACCGTCAGTCGTCCCAAACTTGAGCTGAGACAGACCAGTTTACCTCGCTGCAACTTTCCCTGCAACCGTTTCCTCTTGGTTCAAACTGGATTTGAAAAAGAGTGACAACAAGCGAAATGAGACGTGAGCCGGGGAAAAGGCTGCAGCGAATGTTTGCTCATTAGCAAAAGTTACCAACTGCAGCTTTAGTGAACATTGTGACTAGAGATGTGATCTAAATAGGATTTAAAAAGATTTGTTTCTTTTCAGGTGGACCTGAAAGTTTACCTCAGTGACTAAAATATTGCTGGTGAAATAAATGACAGAGCTTATTTGCAATCAACTGAACAGAGCATTACTAAAGATATTTATTTGATTTTACTATTTAGAACAAGCACAGCATTTACACTGGAACAGATCATCATTTTTCACTACTCCATATAAAAGCTACCGCACTCAAAATATCACTCTTGATGACTCAATGACTCAAAATAGTGACGGTAAATAGCAAACTGGAGTTGTGGTGAGTCTTTCGGTTTTGCATCCAAATCACATCTACCCTTAGAAAACGTCCCTCTTTAAGACTACTGGAAAAAAAAAAATCCAATATTAGGATTATTTCAATATATATGTCGACATATTTAATCCAGATCAGTCAAATGTTAAGCGAAAAGTTTTCTCCTGCTCCTTGCGCTGGTTGTCGCACAGTTTGGACACTTCCTCCACTCGTCTCTGCAGCAGAACCGAGTTCTGATCGATCCACTGGAGCGAATCCATGTGGGTGTTGAGGATTTTACAGATCTGCTGAAGCTGCGGGAAGAAAAAATAAGGAAGGAAGATGTTTGATTTGCAATAATAATCGCCAAAGCACATGAAACTGTCAAGAAAGGCTTAACGAAATTAAAATCTCTTACTGGGTCACTGGTATCTGCTGGGCCGCTGGATGTGTTCAGATGCTCGATGATCTCCTTCAGGTCTTGCGACATCCTCTTCAGCTGCGCGTCCACGTTCTCCGCAAGCTTGTACGTTCTCTCACGTTCCTCATCAGCGTTCTGCATATAGATGGTTCCGCTTTGCTCTTTCACCGACTCCTCAAGTGGGCTGAGCAAATCCTCCAGCTCCTTCTGTTGGGAGAGGATGAAATCCAGCTCCTGGTTGAGCCTCCTCTGGTCCAGCTTCACCTTCTCCATCTCCTTATGCAGAGCTGTGATCTTCTCGCCGTTCTCCACCAGCATGCGGTCCCAGGCGTTCACCTGAGTCGCCTGTTGTAAGAAATGTCTCTCCTGGTCCTCAAGCTCAAGACTCCACTTGTTAATAAGACCCTCCAGCTGGGCGTAGGTCATCACCGGGGGAGCAGTGGTTGTAGGAATTGTTGTGGCTGTCGCAGTTGCTGTGGTAGTGGCACCGGACGCAGGTTTGAGCCCCAGTGTGAAGCCTGTGGCAGCACCTGTTGTGGCGGCTGCAGTTGTGGCAGCTGGAGTGGCGGAGGTGGTGGTACTTGCCCCCAGAGGTTTAAGCATGAAAGACAGACCTCCACTAGCTGCTGTGGTTGTTGCAGCAGCTGTGCTTGGGGCTGATGTTGAGGGTGGACCCAAAGTAAAGCCTGCACCTGTTGCAGCAGCAGCAGAACTAGCCGCCGTAGGTATAGGTGCAGCAAACAGAGACGGGCCTGTGGCTGGGGCTGCCTGAGTCGATGCAGGAGGAGCTGGGGTTGATGAGGGTTTAATACCAAAGGCAAATCCTCCACCCTGACTTGTTGTGGCTGCAGCCGGGGCAGCTGGCTGGGACTGGGGCTGGGGCTGGGGCTGGGGCTGGGCCTGAGGCTGAGGCTGGGGCTGGGGCTGGGGCTGGGGCTGGGGCTGAGGCTGACTGCCGAGGGTGAGGGTGGAGGGAGCACTGGTGCCAAAGCTGAAGCCCCCTCCAGGGGCAGCAGCAGGGGCTGCAGCTGTGGTCACCTGGACCTTGTTTGCCCCAAAGCTGAAACTTCCAAACGTAGGACCGGAGCTCGTCGTCGCCGCAGCTGCGGTTATTGATGCTGCTGCGGATGTTGCTGCAGATTGAGGTTGAGCTTGAGGAGTAGTCCCAAAGGAGAAGCCTCCTCCTGCAGGGACGGCAGCGGGTGCCGGTGCAGCGGCAGTCAGACCCGTGCCCAGTGTGAACCCCGGCCCAGGAGCTGGAGCTGGAGCTGCCGTGGAGCCTAATGTCAGCCCTGCCGCGGCTGTGGTTTGAGGAGTCGTACCTAAGCTGAATGTGGTGGTGGCTGGGGTCCCAAAAGAAAAACCTCCGCCGGATGCTGTGCTCTTGGCTGGGGTGCCAAAGCTGAAAGAGCCGGCAGGATTGGCAGGGGGCTGAGTGGCTGTGCCAAAGGTGAAGCCCCCTCCGGAAGCTGCGGGTGTGGAGCTGGTCATCCCAAAGGTCGTGCCAGAGACGGCGGCCGTGGTCTTCTGAGCCCCGAAGGTGAAGCCGGTGGAGGCTTGCCCAAAGTTGAATCCGCTACTCATTTTAAATGTAACTTTATCGAGAACAGCTAACGAACAAAATGGTCACTTCCTCGCTGAACCTCGCCGTTGCTTTTGGCGGGTCACAAATACGAGCTGATTCAACTGACGTTACAGAGGAGACGGTTTCCCTGCTGCGACGACCTCCGGAACGTTAGCGGTTAATAAAGTCAACCATAAGTTTATTTACGTTACCTTGTCCCGAATGGCGTTAAAAAAAATAATATCACACCTAAAACAAAAACGTGGCCCACTGCTTTCACTTCTTCACGCAGGCATATCTGTGGATAGCTAAAGGAAGTGACGGCAGTTGGGATCGAATTTCTAACTTTTGCCCTGAGTTTTGTCTGCCAGCGCTCAAATCCCGCCTCTATTGTAAAATTGACAGATTGAATGCCCAACCACCTACCTGACCAGACCCAGGCCCGAGTTTTGATTGGTTTAACTCACTGCCTGAAAAACATATCCCAGGGAGAGAAAAACTCGATGTTCTCCAAAGATTACGAAGTTTGCGACAATGAAGCGACTGTTTGTGCTGAGTACCAACTGACTGAGTCAAAATCATCAATTTCACACAAACGGCCAAAATTATGTTGTTTTATGCAGTTATATCACAAAATTTCCTAGATTATTGACTAGATTAGATACATTTAATTTAGTAAATGCTCATTTCTCTGAAAAAATCTAGTGAATTATCTTTCCCACTGATTTTTTTTTGGCTGAAATAACATTTATACAATGCTTAAATTACAATCAGATATTGATATTCCGTTCGCATTCCAGTTAATTTTATAACTCCCTTGTTTGTTTATTTATTTATTTTCAAATTAAATTCACATCGTTGAACCACATACAAACTAAGACATATTTTGATCAATAAAGTTTTTAAAAGTATCCTAACAAAGTCGGGAGGAACCAACGTGTCGCCTCTTGACGTCGTTATTACTCTCTGGGTCAACGTTAGCTTGCTGAGTATTCCAAACCGTAAAACCTGTGCCACCTCCTTGCCCTGTTGACATTTCGGCCTCTAATTCTCAGCAACGAGCAATTGAATTAGATGTGGATTTAGAAATATTTCAGAACTGGTGAATATGGATGCATAATTTTCAACAAATCATGGAGCGATAATAGCGCGACGGTTTTGGGAGCTGCTGAAGTTAGCTTGGAAGCTAATGTCAACATTGATTAGCTAACGCTAACTAACAATGTAGCTAGCTAACTGGCTGATGTGCGAATGCCACTCGTGATCAAGCTGCATAAATAACAACCACTGAACCACGTCGTCTTTCAAGTGAACTAATTCCAGCCCTGACAGAATGAGGATTTTAAGGTTTCTGAGGAGCAGCGTGTCCATTGGAAAGGACATCGACTATTACTCCAAATTTTCTCCCTCGCCTCTTTCAATGAAGCAGTTTCTGGATTTCGGTAAGAGAAAATCTCACACAGTGTAACACACTGCAAACACTGGTGTCTTTATGTTTACACGTTTTTTGGTGATTCCAAATGTTTTGCTTGTGATCTGTGAATGCAAAGAACTTATTGCCTCCCTCTGTCAGCAGTTCAACCGAAATAATGAATGTACCTTCTCACATTGTTTATAGAGGCCTGAGGAGATGAAACCATCTTACTCAACAAAAGTTATCAATCTACCACAGACTGGAGCCCTGAGGATCTGTTGTAGTTGGAATGAAGGGAATGGAAAAAACAAACAAACAATTTTTTTTTTTAATCACAGTATCAATTCATCAATTTGCTGAAAAATTCAGTTTAAAAAAAGCCTGACAAATCAAGGTGATGGTTGAGCTTAATTTTATTTTTGGCAGCAAAATCTAAAAAAAAGCAAACAAACAAAAAAACCCACAACAACAAAAAAACAACATTAATGATAAAATCATGTTTGTGACAACTTTTACCTCCCTATTTAAAACAAAAATAACTCAAGATGTCAGTGATATTTCTGTTTGTATTTACACCCTCTAGGCTCCGAAAATGCCTGTGAGAAAACGTCCTTCACCTTCCTCAGACAGGAGCTTCCTGTGAGGTTGGCAAACATCATGAAAGAGATCAACTTGTTGCCCGACAACTTATTAAGGACTCCATCTGTTCGCCTGGTCCAGAGCTGGTACGCAGGTTTCCTTCTGCTTTATCTTTGTCGTCTCTCAGATTACACTGATGTCTGCCAATAGCTAGTGACGATTTCTCCATGTCCAGGTACATGCAAAGTCTTCAGGAGATTCTTGAGTTCAAAGAAAAAAATGCAGATGATGAGAAAGTCACCTATGAGTAAGTAAAGGAAAACGTTCACTATCTTATATTTGCGATGTTTCAATAATGTGTTTCTGTTTGTGACTCCTTGCTGTAGTCATTGTGTCTTTCTGCAGCTTCACAGATGCGGTAATAAAGATCAGAAATCGCCACAATGATGTCATTCCCACCATGGCTCAGGGAGTCGTGGAGTACAAGGAGACCTACGGCACAGACCCGATCGTCAGCCAGAACGTTCAGTACTTTCTCGATCGTTTCTACATGAGCAGGATATCCATCAGGATGTTGTTAAACCAGCACAGTGAGTAGATTCTCTTCCTGATCACTACTTTTTAAAACCCAATCTCCTTTGTCAGTCATCAAAGATATCATGTGTTAACAGTTACAGTTCTACTTGTTTGGGAATCAAGGTCCGTAACACACAGAGGCCACACAAAGTGAGAGTGCTGTGTTATCAGGAAACCAGAAACCTTTGTCTGTGCACACACTCATGGTAGCCATCTTGACTGTGTAACAGACAACTCCCAAACACACTTGCATGGAAATAAGCAGCCTGCAAAGACTTGTTTGTTTTGAAAAAAATCCATCTGATTTGCATCATTGTTGTAGTCCGTTTTAGGCAGGTTACAGAATCAGAATCAGAATTACTTTATTGATCCCCAAGCAGTGTTAATTTCATCAGACGAGACTAGACGAAATATATTCGTCAACAATGGGTTTTTTCATGATAAAAAAACGAGACGAAGACGAGACGAAATCAATACCCTTAAACACTAACTGTGACGAAATTAACACGCATTATTTGTTGACGAAAAAAGACGAGACAAAATCTACTTTATTAAATATAAACATAATAAAATGTCTCTTTTTCGTCATAGACTTTTAAATTACAATCCAAAAAGTCCATTCATTGGATGCGCGTTAGTTTATTTCTCCTCCTGCGCTGCTGTGTGCACATGGTGGTCTGTGTGTGTGTGTGTGTGTGTGTGTGTGAGACTGAGGAGCACACACCCACCGGCGCTGTCTGAAGCGTAGCGCGACGAGAACAAAGTTAAAACCTGCTGCCACTCAATACACAGTCATTTCACATGTTAACCTGTGTTTCAGTAAATGTATTCCTGCCTGAAACCAGGCACCTTTAGCAACGTAGCATTCCTAATCATTCAACATGTTGAGCTACTTCATCAGGTAATAATCACATAAACCTTCGAGATGAGTGAAAAAAGACTAAAATGAATCTATTGGGTAGACCAGATTTCTTAATTAACATTACTGTCAATCTGTGTTCAAAGACTAAAAAAAGACTATTGACTAAAACTAGACTAAAATGGCAAGACTTTTCGTTGACTAAAATGTGACTAAACAAAAAAGAATACAAGTTGACTTAATATGACTAAAACTAATATTTGACACAAGACTAAGACTAACTACTTAACTAAATTGAAAAATAGCCGATGAAATTAACACTGTATTTCATATACACTTGTTAAAGCTTTTTTGAAGCATTTGTCTTTTGTTTCTTTTGTAAAGCACTGTGAGTTGCATTTTATTGTATGAAAAGTGCTATATTAAAAAAGTTTGATTGATTGATGAGCTTACATATAATTGCAGATATATTGTATATGTTTTTGTTAAAGCCTACATATATAAATATGAATGTGTGTTAAATAAGTCCTTCATCTCTGTTGCCATGTTAACCACACCATTCTCTGACACAGGTCCCCTTATGTGGTATGAGTTTTAAAGTGGAGTGGCTGGAGTGCTGTGTCAAGCAGGTGGTGAAATGTAGTACAAACGCGCATCCAAAAAACAAAAATTGGGCCAGATGCTGAGCCGTAAGTGAACAAACAGAGAAGAAAATGAATACACCTCGCACACTGCAAGTCTCCAGTTTATTTATACATTTTTTTCTTTTTTTCATACTTAAATTACCTGTCTTTCTATAAATAAAGAAAATTTTGTGATGTATTTTCGTCTTGTACTCACCACCAGTTACATTCATGTGACCTGTGTTTACTTAAGATGGCATCTTACATTGTCTCTTTAGTCTGATGAGGAGCACTCACTCGGTGCCGACCTGAAACTGGAGCCCGGCAGTGCGTGAGCTGTATTAATTTTCTTTTCTCTGTTTGCTCACTTGCAGCTCTGCACCTGCCCAGTTTTTTGGTTTTTGGATGTGTGTGTGTACTACTTTACTTTATGATCAAGACTAGCAATGTGCATTCAAGTTATGGTGGAAATGTCTTTGCTTGAAAAGAGGATGCCCCTGAGCCATTACTGTCTTGACGTCGCCTTCACTATTGAAAACTCTGTGGCTATATCAAAGCTTACAAGGTACATGCCATGGTTTTGTGACCAGGGCACCCAGAGGAAACCCGAGCCTATGAAAGTCTGACGACGCTGCTCTGGGACTCAGAGAATAAACCACCCACTGGTACACAAGTTCTTCAGTAAAAAAGAAAGCAGACAGAGAGTGTCTTTAACATGAGGCAGTGCACTGTGTCAAGTTAAAAACTTACATACCCTTTTATTACAAATATAACTCGTTTAAAATACTTTTCAAGTAAAAAACCTTACCAGTACAGGGGAGGGAGCCAGGGAAGTGCACAGAAAGCAGGAGACTGAGGGGACGTGTCCACACAGCTCTACAACCACCACCAGCATCGTGAGGACCGCACACACATACACTGACTAAATAACAGCACTGCAGCGAAAAACACTGATCAATTTCATCATGACAATTCTTCACTGCAAACTTTAAACATTTCTTCCTGTAATATCCCACCAGGACAAGATCAGAATTAAAAGGCCTTTTGTCAAGAAGAAGAAAAAGAAGAAGAAGAAAAAAATACTGTGTCCCTTGAGGGCAATGGCTGTTTTTTACTGTAACGTAGATACTATTAGCAACATAAGAAACAGCAGTCATGTCCGAGTGAAATGAAAGATTAATTTTCTGATGTGTTCCAGCCACTGGTTTGCTCACAGTTTCTGTTCCGATATCCATCCTTGAGACGATCACAGGTTCCACAGTGTATACTCACAGGAAACCCATGCATTGGAAATCCATTTATCTCCCTGAATGGGATGTCTCTTAGGACATCTGAACCTCCTGTTTATTGTCTCCCTCAGTGTTCCAGGCCATTTTAAATTCAGGTTTTATAAAAGAAACAAACAAGAGACACACAGACAAGACAGCGAGGCAGAGAGATAGTATCATCTGTCCAAAATGATTGGCGATGCCTCTTTCTTGTGTATGTTCAAGAACTCGGGTGGAACAGTTTTTTCTTGGTGAAACACATGTTGAGATAAAAGTGCACTCAGCTTGGTTAGACAGCGTGGTGAGAAAAAGGCTTATCTACATTCACTGCAACATGCACTCTGGGGATGGATTTTTTTTTTCCTTAGCTTCACATATAACAGAATAAAGTGGAAATTATGTTGATCAAATACACTAGCTGTGGGTAGTAATTTCTTGGTGTGGGCCATAGACTGTAAAATAAGTAGTCGACAGATGCACAAACTGGTTTGTGGACGACTGTTTATTTCTGCTGTAATGTTGGAGATTTTGATATGGGGCTGAGTCATTGTTTTAAGTCAGCTACAATTGGCACTTTGAGGAACTGTAGGTTCTGACTTTTTCTAAATCTGCTGAAGAATAAGAAAATATGAGTAATGTAAATTTAATGACGTGCTTGTTTTATGGGTTAAATTTTTTATGCAGCTTTGCCTTCCTTCAGGTTTGTTGCTTCATGATGTGTTGTTAATTTCAAGAGGGAAAAAAGTTTGGGTTTCTTATTTAGGGACTTAAAACTGGGGTAGGCAGTTTATTTTTGGTGTCACTGGGCAGAGATTTTATAATAACCTTTCAACATATTGTAATTCAGGTGGTCTGAAAGAATACTAGACTTCTGCACCTCTCCTTGGCTCTGGATTCAGGCTTTAGAGAATGAAGATGGGTCATTTCAGAAAGCATGTGTTCCTCTTGGAACAAAGGTTGATGTGAGTTCTCAACCCCGTAGCTAGAGAAAGCCCAATACAATGGCGGAAAACCCAGAAGGAAAAGTTGCTCTATCAGCTTAAGCAGCAACTGCAAAGCAACCCAGAGAAAGGAAGACTGATGAATCAAGACGATCATCTAAAAGAGAGAGTGACAACAAACAAACTACAACATGAGCCAGGTGAAGGGTGGTGCCACGGAGCAAAAACAGGGAGGGGAGGGGAGGGGAGGCAGATTTGCTTCCTTAGGAGTCTCATGCTACAGCTAGCTTGATTTCCAGATGTTGCATATCCCAGAGTTAATCACACAGGGTATCTGTTCTGTTTCATAGAGTAATTATTTTCCTTGTCAGTAAGATCTTGCAGTAACACTTTATAATAATTACACACTTTTAGGCATTAATTAAGCATTAGTAAGTACTGAATGATCATTTATAAAGCATTGTTCCTACATGAAAAGTCCCTAAGGTTATGATTAGGGTTAACCCAAATCCTAATCATAACTTAGTGAAAGCAGACAGAACACAAAGTCAGCTGACGGGAAAATGTTCTCTTCAGACTTCAGTGACTGAACCCATCCAGTGCTGCGAGTCTCCTTCAGACCGCAGCCTGTGACATAATGAAACACACCTGTAGATTATTAAATCAGATGGATGAACGCTGTGATGCTGTGCAATTAAATCGTTCATGCACTGATTGCATTCTGACAATGATTTGTTTTTTTCCGTTCATAGGTATTCAGATGAGCTGAAGTCCAGCCAGGAAAGGTTGCTGCATGTGGCCTTTCCCTGCCTGACCTTTCAGTGATTAATGCAGGGCCAGCGCCTCTGTGTTAACCTCCCAGCACCTCAGACACAAGCTCTCCCTCGGCTGTTGCCCTGCACACGTCCTGACATTGCCATCCACATTCTGAGTCGAGAGGCGCTGGAACATTTTGTGGGCAGTGTGTAATTAATGTGTTTGACAGCACATTAACTTGAGACCACTTGAACAGTATAACAGCTCTCAGAGGAATACGTGCACATGGCTGTGTGGCATGATGCTACAACACCTGTAAACAACTCATGCTGCTCTCAGTGTGCAAGCCAGGCATTGTCTTTTGTTTATGGAGCCTTTGTTTTTGGTCCATAGCCGAGTTGCATTATAGCCAGAATGTGAAGAAATACATAATTCAAATTTTCATTGTATAACTTCATTAACCAACAATTCAGTCACTGTCATCTGTAACTGAAAATAGGAAAAAGCATAAGCTTTCCTAAAAGGTAACAACATGGCTGTAAATGACTCGTTTCAGCTCAAACTGCTGTTGTAATCAGCTCTCTGAAATAATTTAAGATTAATTCATTAAAACACTGTTGTGTCATTACTTAAAAGTTGGGGGAAAAAAGCACTTCTAAGAACACTGTATTAACTGTGGAGACATTACTATAGTAAAATCCAACAGGCAAGAAACAGGCAGTCAGACATTTATATAAGTTGTAAATGTCACTTAATACAAATGCAATCACTAAAGGTCAAATTTTCCTCATTGTATGACAACCGTTTCATTTTGGAAGTTGATCCTGCAAACTGTAGATGTAACGGTATGAAAATTTAACATCACGATTACAGTGACCAAAATGATCACGGGTATCAGTATTATCATGGTATTGTTAAAATGTGCTGAAAATGTTTTCATATTACTTTCTCAGGCTACAAAAACACTCAAAATC
>JAQLOL010000005.1:13101175-13111974 GCA_029783665.1 Naso thynnoides | reverse complement strand
GAGGGAGCCAGGAAACAGCCAATGTGAGGCGCGCACACACACACACACACACACACACACTCACACACACGCACACACAAAGAAACAAACACTGAAAGATGCAGCAGCTTACATCTCTCATGCCTGTTTTCATAAGAAAAAGCAAACAGTCTAGTTATCATCATAATCAATTATTTACTTTTAGCAGAAGAAGAGCTGAGTAATGTTTTAAACAGACAGTTCCTGCTGAGCACCTGACTCAGGTCAAAATTCATGTTTTCTTTCTGTTTATTTTCCTGAAGTTCAACACAATGAGGACAAGTTTGTAACATGAGAACAAAATGATCAAACCAAACTACTGGGGGTGAGAATTGCCAGAGGCCCCATGATAAGATATTATCACGATACAATATTATCGCAATATTGCGATATGTTAGGTAATGTAAAATCATATTTTGCAAATCATTTCCTGAAAGTAAAACTCTGTCAGCATCATCTGTTTCATCCTGTATGATACATTTATCAGTCCATTCATTTCCCTTTAATAATTTTTTATTGCATGTTTTTATTACCTCACCAGTGAGCACTTAGCACCATCTAGTGGACTGAACAGTTAACTGTTTTTTATTCTTCTATTATACAAAAAGCCAAGTTTGTATTTGCAATATTTATGAAGATTTTACTCAATGAAAAGTATTGGTACGTGGTATCTGTGGATTGATACAATATTGTCACACAAAATATCGTGATATTACGATGTATCGATTTTTTTTCCCATCTTCACAAACTCCACAGTGAAAGAAAGCACAAAATTACGAGAATTATTGGTCCCTACATTCTGCTCTGCTCTGCGCTGCGAGCACCTACTGCAATAACGTAACTTGACAGGATTTTCTGCTTTTCTTCATCCCTTGTGATAGTAAACGTTTGTCATTTTATTGACAAAACAATGAACTATTGAAGAATCAGAAGAGAAATATATCCACAAACATGTATTCAGGTTATATCATCATTTAAATAATTTACACTTTATAAATGTGTGCTTTTGTTTCAGCTCTCCTCTTCGGTGGGAAGGTGAAGGTGAACCCAGCACATCCCAAACAGATCGGTAGTATTGATCCACACTGTCGTGTCAGCGACGTTATCAGAGGTGAGAATGTCAGACGTTTTGAGGAACGGACCGTGTCCCTGAATGTCGTTTGTGTCCTTCCCTGAAAACAAATCTCTTTATGGCAGATGCGTACGAAAATGCAAGAAACCTTTGTGACCGCTATTACATGAACTCTCCTGAGCTGGTGATGGAGGAATTTAACGGTAATGTTTTTGTATTTGATGTGGACTTTTATAATGACAGTCACATTTAATAATGGATAAATAAAGATGAATTGCCTGATTCAAACATAGCTGATCCAGTTTAGTCTAATGTTTGATCATCTTTGTCCTGACAGTCGAAGACCAGGGAAAACCAGTCACCGTGGTCTATGTTCCATCTCATTTGTATCATATGGTGTTTGAGCTTTTTAAGGTAGGATTTAGTGGTTCAGATACTTTTAACATATTCATATGTTGCCTGTCTCTTATGTCAAACATTTATAAAAAAACTGTGGTGCACTTTGATTGTTGCAGAACGCCATGCGGGCCACCATGGAGTTATACGGCGATGCCATGGAGTATCCTTCCATCCATGCACAGGTCGCTCTGGGAACTGAAGATCTGACGGTGAAGGTAAAGCTGCACTGCTTGAGTCTGACCTGCTGCATCCACAACGAAATCACTGCCTTTTCACCAAAACCTACCAGTGAAAGCAACAGATTTAGAAAAAGGACACCTCTGTGGTTTGTATGGTTTGTGGCAATCAAGTGAGGAAACTGTTGCGATCATATATTTTTCTCCAGGTGAGTGATCGTGGAGGAGGCGTGCCGCTGCGGAAGATTGACAGGCTGTTCACCTACACGTACTCCACAGCTCCTCGGCCGAGTATCGACGGCTCCCGCGCTGCCCCTCTGGTTAGTTCTTCTGATGTTTAATCCTCAGTGTGTGAATCGGTGTGGACGGGTGTGAGTCCACTTTGCTCTTGACTGATGTAGTTTGTAATCAACACCATTAAAAACTTAAAAAAAAAAAAAAAAAAAAGACAAGTAAAGTCACTTCTAACTTCTAGGTTAGAAAATCTATTTGAACGAATAACGTGTGTGTGGAGCTAGTAGCACGATAGTGAGACAGTTAATCATGCTGAATGTAAATTAGATTTATTATTATTAGTATTATTATACAGACATCTTTTATATTCTGATATATGTCAGTAACACAGAACCTTCTACTCATTACTGTAATATTGAACTCAGCCAGATCATCACGTCTGAGTAACTGGAGCATAAAACTCAAAGCAGTCATCAAGATAAAAGTTATTGAAGAGCTTTCAACAAGGGCTGGGGTGATAAATTAGTTTTATTGATTGATTTGAATTTGTGGTTTAAGAAGTTTTGTTTTTTTTTAAATGAAAATCAAGAAAATGTTTTTTTTTCTATCTAGGCTTGTGTGAGCCTCAAATATTATTTGGTTTTGATGTTTGATGATAGAAGAATGACATGCAAACATGTTCTGTTAAATTACTGCAGGCTTCAGGGCAAATGTAAACAACTCCCCCTCCCCTGAAACCACATATTGGACTTTTAAAGACAAGTTCGCAGCTTTCACTTCAGTCAAATTCAGTTTGCTTTTGTTAATTTTCATTACCAAAGCAAAAGCAAAACTTGTATTGTTTAATTTCTTTGTCATTCCTAGTTTGTTTTTAAGAAGGAAAACAAAACCTATTAAAATTGTAAATCAGGTTTGGCGTGAAAAAATCTGAGATTTTATTTCTTGGCCATATCACTCAGCGCTGCTTTCGACCACATCAAACAGTCTTCATCATTCATTTATTTACTTTTGTTCAGTGGAGGTACACAAAGCGGTACATTTTCCCGGTCCCCCCCCCTTTTCAAACTCGCCCCTGAGCGAAAAGGGAACGAAAGAAGAAAATCTTATAAACCTGCCCTTTGTCCTAACGGTGAATTACACGAATAGTTGATTTGATTTATCATAATTGCAAAAAATACAAATTTATATACAAAAACAATAGTAAATGGAATTTGCTCAGTGGCTGGGTGGATTTAATCCAGAGTAATTTAAGACTTTTCATCTTAGCTGGATTGTAAATTAAGCTTTGAAGTTCATTCTTGATTTCTGAAAGATAAGGTAACAAAAAATAATCATTAAAACACTCACTTTTCTTCCAGAGCTTTCAGCTGCATCACATGATCTTCTGACAGTAATAATCTAATAATAATAATCTTTGTTCCAGTGTCAGACTAACTTCATAGTTAAGACTCAGATTTTTCAGTCTGTTGTGGTTGTTTTGAGGTTGCAGAAATGAATTTTTTTGTTTGTGTTTTTGTTTTTGTCCAGGCTGGTTACGGGTACGGCCTGCCCATCTCTCGGCTGTACGCGCGCTACTTCCAAGGAGACCTGAAGCTTTACTCTCTGGAGGGTTACGGAACGGACGCTATCATCTACATTCGGGTAACAGAGTTTTCTGCCATCAGCATGTGTGTGTGTCTCAGCAGGAAAGGGAGAATGCATGAATTATTTACATTCTACCTTAAATTTACTCTCTCAATCTTCTGTAGGCGCTCTCCACAGAGTCCATCGAGAGGCTGCCCGTGTACAACAAGTCAGCCTGGAAACACTACAAGACGATCCACGAGGCAGACGACTGGTGCGTCCCCAGCAAAGAGCCCAAAGACATGACAACGTTTCGCAGTTTCTAGCTGAACGGAGGCCAAGTGTGCGAGAGATGAGGGATGTGTGTTTGTGTGTAATGGTGATTATCTTTTCAGATTACCTTGTACAGAAAGTTAAAAAAAGGAATAATAGAACAAAGTTCTGGTGCCATAAATTTTATGTTGAACAGAAGAGAGCAAAAAAAAAAACCCATTTGCCTATCTTCTCCTCGTTGTTTACTACAATTGGTAATGACTGGAAATAATCAGGACCAAGTTTCTAGAGAGCTACAGTGCTGTTTCAGGACTGATAGTACTGATATTTCAGTTTTAACAAAGGCATGACATGTTGTCTCATATAATAACAAATGTGTGTTCATTAATTCATATTCATTATGAACACCTTAAAAAGGGTTTTAATTGAAGAAATGCAAAGATGTCCTGAGCTGAACACATCTGTGAGGGCTCTGCTGGACAAATCACGGCATGGCGTTCATGTTTGTCAGTTACCTTCTCCGCTTGAGTTTGCTACGCACCTTGAGAAGATTTGCCCTGTTGTCTTGAATTATTTTTCAGAAGTCTCACTTAAAAACCTGCTTGTTTTTCCGAATTGTTGTCAGAATTCTGAAAAGTTTTCACGCACACAAAAAAAAGTGTTTGTTTTTTTGAATAATTTTTTTCAGAATTCTGAGACGTTTTCACAGGAGAAAAAAACCTTGTTTTTTCTGAATTAATGAGATACTTAAAAAAGCAGCAAGGAGCCCAATGGTCTCCTGAGTCACCACATATCCAGCCTAAATGCATTTTAGATGCATCGTCTTATATTCATGGAGCATCGATTCAGCTGATCCTGGTGAAAAAGCAAAATGTTCAGCAGATCAGAATGAGCTTTTCACAGGAACAACTGCAAAGCTGACGTTCTGTAAATAAGAACTTCTATTAGGATTTTGACGTTGTTTTTCTCATTAATTCAGAAAAACAAGAGCAGAAAAAGAAACATTTCCCTCATAATTTTAAGTTACTATTTTCATCAGTTCAGAGAAGTAGGTCAAATGTTTTTTTTTAAAAAATATATCAATAATAATAACTAATTATTATAGCACCTTTCAAGGGACCTGAGGTCGCTTTACAGAGTAGGAAAAAATATAACAGAAAGTAACATAAGTAAGTAAATGCATTACACTTCCGTTTTAACCAAAATACAAGTAACAGTATATATGTGATAAGCTAAAATCAAGTGTGTTGGTCAGATAAAATTCATTTTTTGATGATGCTTTTAGAACAAGATTACGTTAAATTATGAGCTGTGTTTGTATTGACAGATTTACTGAGGAATTTGCTCTACTGGCTTTACTTTAATGAAAGTTGAACTTTAGCTGTTACAGTCTGCTCAGCTCATCTGTTCACTTTGTGTGCAGTTTGACACTTTGCGGGAAAAAAAAAAGGAAAACTTGTTACACAGTCAGTCGCTGCTCGTGTTATTTAATGTGCAAAAAGTTTGTGTTTTTGGTTCAAATGTTTGCATTTAGGTCGTTCTCCTTCAGTTGGATGATGCATACCAAGAAGCAACATGTGATCAAAAATATATTGACAGATTTACAACATATTTAGTTCTCTTCCTGAATTCTTATTTTGAAAATAAGGTGCTGCAAATTTGAAATGTGCTGTATTTTTCCTCACAGGAGTTGTGTTAAAGTATAAAAGAGGAAAGTATAGTATTTGGGTTGCTGGAAAATAAATGAAAGTTTGTATTTTCTGCTAAAAAGCAGCAGTTACACTATATGGATCATGTTCAGGACAAAATAAATATTTCAAACAGATTCCTACTTGTGTCAGATATTTGTTTGGGTGGAGTTTGACTCTGATCAGTTATTTTTTGTATGTAGTTATCAACGTGTAACATAAGTGATCATAAGTACAGTAACATGATATTGAAGCAGTATTTGGTGCAAACGGTGCTACAATACAGTGAACTCTTATGGGACATTTTGGCTGTGCCATTTATTTTTTAAAATCAGTTAAATGCCAACATAATTCATGGAAAGCATTAAAATGCAATTATTTTTACTGTGGAAATGTTGCGTTATGTATTCAGGATGATGCATCACAAGGGGAAAGTTTGGAATAAATTATTCCAAATGATTTAGGCTCTTCCATATCTGAGACAGACCACCTGCTGACAGATTTACATAAAGTGTATGGAAGAGTAAAGAAGTGAAAAAGCCTGACAGCAGTCCAAAACATCCCACAGCCTCAAAAGTGTCAACATCATTTAAAAATGAAGGCCATTAAAGCAATTTTATTACATGATTACTGCAGGATTGTGTTATTTCTCTAATTTTTGTCAACCTTTCTCATGAGTAATAGTGTAAAAGTGTGTCTGGTTATCTGGGGATCCATGTAAATGCAAATAAACTGAAGCAGGGAGGAAACCAGCACACCATATATGGTGAAAATTAGTTTATTGATGCTGTATGTACCAAGACATGTTTCTCGGCTTCAGAATGTGTGGAAAAACATGATTTTCTTGCAGTCCAACATGTCGTATTCAATACAAAACATGGAATCATGCTTGGGAAGAAAACAGGAAGCACTTCAGTTTGGCTGTGATCGTCGTTCAGCCTCACATTCACACACCACGCCGTGCTCCCGACTCACGCAGGTCCTTGTCGTAGGAACATCTTACCGTCTGATGGACCTGCTGTGAGGTGTGCGTGTAGCAGACCTGCATGCTGTGTGTGTGTTTACATGGAGCATCGTGGTACCATCTCAGCGACACAGTCAGAGTCAGGGACAGCAGAAGCAGCATTCACTTCGTCGCTACTCGATTTGTTTGTTGAATTTCATTCAGCAAAAACGACGGCCCTGCTATTCTACTCAGTAGAAAAAGTTTAGATAGTATAAAATGAACAATGGTGTTTAGGTAAAAAAAAAAAAAAAAAAAAGGTTAATGTATTTAATAGGCACATGTATAAAACTTTTTATACATTTAAAACCTTGTCGCCTATTGAAGCTTAAAAAGACAAATATAGTGCTTTTATCTGAACTGTACAATAGCCATTCCTGCAAAATACTTGTACATGGAAACAGGCGAGTTATACTAGCACAAATATAAAATGCTGAAAAAGCAGTATACATGTGACTTCCATAGGTAAATATGTGCATGATCTGACAACTACATTAGATCTGAAAACATACTTTTTGTATCAATAGCCTCTAGCTTTTTAGTGGTAATTAAAATAATAAAAAAATTCATGATTCCTTTTTGGTCACGTATGCAACTTTTTTGACATTCCCCATCTTTCAGTTAAAATGGTATGAGCTGAAATTGGTTTAAATATTGAAGAAAAACAGTGATGAGAACAGAAGCAGGATGGTACAGTATGAACAGAAATCATAACTGGCACCTCAGTCGACACAGGAACACTCCTGGCAGGTTGGCGGAGTTAACATCATGTGGCAGGAACGTCATGGCACCAAAAGTACTCGTATATAAAAACGGTGCTCGTGGTTCTGCTTGTGATGAAGTTTATGAGCTGCACGGAGTTGCTGCCTCAGCACACAGAGTCAGTACTGGCTGGAAGTTTCCCACTGCGTCGAACCTCCTTCTCTTTTTTCTCCCTCTGTTTCTCCAGCTTCTCCTGAGCTTTCCGCAGCTCCTTCAGCTTTTTCTTGATAGTTGAACGGTCACTCTGGCTCTGCACTCCCAGTGCCTGACGGAAAAAAAGTGCAGATTTAGAGCAGAAACATGCAACCAAAATTCTTAAACATGAGAACATTTTCATGTTTTCTTATAATGTAAAATAATGGGAGGTTTGGGTTTTGTAATTTAGGTTTGTCTCTATGAATGTACTGAATGCATTTCACACACCTTGTATTAGCTTTGAGTACTTTGTGTGCACTTTCCTGGGTTTAAAGAGAGGCTATACCTCTTAGCTGTCGCTAGTTATTGCACTTCGTACCTTGTAGATATGAATTAACAAGTGAGTGCACGCACATTTTCAGGTAAAGAAGGACAGGGGTGGGGTGGGGGTGTCAAGGGAGCTCTTATTTGTATCATATTGTGTGCCTCCTGTATGTGCTTTATATCATGTAATGTATGTCTACACTGTCTCAGTGTTGTCATTTTATGCTCACCTGTTGTATGTTTCTGTAATGTAAGTTTTATTTTGTATGTCACAGGGATCGCAGATGGAAATTAGCTTATAGCTGTAATCTGGTGCAATGCATCTCTTCTCTTGTGTTAGAGATCAATGTCTTTTGTGCGTGGTCCCTGACAAATAAACTATATTAAATAAATAAAATGAAACATTTCACTTAGGGGTCAAAGGGGCTGCAGTTAATTTTCCTTTTTCATTTATCAATTTATCTTTACAGTCAGAAAATAGGGAAACATTTCCATAAATTAAGAGCTTCAATCTAGAGACAAACAGTGCAAAAACCAAACATTTTCAATTAACTAATATTGGAAAGTAAAATAAGTGTAAAATATTTGCACTTATGAGGCTGGAGTGAGAACATTTTTGGCATTATTTTTGAAAAATTATTGTTAACAGTTCACACAGTAAAACTGTTTATGCAAACAGATTTCTGCAGAGTGACAAATGGAATATGTGACTAACAGCAGCTCTACATCACAGTTGCAAAAGATGACCTCATATTATTAAATGTTACAGTTTCATTGTCCTTTGGAATCATGATGAGGCGAAACTGTGAGAAATTTGGAAAAAACAAATACTTTTCCTTGGTAACAGGATTAAATATTTAAGTATAATTTCAGTCTGACTAAATACACTTACTCAAAGAAAAACAAGAAAACTACGACGTACATCAATATGTTGTCTTGTCATCATCTCAGTTCAATGTTCTTGTCAGAGTATTTTCTCTTATGTATGTTCTTAATATTCATTTTCCCTCTAATGTCGCAGAAAAGTAAAAAATGGATGAGGAAAGAGATGAAAGAGTTGTCTGTAGTTGCAACTGTCGACAGGAGAGAATACTTTTGGTCACAAGGTGGCAGTCAAAGGTCGCTGACAAGACCTGATTCAAACAGGACGTATTTAGCAAAGCAGAAACATCATCACTCTTATATTATCATCATCAGCTGCTTTGCTGTTTTTCTTTACCTTTAGCTTGTCGCTGTCCAAATACAGCAGCTGCTGACCGTCCACTCCCTTCGCCGTGAATTCAGGTGTGTATTGGTCCATGTTCATGCCCATCAACCAGTGACAGACCTGTTGATTGGTCCATTCAGAGACAGGTCGGTTCTGCCACTGATATTCTTTTCCTGTTGCTACTGGCTCATCATCCAAAGTCTACAGAAGACACCCACAATACAGACAGATATCATAAAAATAAATACACTGTTGTTTTCTTTGAGCCATTTTTATATATTTTTTAATTGATTTCAAATTATTTCCTGAAAATTTGAATGCAGGACTCAGAAAGTCAACTGTTTGACATCAAATGTTATTGTATTCCAAAGGAAAAACATCTGCATGTTCTGTGCATGGAGGAAAAAAAAAAAACAGTAACACAAATAGTAAGTTGTGCGACACATAAATTATTTTTTTCTACTCCATTATAAAATCTCTTCAATAAATGCTGTTTGAATTTGTTTCAACTGACTAAATTCATTTTCTACGGGTGGAAAAAATTACTAAAGAGCACATTAAATTAGGGAGGGAGGAGTCTGAGGGTTTAAAATAAAAAGTAGAACATGTATACAACAAAAACAAAAACAACAGTGTGCAGTGTACATATTTCCCAAGCTAGCGCTAAACACATGCGTTCAATGACAGCAAAATACCAATAACATTTCCAGATGCAGGTGTATGTCTTCATCTTGAGACTGAGACACTGGAAGCTATAATATCAGTACGAAGAAAACAAAAAGAAGCTGAAACACCGCTGAGCAGGCAGCAGAATTCGGTCAGCCAGTCGTTCTGTGGTCTGCCAAAGCTTGTAAAGAACATGAAGCACTGGTACGACAGTTTTTACAAAGGCAAAACGTACAAACTGTTAACATCACAGCTGACTGAAGAAAAGCTAAGCCACATGACTTGTTTTCGCACAAAACAAAACAGCTTTAACACACACATGCAGCTCTCTTCTATCCCCTCTGCATTCACAATTTAATCTCAGCAATGAAAGGGGGGAGGCTCAAAGAACATGCTTGAGAATGTCCCCTTTCAGCTGCATCAAGGCGTCCCACGCGGCTTTTGTGACTGTGCAACAAGGAGAGCACTCACCTCGCTGGAAGAGAAGATTAA
This sequence comes from Naso thynnoides, assembly GCA_029783665.1. Classification (NCBI taxonomy): domain Eukaryota; kingdom Metazoa; phylum Chordata; class Actinopteri; order Acanthuriformes; family Acanthuridae; genus Naso; species Naso thynnoides. The sequence goes on along the minus strand of JAQLOL010000005.1, from coordinate 13,101,962 downwards.
AGTGTGCGAGCGCCCAGACAGATTGGGTTCAGCGACTAACCCAGAGATGTCTGAACTGGGACTGGCTGCGTTAGAATCATCTATGACTGAAAAACTCTGGAACAAGTGGAAACAAGGAACGCATTTACTACAGTAACACATTACCAAACTGTTCTTCACTAGGAGAAGCAAACAAACACAACACTACAGGTGTGAGAGTTACGTGCAGTGCTGTTTCCAAAAGCTCTAAAATGATTATTTTTGATGAAAACTGTGGAAGCAATCAACATCATTCATTGGTGCAAGAGGTAATCTTCAACATGTGAAAGGAAGGCAGAAGATCAACTAACTACAATGCAGAACTACAATGAGAGTGAGTATAACAAGAACCAATCCACCACCCAAACTACATCAACAACTTCTAAACTACAACAACTAACACTGAGAACACACACATTTCAGGTATGGGGTAATGTTTTCATTTTAGTCTGGTAAGGGCCAGTAAGATGAACTGTGATAACACACTTGACCGCGACCCACTGAAAACAGAGACTTAATGATGCACGTTAATACATCGCACGAAACAGCACATTTAGTAAAACCAGGTCATATTTTATGGAGAAAATGTCCTCGGATTTCCCCCCTGATGTCCTACGACTGCTCTGTCTGTCTGTCTGCAGCCTTTTATTTCGCAGAGCTGTCACCAACAGCTGCAGCTTCGGTCTGCAGGCAGCCTACGTGTTGCTTTCAGGAACCTCTGTGAATCACAGAGTTGAGGCAGAGCAGTCGTAGGACATCAGAGGGAAAA
>JAQLOL010000005.1:13088740-13101030 GCA_029783665.1 Naso thynnoides | reverse complement strand
TGGAGCCTTCCATTATGTTGGACTAGCTTTACCCTTTCAGTGAGGACAAAAATACATTATAATTATCATATATTTTACAGCTGGCAAAAACATCAATGGTAAGAGCAGAATGACTGAAAAAAACAAGTTTGTGTCCCCACTGATGTTATATTTTAATCTTACTCGTGTACTAGGTTGGGAAGTAACGCATTACAGTAAATTTATGACTTCTCCCAGTAACTAGTAAAGTCAGGGATTACAACTGCCAAAACAGTAATTATATTACAGTTACTGATTCAAGTAATGCTACATTACTGTGTTATTTTCTGTCCTCTGAAATCTTAAGGCGTATTTGATTTAAATGGTTACAAATGTTGAAGTTCTAATAAGATACTGATAGTGTTGCTACGCAACAATCTTTAAATCAGTAGCCAACAAAACAAAGTTGTTGTTCAAATAAGGTGGATTAAGTTTTGATAGCTGACTAAAAAGGTAGTGTGTCACTTTTTTGAGAAGTTGGTTAGGTTCTGAAAGTAGTAAAGTTATGAGTAACATAACTAATTACCTTTGATACAAAGCAATAAGAAAAGTAAATGTATTACTTTTGTAAGGATTAATTAGCAATAAGTAACTTTTTACTGTTTTTGAGTAACTTGTCCAGCGCTACTTATAACGAGTTTAATACTGTTTAACTAATATCAAAGTAATGTTGCCCAGGATACTGATACTTTCTTTAATGTTTGTGTTCACGTAGAGTTGGAGGAAGTTACATACCTTATTCTTGCGGTCCTGGCTTTGCTCACTGCTGGTCTCAGCTGCAGTGTACGGCAGGCTGCTGCTGGAGGACGAGGGCTCTCTGTCTCTGTCCCTCTCCTTGTCTCCAAACCAGGAGAAGGGCATACAGGTGGGGATGGAGGTCATTGAATCTGCAGGGGACAGGTTCCCTCCAGACTCCTCCAGCAACTCTGCCGATCCCCTGAGCATGTGCACAAGAGGAAGATGAACTTCTTCACACTCAAGCTTTCATGATACCTTAGTAGATGATACATTGCATACACAAGGACTCATTAAGAAATAATGGTAACACTTTATTTAAAGCGCAGATCTATAACGCATTATGAACATACTTATAATGCGTTATAGGCACCTATAGTGCTGTATAATCAGAGTTACAAGCAAGGTTGAGATTAACCCAAACCTTAACCATATAATGCATTGTAAATGTGTTCATAATGTGTTATAATGCATTATAGAGACAGGCTTCACAGAAAGTGTTACTGAAATAACTATCAGTTATACAACAAAATCCCAATTTCTTTCGAAATTTGGCAGTAGAAATGTCAGAAAGCTGGACTTAGTTTTCATTAAAGACCAGTCATTTACTTTACATGTTTAACAACTTGACTAAAAATGTTTGCATAAATAATCCAGTTAAATTTTTCTTTGCCATGTATCTGTAGCCCTTCTACAAAAACATGTGTAGCACTGGATAACTCCAACAAATCTGTTTCAAAACATCAAAAATAACCACAACTTAAAAGACCTTTGGAAAAATTTGTCACCTTTAAATGATAAATTGAGCTATAGCATACCGACTGTCCAAAGACGCTCTCATCGCCTCCTTGTCATGTTTTTTTCCTTTGCCCCCTGACTTCCGGAGGCCTCTGTTGATGACCAGCAACATTTCTTTGTAATTGCAAAAATGATGGTTAACTTGAAAACAAAGGACTCTGATTACAAAGTGGACTTACCCAAAATCTGGAAACCTTCTTTTGGATTTTCCTGCGGGTGAGGTCTCATTTGGCTCCTCTGAAATAAACAATCATCATCAGGCTCAGCAACAATGCAACAGAAAAGATTGCTTTAGCAGCCACCGTGTTTTGGTCGCGCATACCTTTGAGCTCTTTGCCCTTGCCTTTGGACTCCCTCTTCTTGACATTGCGCATGAAACCCGTGGGGGAATGTGGGAACGAGGTGTCTTTAGGAGATGATAAAGAAGGACTTCCACTGCTTTCAACGCTGTCTCCCAGGGATGGAGTCAAAGACGGGCTGCTGGTGAGCTCTGTCTTACTCTTGGATTTTTCTCTTGTCTCCCCCTCATCTTCTTTCTGTCCATTGGCAGGGTAGCAGACAGGCACTGGGAGGGACAGGCTCTCCTGGATGGACCTCCTCCTCCTAGGAGATTCCTGCTCCTCCTCTTCTTCAGTTTCCTGTGAGGGCAAAACTAATTATTTATTTATTTACAAGTACAATGCAAGGAAGAGGGAACAGGAGATATTTGTGTTTTTAATATTGCATAAAAGCTCTGTTGCATAGCTCTGACTGGCTGAGTTTTGGCCGCACACACTGTACATGGAATACCCGTCACACTACTGTTATACCAGAATAAAGCTAGAAATTAACTTCTTGATGCAAAAGCATCATTCTACGATGTTTTAAATTTATCAAACATTTAAGATTAGCTACAAAAAGTGTATTTTTAAAAAAAAAAAAAAAATTTTTTTTTAAACATTTAAAAAAAACCTTTTTTTTTTGCAAATACAGTCAGATGTTCCCTATTGAATTTTAGGGTATGATAAGATATTTCCAACAAAATGGTCGCACAATGCCAACTTTGTTTCATGAACGTTTTTTTCCCCTACATTATTCTGAAACATAAAAACCAACTTGTTCATTTTGTTGGTCAGCACATTTACACAGTAGTGTTAAATACAACTGAGGTTAACAGGCGCTTTGCTTTAAAAATAGGGAAAAACAAAATGTCTTGTCACAATTAGTTTTAACTCAAAGAAGGCATTTTGAGCGTGAACTTTCTTGACGGGATTTCAGGTTTTATGTCCTTCCTTACACCCAACCTCAGGATACGTTTAGACGAGAGAAACCCTACTAAACACAGAAAAAAATCTGTGTTTACATAAACAACCGAAAGCACTGCAGTATGCATGCCAGGCCGGTAGTTGGCAGTGTAACTTCGTAATAACAAACCACAGGAGACGCTGAAGTTGATTACGTCCTGCTGCTGCTAAGCCCTAAACTGCCACAAATTAATAAAATTCAGCTAAAGTTTGACTTCTAAAATTAGTCTACGAACTCTTAAATTTGCCTCGACAGACTGTTTGAATATTCAACTTGTTTTGGGTGCACTATGGAGTGTTTAATCAGAGTTTGGTGGTGGCTACTGCAGAATGCACTGACTTGCACTAGCATTAGCATTAGCACTCTACACTCTGAAACCCTGTTTCAAAAGTTGGTTGTTTCAGGGGCACCAGCACGTCTTTGTCCTGTAAAACAACGACCAAACCGCAACTAAAGTTTACAGATACAAAAACTTGAACCATGTAAACAGCCTCCCAAGCAGCTGGCTGTTTTTTTCCCACTTATATGCCAATACAAAAAGGGACTTTGGTTTGCAGCAGGTTTAGAAATGTATCAGTACCAGCTGCCACTGGCTGACCTGGGAGTGACTTGAAGTCACAGCGAGGCTCTCCTTCAGTTTGCTGCGTGACGGAGGCTGGCGTTTGGCCTTCTGAGCCAGCAGGCCTTTGGCTCTGTGTGCACTCGTGTCCAAACGCTCAGTCTCAGGGACCAACTCGCTCCAGTCTTGTTCTTCACAAGAGACATAAACAGAGCAAATAAGAAGACACCGCACAGTTTTAATTATTATACAGCATCATGACGTGTACTTGTAAATGTTTTACAGATCAAACAAAGTTTGATGTGTGTGCTTCCGTTTTAAATTCAATGAAATTCTAGTAAACCTTTGTACCTAGTAGTGAGTCATCAGACTGACTGTTGGTGACTGGGTCCTGGCTGCTTAATCTGTCATCTGCTGCTGAGCCCTCACCATTCTGAGGCTCCAAAACTGAGGCCCCTCTGGACTCCAGGACAGTTATCTGTGGACAAAACAACACCGGCTCATTTCATGGTTTCAGACAACTCTGCTGTGCTGCAAGCTTTTTCTTTTTTTTTTTCCCTGAGCTGGAGTCTTACCCTGCTCTGCAAGCTCTCCAGCTGCTCCTTGTACCACTTGTCTTTTTCATCTAGACTTTTTTTCAGCTCCTCCTCTTTCTTCACAAAGTCTATCTCTCTGGGGAGGAAACAAAGTAATGTAGTTTCCCATCAGTCTTTTAACTTGTAAACACGTCCTATTTTATGTTTGTATTAAGCCAGAGAACTGAAGATTTTGGGTTCAAACAAATGTTATCTTGACTGCATGAATGCTTGTTTTGGATGTTATATTTTTACATTTACTTGATAATTAATTAAATTATGATTACACATAATTAACTAATTGCATGTTTATTATCTGAACAAAATCATTTTGGTCAACATTTGCTGTTTTAAAACATGTTAAATAAATAAATTGACTTGAGTTAACCACTGGGTCAAACAGTCTTGACCCCATCAAACAGTATAGAGTTGTGTAACTCAAGACAAACTTACTTCTGCTGGTAGTCCTTGAGCAGTTTCTTGGCCTTGTTGTACTTCTTGTCCAGAGTCTCATACTGAGCCTGAGTCTCAGCTAATTGTTCATTCACACTCTTACACAGATCCTGGGCTTCCAGCCAGTAACTCTCCAACTTCACAAGTTTTTCGTTGGTATCCTCAATCTTTTGCTCCAATGCAGACTCCCTGGCTTCCCACAAGGATTTGTCCTCCTCAGATGCCTTTAGCTATACAGAAAAAGTCTTATTATTTAAAGGCTAATTTAAAAAAAAAAAAGGACATCTTTTTTTTGCCTAAGACAGCCTGTGAGTTACTTGTATTAAAAAGTAATTTAAAAGGACAAGGTCACACTGACGCAAAAAGGCTTCTGAGAAACCACCATTCTCAAAAAAAATAAACATAAAACAGTACAATTACTAAAAATGTTTACCAAAACTTATTTTCTATTTTACTTTTTTAAAACAAGGTTCAATATTCATTTCTGTTTCCAGCATCATATATTAATCCCTCTTGTATATTATATGAATATCTTACATAATAAAAAAGAGAAAATCTTGATAGTTGATCATATTTAACATACCTTTTCCTTAAGCTGACTTATTTCAGCTGCAGCAATACTGTGTTTGAGCTGCAACTGAGAAACAAAAACAGAGAAATAACAAATTCAGTTACAGCAGTTACTTTAAGTCTTGTCTTGTCTAAACAGAATACTGAACCTTTGATATTTTAAATCACATTAGACTTAAAATGATGATGCTGGGATACCTCTTTAAACTTGTAGGCCATCTGAGAGCTGTCCATGTTGGTGGGCATAAACAAAGCTTCTGAATCGGGCAGCTCAAACACCTCTGTGTTCCGCCCTGGAGAGAAATTAGATCCCAGAATCCCCTCATCTGCTCCGTCCTCCTCCTCATAGCGCTCCTCCTTGAAATATGACATCACGCATGGCATCACATATTACAAATACCAACACACCCAACATGCACAGGAACATGCTCAGCGTGTGTCAACAACACTCCCAGGGGCACAGTTCACCACAGTCTGAAGGGAACATTGTACCATCATCATAACCAAAGAGTGGTTGGCTGGCTCACAGGAAGGCCCTGCAGGAGTTTGGTTTCATAAGTCTGCAGGATCGTATGCATTTACATAAACAATATTATCAGTGAAAAATAAGATACTCATCACACCTTATCACACATTCACACACTTTGCATAACATCAGAGCCTCTTGGAACAGTGTCCACTTACTTTGCCTGCTCCAGCAAATCCCACATAGTATACTGTGTGCTCAGTCACTCTATTGTAACAACAGGGGCCTGTGGCTGCTTGAACTTCAGAGAGCAAACATTTCACAACTCTGGCAGACAGGCAGCGGTCAAATAAACACCTTCCAACACGGCAGAATTGTGACACATGGCTTACACACAGCCAGCTGCACCCTGCTCCTGCTCAGCCTGAGTGGGATTGAACTGGGCGTGGCAAAGGGGCTAAGGGAGTGTTAATGCCATGCCGACGTTTCTGACTTATCAATTGTGTTCATGTCAGCATCCCAGTCAGAATTCTACAACGTACAAGGTAATATCTTCATTCTTGTGCAACACAGGGCTGCCACATGAAAGTTTGTGGTACTTCATATAATACAACAGAATAGAACAAAATAATAGAAGAGCATTTATACACAAATTTGCACGGAGACCTATACACATTTAGGAATATTTTTTTACACTTTGTTTCACAAAGGTGTCTTTGTTGGAATGTAAACAACAGCAATATGATAGTGATAACAATATGGTTCACATCTTCAAATCAAAAGCTTGTTATCGAAGAAACATTGTCCATTAACTTTAAGTCATTCAAGCACCAAGCATCACTGATGTAAAACACATGATGTGTTCAAAACCGTTCCCTATCATGGAAATATTGCACTTTACAGAGTGTTCACCATTTTGTAGTAGTGTTCAAATTCTTAGTGGATATCTTCATTCACTATATAGTGCACTATAAAGTACCCACAATGCACAGCCAATTTCAGTGTACATATGATGTACCCTTCATTTTACTCCCATATACCACAATGCAACTTGGTCACGCATATCCGAAGGAGAAGAAGTAGTTGCTAGAAAGCCAGTAGGGTTTGCTAATGTTAGTTAGCATTTTAGCTAAAGCTGGTCAGCGAATTAACCAAAGGTGTCGTAATAAATGCCTGATGGGACATTGCATTTGCCTCAGTCTGTGCCCAGAAGCAAAAGCTTTACCCAAAGTAGCCAAAACATTCAGAGGACTTATATTCTAACGGCTTTAGCCACCGATACCTAAATTAGCAGCTAGCTTGTGTGCTTGTGAACCATTACAGTTACTGTGGGCTATTACAGCTTGCGACTGGGACATAGGACCATAGCTGACAAGACAAATATCCAGATCATTGGAATTTCACCCGTTTATTTGGAATTAAACATTGAAAGACCTTTCTTGCAATGTCAATATAACCCCCATACATTTCAAAGCTGCACTCCTGTGTGCTTGTTTTTTTTAAATTATGCTGGGTGCACCTGCTTGCGTCGCATAAATGTCTCATGCATCTACTGACGTAAGGATGTTTAGAAAACTTATATGTAATGTCTGAAAACTTGTTTGGTAATTCCCTATATAGTTTACTACATAACAGACATATATAGGGAATAGTGACTAGTATAGTGAATGGTAAATGAGTGAGTGAATAAGTGAATGATTTCGAACAGAGCTATGGAGTCTGCTGTCTCTCCTCTTCCTGCCAAGAAGCTCTAATATATCCTCTTAAGCACTTAAGGAAGTGACTGAAAGTAAGACAAATGTGGACAGCTAACATCAGCTCAAGTCTACTGGTCAATGTAACAGTCAAAGTACGATATAAAGTATAATGAGCATAAAATCATCTTGTTGGCAGTAAAAGCTTGCAAGTTGTGAACATGGGAATGTTTCCCATTTCTACTATTCATCCCATATGACGTGAACAAAGCATAAGGTTAAGCAGTAAGTGGGCCTTCTCAGCAGACTCACCTCCTCCGTAGAGTGTTCATAGGGGTCATCCAAGTGTTGACGTTGTTGCTGCTGGTTCTTCTCCTGCTCTAGTGTCTCACTTATAAGGCGGGCGACCTCACTTTGCGTCCCTGGCTTCTCCCGTCCAATCAGGAACCTGTTTTTTAATAAAGTGTTAGTGTGTCATACCTTGAGACAGTTTACATGTTGCCTGTATGATGCAGTTTAGATCTGATCCCTATCATGTAGGGCTGCATTTAAAAAAAATATTTTTCCATTTAAATCAATCATCAGTTTCAAGATCTGATATCAATTCATAAAATCCCGACTTACTTACTTACTTATTCTGATATACCGCTTTCCTGTGGATGTGTGACAGGGTCCAGAATTAACACTTGCCGAGTGCTGAACGTGTTAGATTTTCCCATTTGGCGAGTAAATCTGACAACGACTATCCACCACACTTGTGAATTAATGTTAAGGAATGTCAAACATCCAAGCAAAAATGATGTGACTGACATCACTAACTGAATTCATATTGAACTGATTTTGGAAAATAGAGGGGATACCCAGCCCTTCTGTCATGTGTGGGTGTTTCACTTCCCTGTGATAAATCCCTCTAGATTCAAATAAACAAAACTCAGCTGTTCTCCAGTATTTTGTAATGAGATACTAGTAGCTCTGTTTTGTCAGCAACAAAATCTTTTCATTGTGGTTGTTCTTAGCAGTCGAGAAGATAAACTTTGAGCTGACCTCACTGTGCCTTTAGTGTTCTTCAGGACTGTTGCTGCAAATAGTTGGGTGACTCCCACCAGACTGATACCATCCACCTCCACTATCTGGTCATTCACCTGTATGCTAAAGACACAGAAGACAGTAATTAGAAGTCAAGATTTGCAAAGTACTTTCACATTAAGCGCTGTAGTAAAAATAAAAATACAGTAGCCTCAGTGCAGTAGGGGGAAAAAAAATCTAAAAATGCCTGGGAAACACAGACTATTTTCTTTAGCTTCCTCAGGAGGTTATTAATAAATCCGGACGTCGCTGTCTTGTGAGTCACTAGGCCCTTGGGGAATGATTCCTTGAATGCGACATGAAAAGCTGTTGTAGTGGTGTCGTGTACAGTGGGTGTGTGCCATGTTTCCGTTTCACAAATAACACAACTAGTGACTTTTTTGTGACCTAAATGTGGGAGCGGCAAGAAGCTGTTTCAGAGCTTCAACTCACCGTCCATCATTCTCAGCTGCTCCTCGCTCTGTTATTGTTTTCACAAAAATGCCAAGCTTCTCCAGACCCTGGTCAGCTCCCACTCCCATTCCTATGATACTGATACCAAGTCCGTTGTCTCCTAAATGCAGAGAAGTTATGAGGATTTTAAAGGTATTATTAAAGGAACAGGCTCAATTTCAGTGTTTATGCCCTTGAAACACAGTTAAGATTATGTACAAGATCAAGATTAGTAACTGTGTGTGTTGTGGAACTTGCTGGAAACTGCTTTTATGCTTAAACATTTATTTGCATTTCAGTGTTTCCCACAGAATCACAATGTAATTGTGGTGGAGGTTGTTCGGAAAAAATAGAAAAAATAGTTACTAAAATAGTACTTACTCGATCAGCATTATACTGATTTTGAGTCTCAGTGTTTATAACTACTCTAACATAATGCTTGTTGTCAGTATAGATTTTAACAAAAATTTTTTTAACATGTAATCAATAAAGAAAAGTCATGAGATCAGGATGCGCTGAACCAGGCTAGTTTCAGATCTGACTGCAAAACAAAATACTTTCCATTACTCATCTGGATGAAGGAGCAAACATTAAGCGTCAGAGTACAAAATTAAACGTAAGGCTAATCCACTAACATACCTTGTCAATACAGACAACAGCTAAGTGACCAAAAAGAGGTCACGTGCAGTTCAAGCTTAGCCGTTAGTCACATTAGCTGTACTGTTAGCGCAGTGCTATGATCAAGCTTATGAGCCTTTTGCCTTTAAAGAACGCAGCAGGGTCAACAGCTTCGCTCGGGTTCAGCAGCTGATACCAATTTATTGTCAGCACACACGTGCATACATTCACTTCGTCTTTTATTCCAACTCTCTTCATTTAGCGGCTAACATCTTTATACATAAGCTCTGTTTACTTCCTGCCTCCTCCACAACAGGAAGCTCCTCTCCTTTGTTGGTTTCACTGATAAACTAAAACCCACATTGCCATCCACTGTGTCGCCGTTTTTAACGTGATATTAGTCACTGCTGCGCTGTCTGAGTGAATGAACAGGATTTGCAACTCTGTAAATGGAAAATCTATTTGTGGCGGGCCCCACAAATAAATGAATGTGTGGGAAACACTGCATTTGTCAGCCTCGATTTTTCTAAGTTAAAAAAAAAACACCTAAGTCACAACTCTTTGTGGTTAAGATATACAATTTTAAGCCATTTCTGTTCGACTTTGTAGAACTGTGGATTGTGCACATACTCACTGGTGTCTTCTGACACATTTAATTTCCCTTCATTGTTACTTAACTCACCTTTCTCAATCTCCACGGGGAACACATCCATCTTCTCCACTCTCTTCTCCAGTTCATACTCTGCAGACGCAGCGACGGGATCCACATCATCATTGCGGCGATCATACTCCTCATTTGAGAAGGTACTGAAGACCTGTGTTAGTCAAAATGCACAACTTCAAAATACCATCCTCTATGATGCTACCAAGTTACTCCAGAGCAGACAGATCTATGTGGAGTGGTATCTATGGGAACTGTGCAGACACAGGCATATTATTTTCACTTATGAGTTATTCTTATTTATCTTGGCAGGCTGCAGAAGGAAACATTCTTCATTTGCAATAAATTGCACGGCACAGGAGAAATACACTCACACTTTAGACCTTTACAAGAGAAATTATGGCACCAGTTTATCACTGAAGCACTACACTGCATGAGCTTCTGAAAGAGAGCAGAGCTCTGTGATGATTTGGACCAGTGAAATTGAATTTCACTCCTTTGTTTATTACCTGTGGCTTTTCTTCTCACGATTGTGTCCCACAGAGATTAGAAAACTACATAATCTGCAGCTATTGAACTGCACTGACTGCATTATTTACTTTGCATCTTGATCACATTTTCAAAAAGATGATCAAGTGTCAACAACAGAAGCAGAAGATGCATTCCCAAGACATTCTCACGAGGACTTTCATTTGAGTTTAAAGTAGTTGTGAACTTTGCAGGCAGACTTGCAAAGCACTGGATGTGTCCCAGAGGCTGTTATCTGGTTGAAATTACAAGGAGAACATGAGCAGCACAAAAAGTAGGGCACAGCTGGGAGAGCCAAGCAGTCAATGTTGCAAAGATCAATGTTTGGAGGCGACAAGTGTTGCCATTGGCACAGTAAGAACAAGTCAAATAAAAACCAATACAAAAAAAACCCCAAAACGAATCCCTCAAACCTCAGCACTATTTACCTTGATCACCACAAATACTACCAAGCTCAACAATATTCGGCATGAAATGGATTGGAGATGACCATCTGTTGTAACTATCGTGCTGCGATATGGACTAAAAACCATATCTCTATATTTCCATGGTTACTGGTGATACAAGAAAAACATACAGCAATATTTTCTACAAAGTGGGTAAAATGCTCATTTCTGAGTCAAAACCAATTTTGAGATGTCACCAGCACTTTCTAAAATAATCTGTGATTATATTAAACTCAAAGACATAGTTAAATATCCTTGCAGGGACAACCATTACTGCCTTTTACCAAATTTAATGTGAAGTGATTTGGACACACAGATGGATGAAACTGATCTTAACTCTTAATTTAATACATTTTATTTTGGGTTTCATCACAGTCTAAAAGCAGAAGGCTAGGCTCAAGTTGTATCAGTGTAAAGGTTTTTCATTCGTCTCTCCATATTGGCACATATGTGCATTTTCTTGTTGAATTTGATTTTTTTTTTTAATTTGTCATGATCATTACTTGAAACAAAATACTATGTTTCTATCAAACACATTTATTCATTTTTACATATTTTCTTAGGAAATGAAGATATCAAGTTAAGTCAAGTTAGAATGCTGGCATGGAAAAGCAGGAGCCACACTATAAAAAAAAAACACTGCATGCAAATTCTTGTAAGCTTGACAAGATCTGTGAGCACTGAGAAAGAAGGAATCGTTTTCACCTATAATTACTGGGGAGATGTCTTGAGAAGATTCTTTTGAAAGTTTTCCTAAATTACTAGTCAGCACACCTGTATCCTGAACTCTGATTCAAAAGCAAAATTCACACATGTTCAAACTTTGATATGTACACCTTGAAAAATTACTTTTTCCCCTTGTATGGTCAATCACATTCAAATGATTTACCAAGCATGTTGTCAGAGTTAACAGAGTCTAAATCCACAGCAAAGGGCCACATATACAGCCGTAAACGGTCCGACTAAACTCCAAAACACTCAGAACAAGCTTACTCTCAAACACTGAGGAAACCATGGCTATCTGAGAGATACTAATCCCTGTGACAAATGTTTCAGTTGTGCTCAGATAATGCCTCCATGGTAAGCACAATAAAAACAAGGTGCAGCAGATTACTTACATAAGAACTGAGTAGGGGTACAGAATTGTATGATTGATCAGGAAAAATGATTAACACATTTGCAATTAGAATGTATACAGACCTGAAGAATAAACCACAAACAATCCCCTCCTCCCTCTGTCTTTGTCTTCTCACTGTGTACGTTTTTGAACACAGCCCTAAACAGTGCTAACAGTAAGCTTTCAGGATTTCTTGAAGTGTATTCCTACAACCGTTTTACAACATCCGGCTGATTTTCACACACATTTA
>JAQLOL010000005.1:13059169-13086360 GCA_029783665.1 Naso thynnoides | reverse complement strand
TATTTATTACCCCACCTGCAAGAAAACATCTACCAGGAAAATTCTGATCAACTTGTAAGGTGACCCAGTGAGGAAACCTCTTAAAATTTAAAAAGCTGAATTCTTTGGGTATTTTTTAAAATTTTCTAATCAATAAGAAAATGACTATCATTACCACGGTAAACAACTAGTTCCGATACATTATATTTTAGTGAAATTATAACTTGACTCTAATGCACCTTTGTAAACCAGACAAACACAACATTTATGCCATATCACAATATTATGATATCCAAAATGTACAACGTCTTGTCCGGATTTTCCAAATAACTATTTTCCCTTACAGTTAAACACTGAGACTGGTTGACATGTCGAAAACTAAAAAAACACACCAAAAAAGCACAAATAAATCAATAAGGTTAAACACTGTCCAAAAACTATTTTAAATGCTGCAGACATATGTGGGTCTGTAACACTGACAACATTTCACATTATTCCACAAGCCATAGCACGTGTAGCAACAGCTAATAATCTGTACTGTTAACATCAGTAACAGTTGCTGGTTTTGTATTCAGTAAACATCTGACAGTCTGAAACTATCTTCCTGCGAACAAAGAGAACTATTCTATAATCTTTCAGTTACAATGCAATCAACGATCCTTTACCACACCCTGTGTGTTAGAGAAGGGACAACGTGTTTACTTGACCATCAACTGCTGGCGGTTTGTGCTGTGACTCTGTGGGGCGGAGCAAAGCAGCAGGTGCAGATCCTGGTCTCAGACATTTACTTTTCTGTTACGGTTAACTGGATTTTAACTCCTGTCCCAAATGTCCTCATATGATACATGACACAAAACCTAAGACAACCATCTCACGAGATCTCACATGACAATGTTAAAAATGACTGCAGTCTTTGTCCCCAGGCAGACTGCACACACCTACAGCAGAGTGTTAATCATTGAATGACTCCTGGCATTTTGCTTCATAGTATTTGGAGTGAAACTGAATTCAAACAGGTGAACAGCTGAACAAAAGAGATCACTGGTTTACAATATTTTCTGGATAAGGATATGCCAAGACACACAAATTCCGATATTACATGTTCATACAGCCAGAGGCTAAAGCAAACTTACATACTGACACAGCAGCAGTGGGGATGCAGCATTTCAATGTCCTACTAAAGTCTGACTGTGTTGCCGTATATGAAGGGGAATCTTTTCACAAAACATAATGTATGAAAAAATGCTGGGCTTTGTTTTTTTTTAACAACACCATGCAGTTATCTGAGCTACTTTTTTTCCAATGTTGGATCCACAGAAGTGCTTTTACCACAATGAAGTAGGGCCTAACTGATGTGGGATGTTTTAAGGCTGATGCTGATACCTATAAAAGAAGTAAGAAAATTCCAATATCCGATATATTGTACGATAATCTACCTATAATATTTTGAGTATGGTTATCAAATACGTGTGACAAAGACATGTAATGGAGGCAGGATATCTAACAAAATTTATTCCCAACTTCAGGGCACTAACAGTAAACACTTCACTCATTACCAATTAAATAACGCACCACCCTCTGCTGGAGAACTAGATGATTACACCATTTTAAATTAGTAGTCCAAACATTTTTTCAGCCTTAAAAACTGGTTTAATATTCCCACTTACTGAAGAACATACACGCCAATAACGATATATTTGCCATAGGCCAATAGCCCAAAATAACGGCAAACTGATATATCGTTTGGGCCTTTCAATGAAGTAACACATTGAGTACTTTAAATGTATTAAATCCATAAACATCCAATATTTGACATGACACAACTTTTCAATTTATGTATTATTAAATCAGTATTCTTTAATCCTGACTCTCTTATTTGTGTCGTTGATTTACATGTTCATACATTCATTATATGCTGAACGTGGACGTCTTCTTCACTTCACAAAGAGGAACTTTCTTCCACACAGGACACCTCCTCTGTCAAAATGACTCAGGTTACGAAGGTACCTGATCCTTTTGTGAGTCAGAAGCACAAAGCTCTTCCTCTCTTGGGCTGCATTTAGACCAAATCAGGTAATCCTTCAAAAATGCAGGTTTTCTCATTTATCTGAATGAGGCCCTTCCATGGTCTGAGTCGCAGCAGCTGCCCCCCCCCAAAAAAAAAAAAAAACTTGAAAACACAGCCCGACATCACACCGCAGCAGCCAACAGCGCTATATTGCCGCCCTTGGATTGGGGGAAGAATGGCGTACACAACTTGATGTCACACAGTGGGTCCTGTTATGTTCATTAGGTGACACTCCCACTGTCAGACAACCCTGCGGCATTTCGCCAGATCACCTGATTTGGCCTGAATACAGCCTTAGGGTGTATTCACATCAAATCAGGGATTAGGATTAAAAAGTCAGTTATTCCATTTGTTTCGGGAGAGGTTGAAGGAAAAAAAAGTGCAGAAAGTTGAAACAGAGTTAACCTTTGGGAAAATGCAACCCAACATCATACTGCTGTTATTCAAAACAATCTCAGTTGTGACACTCCCGCACCACTGCACAACCCCATGCTAATCGCTGCGACGCCTGATTTGGTCTGAGGCCTTAACTACTACCCAAGGGTGTTTGATTCCGGTGCCAGCTCTGACTAGCACACTGTGGAGAAAGATGCTGTGCTAGCGGGAATATTTTGTTAGTCATGCCACAGGTAGGAGAGCTGGCTGAGGGGCATTTGTGTGACTTACTTGGCTTACACGCAAACCACAAAACCTTGGCTCCAGGGTTTTTAATCCAAGCATGTCATTGTTTTGACAAATCCCTTTTCCTTCTAGCCTGTCCATGGCTGGCACCCGTTTAGGCAAATGGAAACTTAAAATAATGCTGTGAAATTTTTGAACTTGCTACAAATCCTCACAGTACATCATTGGTGACACTTTGATCATTCCATTGGAGGTTAAAAGATGAGAAGATTTATCACGTAGTCTGTGAACAGAAATTAATCTTCACTTAACTCAGATAATAGGGGTTTTCTTTAATCTGTAGAACATACAGGATATATATAAATATAAAAAGAATTACCTTTTCCTAGCATTTCAACTTGACACTTTGGTGCATTAAGGCGAGACGTGTAGCACCTTCTAAATCATGTTATCTGTTTGGAGAGTAAAGAGCTCTCAGACTTTGTCATCTCCTAAATTTGCAGACATTTTGGGCTGCTGCTTCTCTTCTTTGAGTTAGCTGCTATCTGCTTTTAAAACCCCCCATGGTAGGTCACACTCATAACACGCCATTAAAATGTCACACCCCTGTCCTGCTGGCTCAGTGTTTTTACACAGATGTGGATTTTTTTCCCCCCACAATCTACTGCAGGCTAACAGACGGTACAACAGTGCCCCCAGTTAGGTTCTTTGACAGCTCCTTTAATATGTGTCAGCATCACATTACTGGTGGTAGGATAATTTAGACACTGCCAGTATCTTTCATTCAGTCTTTGGAAGTACACTGACACAAACTAACATCTTAGTTACAAAAATCTTGAGTCAGCCTTTTTTTTTTTTTGCATAAAGTTATGGTCAGTATGGGAACTGCTACACAGAGTAGACAGTCAAATGTACAATTGTGAACTACAAAGCTGTGTTTATCTGCTTTGGGTGGAGGGGACACACTGTTTTTTGTGGTCCCTCTACTCCAGGTCAGCTTCTGGTCCCCTCTCCCAGGACCCCCTGCCAGGATGACTGGGACTGGGGGGGTCCACACCCTGAGATAACAGCGCATTTTAAGGCCTGGATAAACACTGAACTGCTGACAAACTATGTGGAATGCACTGGAATGATTTGTTTTCCTGTGTTAGCAAAACGTTGTTGAGATTTAGTGATGGTGGACGATATTACCTCCACTTCTACAACACTTTAATAACACTGAGTGACAGGCTAGTCTAGGGTTGAGGGGTTAGCCATAAATCAATGCATCAAATATATAAATAGATACTATCTGAAATTTTAGATTTTGTTGGCCTAAGTCCTGCCCTTCTACTTCCAGTCCATGGGACCTTAATTCGGGAAAAAAAAAAAAAAATTCAAAAGTGATCCTATGGCAAGAAAGAAATGATTTTCTGTCCCTTTTGGCTTGTGCCATGAATTACACATGACGGTTGCCAATTTAGAAGATAATTTTTCATGTCAACAAAGTCGAATTTTGTCTTCAAACGGTTAACTAAAACTGCGACTGACTGAGTAAACTATGTCTCTCGTCTTGCACAATATCATCACCAGCACTAACATAGCTGTAACATTAGCACAGCTTCATTTGTTCCTTAAGAATGAGAGAAAATGGATTAAAAGAGGTAAAAATCACTACAAGCATGGGCACGTTGAGAGCCGTAGCTAAACAAACAGAGTTTGTTAGTTCTGTTAGAGATAGTTGTTAAGATGTCGTGACAGGATGTGTAGTCTTTCTGAATACACATTTCTCTTATACTTAGGCAGCTGTGTGATAAACTACAACTTTCTTGCCTTGTAAAATTATGTTTTAAAATGACAAACACCATATTTGTGATTGGTGGTACAGTTTAAATGGGATCACAAAAAGAATGCGTCTCTTTTCATTGACTAATTAAGTTCCCATAGGGTCCACCGGAGTGGGTGTGACTTAACCACTCTATATCGTGACATAGCGCAGGTGTGGTCATCTCCTGGTTTTATCGGCTGCATTACAGTATAGTGATTGTAAAGCAATGCAATGCTCTGAAGCTACCAGCCTGTAGCCACTTGGTCATTTCATCCAAATTACTGATGACAAAAAATTTACTTCTTTAATATTTTTAAAAATATATATATAGTTGCAACATCAATCCAGTAATGCAGTCAAAAATATCCTATTTGTAACGTCTCGAGTGTGGCTTTGACCCGTATTGCCATTTAGTCTAAAAAACTTTACATATTGTTTTTGGTCTTTATAGTCTTACCCTCACTTAACCTTCACGTAATAAACACAAAACAACATGGGGGAAATCAAAGAAAAGAATATACTTAATGTGCCTCTCTGCATCTCACAAGATTCATGTACTAAGAAATTAATGAATACTCAGAATCAGGAATTCCCCAGTGGTAATAATTTAACTTGGCTACAGTCTGTAACAGAAATCATATGGGAAAATTCCTCATTTTCATGCAGACAAGTGAAAAGTCCCTCATGACTGTAACACATGATTCACTAACAGAGAAGAACCACCCTAAATAAAAAATACCAATGGCGTGCAGTGACTCAGGGGTGCCCATTATTTTTTACTATGCAGTCTGAAGTTTCACACCTCTTCCTTACTGTTGCTCTCGTTCAGCTGTGGTCCTGCTTTCACAAAGTCTTATGCAATGTCAACAATATTTCCAAAAATATACCCAAACAACGCTGCAACTTCGTGTCCCAAAAATTTCCCCTCTCCTCATCTGTTTCAAGGTAAATGCCTTCCGGGTAAGATTAAATAAATCCTGGTTTGAATTTTAGAAACCGTGACAAAGCTTATCTAATGATACAGTGCAGCAGCTGTGACGTCGACATGCCCGACAAAAGCATTCATTCTCAGCCTCGACTAATTTGTCTCGCGTCTGCAGGGAAACACCTAGGTCACACGCAATTGCTGAATCAGTGAGACTGTGGTTTATAATAGCCGTGCTGTGCAATATGTTTTCAAGTGCTTGAGAAGTGCAGCAATAGTTCACCTGTAAAATTCACAACACAAAATCCTTACCAGAATGGGATCTGTGGAGAACTTGATTTTCCTCTTTGAGGGAAGCTCCTCCTCATCCGACAGACCAGGGACCTCATAACAGTCATCGTACTCCCTATACATTTGATCTTCCTCCTCTTCCTCCTCCTCCTCCTCCTCCTCTTCCCTGAGGACCTGGTCTACATCTCTGTCATCCACAAATGCTGCGTTCTCGATACCATAGACTACTGGTGAGGCTCTATCCAGGATGCTCTGGCCCACCTGCTCCTCCAGCTCACTCTCCTCCTCGGCTACTTCATCATCCTCTGCACGATTAGCATCAAGATCTTGACTCACAATTGAATTGTCTTCCCTTTTCTCCTCTTTTAACGCAAACTGCTCATCATCCTCCAAGACTCTACCTTCACCCATGGTCTCTGCTATCCTTTGTGTCTCTTTTGCGGCATTATGCGCAGGGTTAAAGTTGACTTTTTCTGGTGGAAAGGTTCTTTTCAGGTCTGTTGGTAGGTCTTTGGGGCTTCGCACCTTCTGCTCCTCATTGACAGTGTCTTCAACATTCTCATCCTCATTCTCCTCACTTTCTGAGGACTCATTCTGAACAACAACCAATTCTGCCCGTACCATGCCCACCCCCCTGGAGTCCAGCGATGAGGCCTGGCTCGGCGGTTTGTCCCTGTTAGGACTATGCACCGTACTGTCATTACTTTTGGCTTTTTCAGGGTATTTAGCCCTGCTGGTGTTTTGAAAACCACCAGCTGATGGAAGGGGCTGCTTCACATCTCTTGGGGGCGGACTATGTGGCTTGCTTTCATCCCCACCAACAGATGTCCTACTAAATCCATCACTGGATGATGAGGAGCGCTTATAGCTATGACTAACTGGGGTTGTTTGCCCTGGTGAGACAGGTTTGTGAGGGGCATCAGTTGTCGGGGCAGTAGATTTGCATGCTGCACTGGTGCCTGGTAATGTTGGTTTAGGCCCAACACTAGATCCCAAAGACGCTGGTTTGTTTGTGACACAGGAAGCCCTGGATGTACTTTTGTTAGTGGCATCAGTAGGTGAGCTGTCCCTTGTTGAAGAGGTAGACAGAACATGTTCAGTGGTACTGTGTTGTTTACCAGACACCATTTCTCCTTTTGCAGCAGCTGTACTGTTGTCTTCTGAGTCTTTCTCTGACATGTAATTCTCCAATCTTTTGGACATGGGTCCTGCATTCAGTGATACTCTAGACGCAGGTTTTTTCTCACTATCAGCCTTCTCATCTGATCGACATTCAACTGCTGATGTAGGAGTCTGCTCTGATTTAATAGTGGTCTCAGAGGATCCTGATACTCTCCTTGTGCTTTTCCCCTCCTCAGAGGCACTGCCAAGGGACAAACGAGTCACGACTCTGTTTGGAGACTGTTTTTCAGCTGCAGGCTGTTCTTTGATGCCTCTTTCAAAGAGTTTTCTGGTCACAGAAAATTTCTCCGCCAAAGCCACTTTGTCAATCTCAACATCTTCTCCCTTGGATGTTTTATCGACATTGTGAGATTCTGGGCTTGTGGCAGTGTTGAAGTTAACTCTGTGAGTGTTGACTGGAAACTGCACCTTTGGTGGGGAAACCGTGGGCACGTCAGGCTTTAAAATCACTTTTCCCTCTTGGGACTCCTGTTGCTGACCATCCATCTGTAGGAATATGTTTTTTATCTTGTTCACTCTGGTGCCAAAAGGCCTCCCCCTCGACTCCTCCCGGGTGTCACTGGATCCATTTGCATATGATTTGGCGGCGCTCTCGGATTTTGGCCCATCAAAGGAGCATTTAATGGCGTGGAAGTCAGACTTGTATGCATTTCGGTGAGGGGACGCGCTCCTCAGGGTCCTCTCGCCTCCTTTGCTTTCCGCTTTGATCATTTTTGTTTGTGTATGACTGCAGCCCAATTATACAAAGCCGGGTTGGAGAGACGTTGCTGTTTGTTAGTAAACTACAGTCACTCGGCTCTAAGCGTGCGGTGCCATGGGTCCGGCGGAGCTTCTTCGGAACACTTTCGTCTCAACTAAACAGTCAAACGGTCATCTACAGACAGAAACGGTAATAAAAGTCCATTAAAACAGACCGGATACCATTATCTCACGATGCCTTACGTGAGTCATTTGAAGAGTTAATAAATGACTATCATTGTCTGCATACAAACCAAAACAGCGTTAAAACTAAAGGTAACGTTAAGTCAAAACATAAAGTAACAAAAAAGATATAAAGATTAACTGTTAGTGAGGGTTAACATTAGCTAACGTTTCCTTACATTTCGATTGCTGTTTTATTAACTTACTGGTGTTAGCTAACGTTAAACCAAAATTGTTAGCCTTTAAGCAGCTAAGAACTTTTATTGTTCTTAGCTAGTTAAACCGGTTAAACATTGTTGGCATTTAAAAGGCTAACTTACAATCCAGATTTTTTAAAAGGGCGAAACAAAGTTAGGTTAAACTTACTGGGCCAACGGTTCAATACAGCCCGAGTGTTAGAGAAGTCTGAACGATTCATTGTGGCATTTCAAGTAGGAGCCATTGAAAACGTGAACCATGGCTCCACACAAAACGCCGCAAAAAGGGTAACGTAGATAACTTTGTTCGGCTCTCACCTCCAACTTGCTTCATCGTGTTAGGCGCCGAAAGCTCGCCCACAATGCCCCGGTTTTCACAGCAACAAAACTTGCCCCTTCTTCGTGCTCACCGCCATCATTCCCCGCTCCAGCAGCAGCGTTGTCCTGCCTCCTCCTCGCACTTCCAGACCTGTCGCGGGGTGTACGCGCACACAAGTCTGCCGCGCGCCGCCGCCGCCGCCGCTGTAGGGAGCAGAGTTCGGGAGCGCGCGCACATTCCAGAACTGTAACCCACCGCTCCACTCTTTCTTCACAGCACAGCGCACGGACACGAGGAGTGGAAGAAAGGCGTGGGAAAGGGTTTACTGTATGTTACAGCTCACCCAGACAGGTTCAAGGGGGAAAAGTCCGACCCTAAACTTCAAAAACAGCTCACGAAACTACGTTTACACTCCGCGTGTTCCGCAACCCAGACGGTAATAGACCTGCGAGCAGCCTTTGCTTTCAGCTTTTCCTGCTAACATCGATGAAACACTACATCGATTTTATGGGATACACAAAGTTCAGTTTAACTGACATACCACTCAGCCTGTAAAATAAGTTGCAGCCGAATTTTCTTTGGCTCTGAAGAGAGTGATGTCATCATGGTTATCTCACCTCAGGCTTGACACTTTAAAAAATATCTCTAATTGAGGGTTTTTGTTTGACAGGAAATAGCATTAAAGAGACAAAAAAGGTCCTATTGAATGTCCTTGATTTAGTTTCACAATAGACATGGAAAGAGTGACTGTGTTTGTAGCTTTTTTTTTTTTTAACTTTATAAATGCCCTCGCTTTGATTTTTTTCTGGCCTGCTTGAGTCCCCAAAGTGCAACATCAAATTGCTGAAGTACTGCCGAGGTTAGGAAGGTTACTTTGGAAATGTAATAGGTTACAGATTACTAGTTACCCAATTTAAAATGAAACAAGTAATGTAACTATTTCAATTGTTTTATCAAACTAATGTAACTTATTACATTTGATTGCTTTGTCTTCAACTATTAACCATTTTCAAATGTTTAAACCAGGCTGTGTTAATGGCAGATGTCGGGGCACTGCAAATTCAAACAAGGAAGCCATTCAAAAGCATCAGAGTAGCATCAAACTTTATTGAACAACCTTGATTGTAAATGCAAAAGAAGGCATTGTGCACATCAAAAGCATGCAAATCATTATATACTAATATGAAATCATTAATATTTTCAAAAGTAACTGTAATTTAATTACACATTGTGTCTCAGTAACTGTAACTGATTTCAGTTCCATTTATTTTGTAATTAAATTACATTATTTCATTACATGTAGCTCGTTACTCCCCAACGCTGAGTTTTGTTTGGGATAACTCACTAAAAACCACAGTTTGCTCATATTGTAACACTACGTATACGGGAGGTAGAGTTTGCTGAGGCTATATTACCATTTAGGCAAAATGAGCAACTGTCACATTGCCTCAGAGCCCTGGTCATAAATATTCAAATTAATGATGGTGGAACTTCTTTTAGCTGCGTCACTCCTGGTTTTAGCCTTGAGAGTCATTGAATTTTGCATGCTGGCATACTGTCACACACTCATGGCTTTCTGATACATATGACTAACACAAAGCCATTGTACCGTTATAAGTGACACGTGTGCTGAAATAAGTGTCTGCTGTGAGAAAGGCCAATTTCAAATTTGGTAAAGAATTTGCACCACTAAATTAGGCCTTCAGTGCCATTTAGGCAGGTCCTTAGTTTGTGTTCACCTAAACATATTCTGGAATAAAGTTAAGGTTAAAATATCCAATACCAGAATAGCATGATTCCTGTAGGCATGTAATGAAGTTGCCACTTTTCTTTTCTTTTTTTTTTGCACAGTACCAAAGAGCCCTGGATGGCAACAGTGTGCATATAAAATGCAAGGAGAATATTTCTAATGGAGGTTCACTGGAGCTCAACAGCAAATGTTTGCCTCGAGGCTCCCTGACTGGTAAATCTGGCCATGACTTGGCGCACTGGTGCAGTCACTGGTGATAGGCTGATTATGAGGCTCCATGTTTCAGGGAGTGGATCTCTTTTTGGTCCAAAGGAAACAATGTGAATTTATGACCTCTTATAAGTTACGGCCTGTGTGGACATGTATGTGACCAGTTCAGCAAAAGAGGGATTTATTCTTCTTGAGTTGTTTAAGCTGAATAATTTTAGAGATGCTGGAGTGATAAATGATATGTAACATAGAAAAATTTGAAAAAAACCCAAACAAAACAACAATGTACAAACAAATTTTGTTCAAGAGAAATATATGTTTCACTTGCAAGTCCCTTCAGTCATCTTTTGATGATTCAGAGATGATTAAAGGCTTCAAATCACTTGAAATCTAGAACAGGGCTGCTCTTGCAAACTGCTATTTCTTTGTGTCACAAGCTTTCTGGTGTAGTTTGTTTTTAGGCCTTTAAAAAAGTATCATTGTTCACCTTTAAGGCCTCATCCCTCGTGTCACATCTTGTCAGGGGACCCAGAGCTCATACTGTAAGTTCATCCCTTGCCATTGAAATGTATAGCAACAAGACAAAGCAAGTTTATAACCATAGCACATTTCATACACAATATCACATCTAAGTACTTCATATGATATAGTAAAAACATTGAAACATAATATATTGAGGTCTGGATTATGTTCTTTACACTTCTGCCCTCAATTAAAGTAGGTCATCAATAGGAATCCTATAGCTTGCATACATTTGCTCTGGCTGCTCAATGCAAAGTGTTTTGGGACATTCTCTAATTTCACACCATTAATGTCTCTTTCATTAAGCTCAAATTATCTGTAAAAGTGATTTCACAGACCAGCAATACATTGAGCATTTAGATTTGACTTGCCAGTCCTATTTAAAATCAGGTCCCCTCCGCAGAGAGCAAAACTGTGCAAGTTAACTCACAATGTGCCTGCTTGATTCACAAAATAAAGAGGTGCTGTTTTCATTGAGATCAGCTGCAAAGATACTGAATGGAGGGGCTGTCTGATTTCCTTTGAGGCTGAAAAACCTACATTGCAAAAAAATCTCATCTAGTCCAACTAACTGAGGATACAGGAGCCAGATCAAGTGTCAAGTGAAGAAGAAATTCTTTGATCTGCGCTTGTAAACAAGGTACAAGGCTCATTTGTTTATCATTCCATAACAGGGTTGTATAACAGAATTTTGTCTTAGTCCCTTTATGCTTCTCACAAAACAAAAAATATTTAAATGGATAAATAAATAATAAGTTATTGGAAGATGACTTAAGGAGTTTCACAGCCCGAGGAAAGAAGCTGGTCTCTACTCTACAGTTGTTTGTTGATGCTGAGCAGGAGCTTGTTGTCTGTGCACCACTCTGCATGATTGTTGATTTCCTCCCGATATGACTTCTAATTATTGTTTGATGGTGGTGTTGGGGGTTGCAGTCATGGCTGCACAGTCAAACAAGAGGGAGCTGAGCACAAAGCCCTGGGGTGCTCCAGTGCCGAGCACCAATGCAGAGGAGGTGTGACTTCAAATCCAAACTGTTTGGGGTCTCTTTGTGAGAAAGACTAATGTACATTTGCAAAGAGTGGTACTCAAACCCAGAGTGCTAAGTTCTGCCAATCAGTTTCATGGGGGAAAGTGTGCTGATGCTGAGTTGCAATAATTTTTTGAATATCCACTGAGTATCTTTTACAAAATAATGAATTTGCATCACTTTTAAATCAAGTTTGAATTAGGCCTACACATGTCTCTGCTCATTCTGACAAAAGACATTACAGCTTGTCAAAAAGTGAATATTGATGTGTTTGATAACATCCCCATCCATTTTTAACTAATAGGCTTAACTTTGTGTGTAACTCAACATGAGGAGAGTTATGTAACAAAATGCAAATAGGGAAGTAATTATTGATAAATATGAACCAGACTGCAGCAAGGGGCTTAAACAGATGGTGATCTATTTATAAAGTCTTTTTTCTGAGCATGTGAACATTTCAGTTGCCTAAAGTGTAATCCCATCTACATTTTTAATTGTACAAAACATGAAATATTGAACCTTCAACAGTGATATTTTCCTTTCTGAGATTATTACATTTTGTTCTAGATTATGAGCTTCTCTTGAAAGCTTGTTAATAAAATAGTGTCTCCTTTTGGCCACTTTGGCCTGTCGTAAAGTTGAAAATTAGTGTTTCAAAACATTCAGAGAGACATCTTTGGAAAAGGTTCTCAGGCATTTCCTGTGAAGTTATCTGCCCTAACATTCCACTGTCACGGTTATCTGATACATGAAGTTTTATAGCTCCATGTAACCACTTGAATACTTGGTGTAAGTGTTGGTTTAATTTCTTTGCATTGTTTCTTTAAGGTGTTCTGTGTTAATTTGTTTTATGTAAATTCATAGATCTTTGGCTCGGGTTGGAGATGTAAGCTCTCAAAACGGGAGTCAATCATGTCGGTTATGGAGAACACAGTTTTGTGACTCTGGAATTTGCTCTTTGCTCTTTTTAGTAAGAGTCACCTCAAAATCTTCATCTTACTTGAAGAAATGCAGACAGTCTAAGAGAAGTTTGACACTGAATGTTCAGTATTACATGAGTTCACAGGAGTTTTATAACAGCAGTAGATGAATATCTTTTCCAAATAGTCGTCAGCATCTGAAATTGTGCTGCATGTGCACATAAGGGTTCCATGTGTCCCTGTGTTCACATCATCTCTTAGCAACTGTGAGTCTGCAAAGCCATATACACACAGTCAGTGGGCTTTCTCCAAGGGGTAACACGGCCCGCCACAGCCAAGCCAGTGGTCCCTATAGCAACAGCTCAAACAACATTAGATGAATAAGACAAGCCAAATGGAAACAGGAGCAGGTGAAGAGCAGGTTAGCCAGTGGAACCATTTAGACAACGTCTCAAACTCACTCTAGCTAGGCCAAACTACTAGAACAAAACTGTTCTTACACCTGCCATTTTCCTTCCCTGTGAAAACAGTGTGATGTTGAAATGTTGCTACTGTCAGTGGGGGCCCTCTTCAATATGAAGAGCAGTTCTGTTGCCAGGATTGTTTTCATATTTTCATGCAATGGGTAAAATATTAATAACACCTAGAAATACTTGCAGATTTGCATGATTTGATGGTTTACCTGAGAGCAGTTTTATTGGTTTGTGAACTCGAAGCTTATTAGAAGTAATAACAAAGGTGTCTTGGCAAGGTATGACAATGTGTGTTGACATCTTTGCACATTGTTATGTGTTGGTCTGTTGCTACTGTGAGGTGGTGGTATGCAGCATTACAGGAATGTATGTTTTGTGTTGTGCATGCCCCGGCCTGAGCTCAGCTTCACCATTTATTTCGGTAGAGGAGGAGGAGGTAGTGATGAGAAGAGTAAATGCTCATCATTCCAAAGAAAAGATGACATGCCCTTCGAAAAAATATTGATTTAAAGACTGACAGACTATGTTAGATATTTGTCAGAAAACCCGTCAATTATATTCATGTGCAGGACACAATACTCATGAAGAGATAATACGAATAAAATTTCTGCAACAACGTGACTCTCAAAACTTTTCAAAGGAAATACAAGATGCAAAATAAATAAATAAATAAATAAATAAATGAATAAATAAATAAAATCTGGGAAAACACTAGGTGTTGCGAACATTTTTGCTGACACATTTGACTGTGGACATTTCAGGCTATACAAACCCCAAATTATTTCACTGTCAGATTGAAGCCATATCTACAACCCCAAACAAACCTCTTAAATCAGACTTGGGCAGAACAATCCTCCTTTTTTCACTCTGAATGGGAAACCCAATTACATTCTGCAGTGATAGTGTCATCTTCTCATATTCTGAACCCTTTGCAGGGAGAGTGCTGCCATCTTGTGGGAGATAGACAGAGGCCACATGAGTTTTTATGTGGGTCCAGCAAAAAAAAAAAAAAAGACAAAGACAAAGAAAGAAAAAAAGAAAGAAAGTTAAGAGGTTGTATCCTCTTACAAAGCTATGGGAAAAGTGAAAAAATGCCTCATAATATCAGCAGTTTTGAAACTAAGCTGCAACTCAAGTTAATGGCACTTAAATATTTGTTTATATTCATACTAGTACTTGAACATGAGAGATAACTGGCTTATACTTTCATTAGTCAGGTAAGAGACATACCAAGCTTATTTTTCATCCATTGCCAAAATGTTCATTCTGTCCTCATTTTGTGTTTGTAATTTAATTATTTTTATATTTTCAAACAAAAAACCTTTTCTTAAAAACTTTGATCAAATTAGCCACTATGGACAAGCAAGGAAGCCTCACTTTATGTTTATGTAATTATTCCTCAGTTTATGTTTGGTTTCATTCCTATGATTTGTGTTGTTTTTGTATGCGACTCTGGAAAATAGGACAAACAACAATAAGAAAGAAAAAAATAAAGTAGCACATAAACAGTTTTTGTCACAGTCTCGGCAGCACAGACAACATCGTGGAGCTGCACCACTGAGACTCGTTACTTCTGTCTCGGTTGCAGTTTGTTGCCAAGGAAACTGAGAGCGACCAATGACCCTTTCATTATGTGGCCTCTTATTACAAAGCATCATTTTCTCTGGGCCATTATGGTAATGTTCCCACTTTGACTGAAGACAAGCCGTCAGTGTAGGTGCTGCAGGAGACAGTTGCAGTCAGTTACACAAGTAGCCATTTAATTATAGGCATAGCTTTATGTAGCGAGTTTATGTAATTATCTTGAGTGTCTCTGTCCTTGTATACATATACAGTATATAAGCTATAATGGATGCTCTTGATGACACTTTGGAAGTTACCCTACAGGCTTCTCCATAAGAATCCACCCTGCCCTCTGTCTGTCTCTCCTTTGCAGCAGCATGTTGATCTCCTGCACTACAGAGCAGAGGTCATTCATTGTGCTGACTGGCCGCTTTATTCAAGGCACATGTACCCATGTCCTTCATTTGACAGTTGCCAACTGCTTCATGATCAGTGTGCACAATCACACAACATGATATTTATCCATCAATCACAAAACTATAAAGGACAAAAAAAAATGATAGAAGTTTTGACAAATTCATCCTTCATTCACATTTTTAAAGATCAGTGAGTGAAGTGTGGGAGTGAAAAGAATTTTAGGTCGTGATGAAAGCAGAGTAAAGTTTAGAAATGAGTGGTAAGCGACTCATTGTGGGCTTCATTTCACACTTATGAGATGAACTGTTAAAAAACCTTTGTTAATGAGCAATGCTGACAGGCAGGCATTTAGAAAGTTGTTGGACACTGCAAATAAGAATTCAATGTGTTATTATTGTTAACTATAATTTATAATAATTCTATCAAATAAAACAATGATAAACAAGTAATAATAATAATAATAACAACAACAACAACAACAACAACAATAACAATAATAATAATAATAATAATGCATTTTTCTACTTAAAAATAAAACAAACACATTCTTGCTAAATTAAGATGGCTGTTGTTCATTGGCGGCCCCCAGCACTGGTGAATTCAGGATGTTTGAGGGGCAGGGGCAGAAATAGTAAAAAGGGCACCTGTCATATGTGGTGGGACACCAGCATGCATAAAGTCCTCACCTGACACCTGAGCTCACCTGAGAGGGCGCTTCATCATGTTTTAGGCCTATCTACCACAGAGGGGTCTGGGAGGGCCCTTTTGCAGCATTTTTTTGAACATTAGGGCACCTGCTCCCCCCAACTCCACCAGTGGCCCCCAGTTTCAGCCTTAGTAGGATGGACTAAATATAAGACACGTCTTCCAGTGTCACAAAATGTACTTTAACAGCAACACAAACTAGAGCCTCCATGATGACCATCGAGAGCATATACTTTAATTAAACATAATGACTTAAAATAAATATAGGAATTATATTTGGCATTAAAACCAGGAGCTCTGTGTTGAATTGCATACAGACGATTTGTAAAAAAAAAAAGTGCAGGACATGACCTTTGTAGATAGGCTATTCCGTCTACACATTTCTTTGTAAACGTGACTACAAAAAGTATTTATCATGAGATTGAAAATGTGATGATCTGCTCAAGACTGGCGCCTTTTTTCAGCTTTAGAAAGTGAGTCACGTTTTTTTTTTTTTTTCTGAGCATCACTGGTTCTCCTGGCGCCACAATTATTACTGGTGCACGCAAGTGGTACTGCTCCTGCTCAGGTAGCACTGAGCGGCAGCCGGAGCGGCAGGCGCAGCCGCAGGGGCGGCAGTAGTAGATTCACGCGTGTATATCTACAGGCAGCAGCAGCGGCACAGGCAGCAGCAGCGGCAGCCGCGGGGGCAGTGTCGATTGTCAGCGGTGACTGAGTGACGGCAGATGAAGTGCTGCTGTTGCTGCTGCTGTTGGTCCAGCCCTCTCCACCATCGCAGCATCACCACGATCACCAGCAGCAGCGAGAGGATCTCAAGATGGTAGCAGCGCACACTTCTTCACATTCGTCGGAATCTGCCGAGTGGATCATTTGTCTGGATAAGAGGTAATCCTTTTACACATGCCACTGCTCACAACAACTCATGTTAGGCCACTGTGCATGCGACAGATGACGGAATATTAGCACGATTTTTTGATTTTCCACCGGAGCTTGGGCGCTGTGCAGCAGAATTAAAACACTGATGTAGTCTCAAGAGTTTTAATTTCCCAACGGAATTAAGACTTCCAGAGAGCGCCATGTGTGAGGTTACTCCAGTCATTATCCGGACATGAGGAAGATAAAAAATGGCCAGTGAAATCTAAACTTTAGAGCAAAGCTAAGAGCAATCCAGGCAACATGGCTACTAACTTTAGACACGCGCGCGATGTGCTGTTTCAGGGTTTTGCCTGTTTGCACCACTCAGTGCTGACAGTGCGTTTGTCCCCCTAAACACACCCTCCGGTAGTTTTACTCAGGGTACTCATTCTGATTATTGTTATCATCTAAGACAAATACCCTACTGTGATGGTTCAGATCAGTTTAGCTTTAAACTAAATTCTGCCACAAATTGGGCTACCTGATTAACAGGTGAAACTGCAGGCACACCTGTCTGAAGAGGTAGGCTGTTAAACTACCAAGCAGCTGCAACAGACTGCTTTAAAAGTGACAAAACAGAAGACCTGATTTTCGTTAAGAGCAATAAAAACTGCATTTAATCTCAGATATGAATGAATTATCATCATTCTGCCATCATCAGATGCAGGTGCAGCTTTGCACAACTGTGTAAAAAAAAATGCAGAGTTCACGTGAGCTATATCATCAAAAAAGACAAAGAGCTGCACTATGTGCAATGTGTGAGATATGCACAATAACTGATTCAGCTTGTTAAAAAATTCTGATAAATTTTACACTTTGAATTCGCACACACACACGCACACACACACACACACACACACACACACACACACACACTAGAAATACTGAAAAGTGAACCCAGTGTTGAAGGTACTGAACAGGCAGCTCAGGTGTAAACAGACCCTTTAAAAACACAGAATGAAGAGAGATAGAAAAAGGGACCCGAGACAAAGAAAGGGTCCAAAGTGCATCAGCTATAAACAGCAAGGTGACGCAGTTTGCCAGACGTGTTTACACAGTGACAAGCCTATCCTCCGGTTGGTTACAGAAGACACCTGCGTCGCTCAAATCAAATGAGTCTTGTGTGACTCACCTTTTCCTGGAAAATACCTGTAGCATGCACGCTTCATCTTATTGTTCTGTTGCAGTGAGGTGCAAGGCAGGTGATAAACATGTGCGGTAGATTTCCATATACATCCTCAGCCACACCTGAAATGTAATATATACTTAACACAGATGATAATTGAACACCAGAAAGACCTCACATGTCACATGTGTCATTATTAAACTGTTTAACAGAGCTTTAAGATGCGGGAATATGACATTATGCTCTGAAGTCTCACTCTGAGCAGACCTAGAAAGTGTTCGCACTGCCAAAAGCTGCTCGTGATGGGAACATTCTGTCCTCACTTTGACTCTGAATCACCACCTATTGAAAGTTTTTGTTTTATTTTGTTGTTGTTGTTGCCTTGATGTTTCCCAACAGACACGCTGGCTTTGAAACTCATTCTCCTACACACTTCTTTTGTGCGTTGTTCTCACAGAGACTCTACAGTGCAGCAAGAGCATAGTATAGAGATGTGATGTGACCATTGCTAGCTGAAAGGTTGCCATGGAATACTTTGCAATGCTGTTGCTGGGTAAAACTCTTTTACTGTGCTGCGACACAGTGGAAAACACAGTGCAATAAATAATTTTTAGAGCCACATTAAGGCAGAGGACTTTTGCAGCAGCAGAAAAGCATATGTTTCCCTCCCTGAATTATTTATACTGCTTAGCTTTAGATTTTTAAAGGACGGATAAGGATTCAAAGGTGATGTAAGCTACAGTGCAGACACCCACATGTTACATCAGAAGCTCCAGATTTAGTGTAACAAATTTGGGACTGTGTAAAGCAGGCAACAGAGGAGTGAGAGGCATCAAACACACTGACACATCTGCGATGATGTGGACGTGATCGGCATTTTCTGCCACAGTTTAGGCAGCTCATGTTGTTAGAGCTCCATGTGATGAGCAACAATGTATAGAGTTACTCTGTGTTAGCACTTTCATACTAAAATATGGCAATTCTATCCTTGAATGTCTGAATGATCCACCTGAAAATGCTGTGAGCAACTTCGTGAGCAAGAGTGAAAATACTGGCAAAGCTCTGTTTGGCTTTTTATAGAGAAATATTGACTTTTTAAGTTCAGCATATGACTCAAACATTTCTCTACAAAGCACTGCAAAGCCTTTATCTCAAACCAAAACCTTTTAGAATTTCCTGTTTTGACCTATGAGATATTTCAAATAAGGGCTTTAAAGGTTCAGTTTGTTGGACTTAAAGGCCGTCAAAACAGGAAGTGATATCTATAAAACTACATGGTAACACTTTCTACGAAGCCTGTCTCTATAACGCATTATAACACATAATGAACATACATAACACATTATAACACATTGTCAGGGCCAAGGTTATGGTTAGGGTTAGCCCTACCCCTGCTTATAACCATGGTTATACAGCACTATAGGTGCATTATAACACATTATAAGTACAAGAATACTGGTGAGCAGTATTACTGGGAGAACTTTCAGCCTAACTTGATAAATGAAAAACACATTGTGACAATCACAAGAATACTATCTATTTGATTTTTGCTAAATTTGTCTTTAAAAGACAAACCAACAGCAAGGAGTTCTTGTCAGTTAAATTCAGACCAATTTTTTCCATTTCATTCTTTATTACTCTTGATTTCTTTTCCTAACTTTTTTCTTTTTCTAACTCTTTCCCGAACTTCCTCTGTCAGTGTCCTCTGTCTGTCGTGATGTCTGTAGACGCTGCAGACCAATGGTTCTATTACTCACTTGTCCACTTGTCCAACTCTGATGTCCGTTTTGTTGCTGCTCTCTGACAACAATTCTTGCTCTGGGGCTGCATCCACATTGCTTGTTTTAAATTTAAAACACATCAATAATGCTTCATTTGAGCCTGACATTCTCACTTATCTGTCTTACTGGGATCCCAAAAGTAGAACAGTTTGAAGACGACGCTGTCTCCATGTTATTTTGAAGACTCCAGCGCTCTTCCTCACTGTGGACGGGCAGAGACAGAGATTTTTGGAGACGCTGACACGGACAACTTCTCTGATTGATTATGTCCAAATCAAGTGATAGTTTTCTGGAGGAAAACAAGAGGGCATGTATCATTTATGTAGGTATCTGTGAGCCTCGACCACCCGGCGTTATTTCCACATGGATAACAAATTACAGGCATAGCCGACCTTGTTGTCTATACTAGCAGCTGTTGTTCAGTCAAATTTTGCCTTTTATCATGCTACTGCTGCTGACATACGCTGTAGACAAGCTGTTATTCAAGCAAACTGTGACAGTTCCCGTGTTCCCAGGTCTGAAATCCCTTCTCCCTCTGGCAACTCAAAGCTCCAGAGCTCCTGTGCAAGCAGTGTAAACACCAATGCTCCTTCAGTGCTCGGAGCTACCAGTTTGGTGTGGGCAGAATGGGCTAGCTGTACAGCTTACTGAGCTAGCTGGCTAATAGCAGCTAGAGGTGGCAGTATTTGGTATTTTTTGAAATAAATAAAGCTTAAAGAAGCTTTGAGTTGTGTGGTGACTTAGAGTTGAGACAGAGCAGGAGAACATCAGAGGGAAAACCCTAAAATATGTTTCGTTTTCAGCGACACAGTTGGTGGTGTGTGACATGGCTCTGTAAAGTGCCATGACTTTTTGCGTGGGATCACACTTGCTCACCCAGTCACTTAGTGCAAGAACAGATGTTCAGTGTTCAGAGTGAGAATGAAGGAGGCACCATGGTCTGCATCAGAAAGATTTTGAAGATTTTATTCTAAAGTAAACTAATTACGTAATGCTGCCTTAAGAAAATGTGTTTCTTGATCTACTGTGTTCTGCTGCACACACCTGTTTGTTGTTTAAGTTCGTGAAAACTGCAGCAGTTGTAAATTCTGACATATTGTCAACGCTACTGTTGTGCAACTGTGAGTTCAAGTTTTGACATAAGAGCTTTAACATGAAACCCGCAGACAGCGTTCCTCGGGGATAAATTATCCCTCCTGCACAGCTTCAGACATTTTCAGAACCCAGGCCAAGATGTGCTTATGCTTTTCTGTCTGACTCAAGCTCTGCAGCCTATCTAGGTACCTGTTATAAACTAGTTTAGCAGTCACCTGTGCATTGACCTCTACTTTTTATTTCTGCAGACCAGCAGAGCGCTCTGGGGAAGATGTTGACATCATCCTGGCGCGTCTGAAAAATGTGAAGGCCTTCGAGAGATTCCACCCCAGTCTGCTGCAGCGGATTTGCCTGTGTGGGTTCTATGAGTGTCTGGAGAAAGGCATCACCTGTGAGTCAAAACACAGGCTCTGAAGGAGTCATACTGTATGCCTGGCACCAAACAGAGTATGGAAGGATGTTTCTTTTTAAAAAACATGTCGATTTTTTTTTTTTTTGATCTGTGCTGTGTTTCTCTTTTAGTGTATCGTCAAGGAGACATTGGCACCAGCTGGTATGCCGTCCTTTCAGGTTCACTGGATGTTAAAGTTTCAGAGACATCGAGTTATCAGGTATGACCCAAGTGTCAACTGAAACCGATGGACTGAATCAAATGGGACTGACGGCTCTTCTTTCTAGCATGCTAGAAGAATGTCACATTGATTTATCTCAATTGAAAAAGTCTCTACCCCTTCACCTTCATATTTCCAGGTGCCTGTTTTTCCCTTCTTCATCTGTCGGTCATGTCATTCAGACACAGCGCTAGGATTTAAATTTTTTTATGGACCTTACAGTTACAGAAGTTAATGCTAGCGGACATTCAGCTAAAAATGATTTCTGCCTGACTTTGAAAGCACAGGCCTGTTGAGACAAGTTTAATATTGACAGCGCAGTGCGTCGCTCTCTCTCTTGTTATGAGTCAATCTAGCTCACCCAGCACTCCTCTCTCTCAGTACACCTGCAATCAATTTAAACAGATAATCATCATGCAGCATGCACAGGTTATTTTGTGACATAACAGCTAACTAACGTTAGCACGCACGACTCATATGCCACTCTGCAGTCGTTTACAATATTATCTTATTGTCAGTCTTACATGTTTTATCATATGGCTTCTACTCTGATACAAAGACGATTTAAGAACCTATACTATCTTAAAAACAGTGAGTGAAACAAACATACTGTGGAGCGTTTCCACCCAGATCCAGCTTTTACAGAGCGTGACACCCAGATTTATTTCTGATACATCTGCATTTGTCTTTAATTGAAGTCAATATTGAAGTTGAAGGCATTTGTCTCACACATCACGACGATGTTTCCACACAATACAGTGCGCTCTCTTTCATCCAAATAGGACGCTTCCGATGAAATTCACAGCCGAGCTGCCTTGTCTGTGGGAAGTGGGAAATGGGTCATCAGATGATTTTTAGTCGGTTGAACCACGTTTAAAAAACCTGTTAAGACCTGCTAATGTTGGTAGAAAAGCGGCGCAAATCTGCACCATTTTTTAGTTTTTACAATTTTTCTGTAAGAATTTAAATGACTGTCAGTTGGGCCTCACTTGAAATTCATTACACGAAAAAGAATTAACATCCAACCTCTGGTTTGTTTGGAGTGTGGACCTTAAAAAGCATTTTTCTTATGACATCACGGGACATCACTGAAAAGTTTTGAATACTCCAGCTTCATGCAGCTCAGTCAGTTTGTTTGGATGATGCTGATTGGAGTGCAGTCATATTTTCCAACAAGTGTTCAGGTGATTGCCTCTAAATTGTAGGAGTGATGCGATCAACACACAGCACTCTTCCTCAGAATAAAGGCATTTTATTTGCATTTCACAGGATTCTTTTCTGGCCAAATGTTTTATACTTAAGGAAGAATAATCCATGTGGAGCACTGTCTCTGTTTCTGTGATAGGATGCTGTTACTATATGCACACTGGGGACTGGCACGGCATTTGGGGAGTCGATCCTGGATAATACCCCCCGGCACGCCACCATCGTCACACGGGAAATCAGTGAACTCCTACGCATTGAACAAAGAGAGTTCAGGTCTCTGTGGGAGGTGAGTACCTCTTTGTGCTCCATCTGTACTTGTTTCAGCCTACAGAAATTCTCCAGTCTGTGACACATCAACGAGGTGCTTGTATCAAGAGATCTGAAAGGGCTGGTAGGAAAATATGTCTAAGCAAGTCTTTTGTCAACATTAGTCTGACGTTAGTTATTTTTGAGGACTAAGACATTGCATAAAGTGTCTATGTTTTTTTATGATGCATTTAAGGACAGATTCTCGAATGAAAACCCACCTGGTGATAGATCCCTCAGTCTCTGCAAACTGTTTAATAAAGTGAAAATACAATTCAGGATGATTTTGAGGCTAATTTGAATAATCACTCATAATAACAGGCAAAATTTTGCTATTTTTTACATACGTAAAGTAAAAATGTTACCATTTTTACATTATTGCAGCTAAGGCATGTACAAATACTGCATTCTAGTAATAATTAACAATTTCCAAAAAGCAGAATGACGGTGAGAACAATGATCAATTCTACTCTGGAGCCTGGTGGGTAGGTGAAATAGCAGAGCTCTTGATTGGCTCTGAGAAGTTATTCACAAATGAGCAGCAATGTTAATGGATGCAAGGGCACAGCTCATCTAATTTAAGACTAAACATCTCTTTTACTGGACTCCCTCCAGACTTTTTAGACTAGGATTAATAACCACATCAATTTGCCGGTGATGGAAATCTGAGGACAGTCATTTAGTTTATGTCTTATGGTCCTGCAACAAAGTTTAACAAGTTGGGGTTGGGATATATGATGAGCTCTGTGAGATCTCAGAGACACGGATTCCAATTAGCCCTGGATTATTTGTTCTAGGTGATCAATCAGTCCTGATAGGAGGGGATAAACGCATTTAAAATTGGGTCCTAACTAGCATTATGATAGGCTGACTAATTCTTGTCAGGGAATGGAAGACAGAGTGGTGCCCTCAATGCAAGAGTGGCTGCATTTGAAGAAAATGTCATTCAAGCAACTTGGTAGACTGAATCTATCTATTGAAAAGAGGGTCAGATACGTTCTTGGAGGGCTTCTGAAATGTCTTGTACACTGAGGAGATGCAAATCACCTCCCCTTGTCATGTACCTTTGCAGCTGTTTCTCTGTCTTCATGGTTTATTTACAGATTCTACTCCTGTATGTATATGTATATTTGTATGCAATGTGTATATGTAGGAGTGTATGGAGGAATGTGCATTTGTGCATGTACACATATTGGTAGAGGTATTTTATTTATCTATTAATTAGTTTATTTAGTTATTTTCAATGCTTTTTCCTCTATTTTTTAAATTAATTATGCCAGTGCCTTTTTAAAATTTTTGTTTGGTCATTATTTTTACTGGTCTGGTTGATATGACTATGACTATGTCAACTAAATATGAGGGAGCATTACTGTATACTAATAACGGAGGACACACAGGCGTATGGTGATGATAGTATAAGGGGTTTCTTGTTCTGGGGGGTTTGTGTGTGTGTTGTGAATCTTATATTTTCTAATGTCATACTGTGGCACGTTAAAATAAAGGAGCTCAAGATACTGTTTGATCTCAGTAACCCTGTGACTGCTTTCTCGTAGGAATAACAAAAGTTTTACTGTCTTTAAATATCTTAAATTCTGTGTAGTTGAACATTGGGACATGCAGCCGTGTTTCTTTCTGCCTCTTCCTCTTGACGCATCTCTGCTGCTACACCTCCTTACACTGTAAAGTGATTAAGCAAAGCATGACAGCTATGACTATTAGTCGACTATTCTGTGAAAACCCCTAATCACAGCTGAGTGGGTTGCTCTAAAGGCAGCATGCATCACTGTCCATTTATCCTTTCATTTGTGACCTGCTGAGGGGGCTGCTTAAAGCCACCTGTCTGAGCTCGTTCTTGCTGGAATTGAGATGCTGAATGTAAAGAACTGTGACAAATCGAGCTGAGCGAAGCCAAAGCGTAGGTGGCGTACGGGCAAAGTGTCCTGTGGATGATGGGGGTTGGATTGTGAAGTTATTGTTTTGTTGGCCCCCCTGCAGGTAAAAAACGAGCTGTTCACTTCTTATACTGTAATATTCTGCTGTTTGTGTGTGAGCACTGGTGCTGCTTTATGAGGGCACTGATGGTTTACATCTTTTGACCACTAGATGGGAGTGCAGTGCTGCAGAGTTACATATTTTTCCTAGTTCACTGATACCTTCACTATATGCACTAATTTGGTCCATAAACACATGTGGACTTACAAGCAGACCAACGGTATCACATGATGTAATTCTACAGAAGTATGCATTTCTATTCCATTACAAACACTACATTTAACATACTGTAAATGTAAGTAGTTTAGATTGATTGTGACAAAGACACGGATGTTTGTTTTGCACCAGTCACGTCTCCATCCCCTGCATGTTAGTTGATAGGTGTCATGCTGTGCAGAGGCCCCTCTCCTCCCTCAGCCCCCTCTCCGCTGCAGCCGCTGCGATGGGCTGGTTAACTGAGAGAGACAGCCCATTTCCTCCAGCACAGAAAGGGCACAAGGGCTGTTAAATTATGAGTTGTGTGTGTGTCTGTGTCAGCGTACTGGCCAGCAGCAGTGTGAATGGATACTTAACTGGCTCTGGATGTGCGCTGATGATCACATGGAAGTGCTGCTATAGGCTACACGTTTCACCTCTGCCCTGGAAAAGCCTACTCAGTAAGTTTTGCTACAGATTAGATTTTATGCCTTCTAAATGTTGTTTCGTTATGTTGTGACACATTGTAAAGTGACTGCTTTAATGTAGTTGTGAAACAGATTGCTTCCTTTGTAAAACATCTGGTATGGCTGCATTTTTTTGGTATCTTTGGTTATGAAGAGGCAAAACCTTTTTTATCTCACAGATTTTACCCAGTGCAGCTGCTGTTGTGTTAAGTGCTTGCTGTTTTAGTGTAGCATATTTTTAATTGAGTTGGGTTGCAGAATTAAGTCAGTAAATTTGGATCTTGCATCGTCTGTTCCATCTCACTTGCTTTAGACTAAATTAAACTCTGTTGCAGAGTAATTTTTCACTGATATTGCCCATGTTAGAGATTCTGCTCACTGAAAAATTTGTTTTGATTGTTCTTATTTTACGAGGTTGTCTGAGCTTTACTGTGTAGAAGTTTGAGCCAAGAAGGCAGTTGTCAAATTCTGCTGTTAAGGTGGGACTTTTTTCCCTGTGCTCACAGGATTTAAAAGTTTATGTACATATGAGAAGAATTTTGTAAAATCACAACTGGTTCAGAAGCCAGTCATGGTATATATAGAACATATACAAGTTTTATATGGTAACGTTTAAACGAGGGATTAGATGTGAGTTCTTCAAAGCACAACACTTTTGTATGTCTTGAAACAAGGATCTTTAATGTTTTATTTTGAAAAGTTTGTGTTACTTTCATGCAGTAAAGATTTCCATACAGGTTCTCCTGACATTTACTGAGGTTGCCTCCACTAGTGTTACAAGATGTACTGCGCATAAAAACCATGAAAACCATTTACAGCATCAGCATCAATACTTATATGGATCCTTTGTTGTTGGATATGATGACCTTGCTTTGCCTCGCAAGTCAGCCAAGCTGTGACTGAAGGGCTGTCCAGTCAAAATTTAAATA
Source organism: Naso thynnoides (assembly GCA_029783665.1). Lineage (NCBI taxonomy): Eukaryota > Metazoa > Chordata > Actinopteri > Acanthuriformes > Acanthuridae > Naso > Naso thynnoides. Next base: position 13,059,839 of record JAQLOL010000005.1, on the reverse strand, counting down.
ATCAGCTTTTTGACACGTGATCATTAGACTAACTCTCAGTATTTTCCAATTTGTTGTTTACACAACAGTTTGGCTGAGTTTTTCTGTCCACCCATTTGCTCATTGATTCCTCCCAGCATTGCTGCAATGCAGAAAATTTGCTTAAAGTATCTTGTTACTGGTGGCATCAGACTTCAGACTTCGCTTGCCAGTTCTGATGTACTGTGGAGACAAGCCTTTAACTTCACTGGGTGTCCTCCTCACTGTTCAAAGAAGTGAAGTTCAGCTACTTCACACAGGCTTTATTAAAGCTGGAATACCTTTTGTTGTGGACGAATAACAAAAGCTGCATGAGATCAGTATTGTTATTGCTTATGACCCCAAAAACAGGTACTGAGCCACACTGCTAGAAGTGATTGATGCCAGCTAATACAAGGAGATGGCAAAAGAGGGATGTTAAAGCTGGGGTAGGCATTTTTGTGGTGTGATTGGACAAAGATTCCATGATAACCTTAGCCTAGAAATCTAGACACACCCTAGCGGCAACAAATACTGGCTGATTTGCTCAGCCAGTACGTCTAGCAACGAGCCATAGGGACTTTGTAGGTCCTGAGCACTGTTTGTGTTCACCAATCACAGCGCTCTATGTGTTTAGAGAGTCGTTGGGCGGGCTTAACGCGATGACGACAGG
>JAQLOL010000005.1:13043371-13059069 GCA_029783665.1 Naso thynnoides | reverse complement strand
TGTCCTTTTCTTTGAAAGTTGAGCAAGAAAATGCACTCAAGTCATTTCTTTCGAAGAAAGATGTATTTGCTGTTTTGGCGACAGGATACAGTAAAAGTTTAATTTACCAGCTTGCTCCGCTGGTAGGGTTAGGTTACTGCTCTGGTTGGTCATAGCGCTACCCTATTATGTGCAGAGGCAGTTTGAAAGACAGCGCTCATCCCGTCCCTTGGATTGAGCGGAGGTCTATCGGTCGCTGCCAGACTATACATTTTAATGTTATAGTATGGCTTGCCAGGCTATGATAACCTTTCAACAAATTGTAATTCAGGTAGTCTGAAAAAACACTAGACTTCTGCACCTCTCCTTGGCTTTGTATTCAGACTGTGATTAGCATTTTTTGGTCAAACAAGGGTCATTACAGAGGGCTCGTGTGGCCCATTGGCTGCTCTACGCTGCCCTTCTTAGCAACAGGTGAAGCTGTCATGAGCTGATTGGCTGTTGAAACAAAAGAAGTGCCTTATGTTCTAAAACTGGCCTCTGCCGACCTGACAAGTTGGGTTGACTCGAGATGAGACGGACCAGTTGACTCCACTGCAACTTTCCCTGCAAACTGTTTGTCTTGTTATCAATCTTTGGTGTAAACTGGCCTTAAAAGAGAGAGCAACAACAAACAAAATGCTCGTCAGAGCGACAACAGGGTGGGGAGGGTAGAGCGGAGGTGCTTCCTTAGGAGTCTCATGCTACATCTACCTTGATTTCCAGTTGTTGCCTACCCCAGCTTTAAGAGAAGGGCACCACCGACTTGCTTCAAGCCCTGAAACAAAGTCAGACACCTCACTAACAGATCTGTTGCCTGTGGCCAAACTATGCCACAATGAGCATTAATGAACCAGTGGAAAATATTATTTATTCATGACTGTGTGTGTCAATTATTCATTGTATGTTTTTCTCCGGTTTTTGCTCTTTCTCTTACAATCTTTATGGATTTATCCAGTAAATTAAAGAATACATAGAGAGAGCTTATGTTGGCACACCCTTTCACCCTTTATTAAGGCTTATGTAAAAGTACACATAGCAAATTCACTGCATGTACGAGTGTCTATATGTGCCACTCATGCATGCAGCCCTTTGATATTTATCTTCTCATGTGCTGACTGCTAGAATCAGTGAGAATGAGCGGCCGCGTGCTGTTTGTTTAACAGAGCAGACATGAGCCAAGCTCAGCACACACGGGCACGCTGACCGAAGCTTAGATGGCCTGATCATCAATTTGCCCTCCTCTTTGTTTCCTGCTTCCGATGGGCTCTGTGATTGAAACAGCACATTTGTGATTTTTGCTTGTAGGGTCATAAGGCAGCTCTCTAACAGCGATGTCAGCCTGCATGAGGCCTGGACAGACCTGCTCTCATTATCAGGATGCTTTGACATTTTCTATGAGATGTGACAAATGGGTTTCATAAGCATGTGTACTACACATGTACGCATCTGTTTAGGCTGCAGGCGTATCCGTTGGGTGCTGAGCAGAGAGAGAGAGGGTGTGTCACTGTCATCAGTCCATAGACGAAGCCTGGTGGGCAGCCAGTGGAGGAAGCTGATGAACAGGAAGTGGCAGGGACGCAGCGTGCCCTCTGGTGTCTGAGGATCGGATGGAGGGTGGGGGGTGGAAAAACGAGGCCACGTGGATCCTCTGGTGGTTCAGCATCCAAGTACTGTGCCACATCCAAGGCCAGAGTCCCTTCAAGTGTGCAGCGGATATGTGCACTGAAAGAGCAGGAAGATTATATCAAAACATTTGTGCTGTATTTCTTATCTCAGCACGCAGAGTTGTTACATCATCAAAAGCCCCAAATCTGAACTTCAGCCTGTTAAATAAAGCAGAACTTGTGAAAACAGTCCAGCAGGTTATTTCTTTCGGTTTAGTTTGTTCTTCAGAATTCAGTCTACAAAATGGCTTTTGTTGTAGCTGCTTTGGAACATTTATTTCTAAAATTAGACAGATTTACATGAAGTTGATCATCTTAATGATCTGCATGACAGTTGTGAGTTACACTGACTGACAAATCTGCTGACCTTTCACCTTTCTATATCATCATCTTGTTTATGCATCTTCTTGACCAGTATTTTTGAACCTGTATCTTTAAAGCCTCCTACAGTGATTTTAACAATCTTATAACTTTACTGCATGCTACACTGTGCAACATGGATCTCATAAACTTGGGTACGACATCAAGTTTAATATGTGCAGACTGTACGATGACAACGCCGGACAATCGCAGGTTACGACGTACATATGAACAAGAATAAAAAACGCCATCACTGTGCATTATCCATCTGTGCTGCCAGTGCCATGGCAAGACGCTACCAAGTGTTTTTTTGGGTGTAGCGCCAGTGTTGCGTTGATTGTTGCGTCATTTCTTGCTGCATTTCTATTGGTTGGTAAGTGGACGTAAGTTGTAGCAGCAGTCACACTGTGAAATGCGGTGAGACGGTCGTCCTAAATTTCTGACACTGTCAGAACAGTATCTCAGCCTATCTTTGGTCGCAAGACTGTGACAACGGCCATCTTTGAATCTCTCTCACTGTGCGACGTAGGACCACCGTTTTAGAGCCACGACCAAAGATATTGGCATGATTGGTCATCTTTCGTCTGGAACAGCCCAAAGTTGCACAGTATACACTGGGCTTAAGTGAAACCACAGCCCTCGACATGGAGGATCTAACTCAACTCATTTAATGCAGAAAAAGTTAAAGTCAATCAGTTTTAATATTTCAAATCAAATTCATGACTGACGTTAGGAGAAAAGAAAGAAAATGGAACTTGTAGTCTCTCTGCCTGCCTCAGTCCCTCATAATGAAATTCAAAATACATTTTATATGTTTGTCTCGTCTTATATTTGTGCCTGTTCAATACAAGCCATTAAATTCAGGATGAGCGATGGCATATCTAAAGTAAAGCATCCATGTTCCATCACATGGCTTTATGGAAATTACAACAGCAAGGTGTTTTTGTCTGTTCTGTCAGTCAGCATATAAACTGTGACTTTGTGATTCACTGACACATCTGTTCAGTCTCTGTTTCAGCTCCATCACTCTGTTTCCAAAAAAATCTTTCCACCATATCTCTTTACTCTCCTCTTGTCTCAAAATCAGTAAGATGGATGTATACTCCTGTTTTTTTTTAAATGATTTTGACCTTTTCTTGATGTGATAAATGAATAAAGACAAATAACGAAATAACATAAGCAATAAGAAAGTTAAAATAAATTAAACGTCTAATGCCATGTGGAAGGTAATGTTTACATGTTTTCTTGCAATATTCAATGAAGCATCAGAAGATATTAAACATAGGCTGTGACTGCTCCTCACCTTGGAAATGTATGTACCTGAAGATGTGCTGATTTCAGACAAAATTACTCATTCAGTGGATGAGCATTTCGTGAGCGTCACAGACATTCTTCCATGATTAAATTTACTGTTATGATCTTTATCAGCACAGTCATTCCCATTTTTGAGCCAAAAAAAGGAACTGATGAAGCTGAATTTGTTAATTATTAGTGTGTGAGATTAGTGTGATTCTAAATCATTTTTATTTTTATGAATCTTTACATATTGCGACTTAAAAGGGGGTTAAATTCATTATTCACATCGTCTGTATACAGGCTGCAACAGGCAAATCTGAAACATCTGAGACAATCACATCAATTATTAAAGAAAGTCTCCTTAAAATGAGACAAATATGTCAATATGACAGTGCCTAGTTTCACATTTCTTTTGCTTTTAAACTCAATGTTGGGGAGATCCAAGATTTTTATAATGTGAATAATTTCTTGGTTTGGCAAATGCTGAGAGAGTTCTGTGCAGCTGTCTTGTGGCTTTGATAAGTAACAAGGTCACAGATAAGACGCCATCTGGGCTCTGTCCTTGAGAGGAAGGAGCTGAGTGATAAGAAGAGGAAACTGGGTGGTACAGTCCGTTCGTTTCAGGTTTTGAACGGATGCACTGGGAAAATTTACAAGTTAAACTAAATTTTGCCTAAAGGAAATTGTCTCTCTGTAGAGTTGCAGGTTGATAAAAGCAGCAGGGAGATTTTTACAATCATTCCTCAGATTTCTGATTATTGGTCTACAATGATCCCGTGAGACTAACCAGACTGTGCTTTAGTTCATCCTTTGTGGAGGTGGCTGGGCTGAAAATGAGCAATTACTCCTTATGTGTGTCTGTAGATTAGCTAAGGCTTGTGATAGAGAGAGAGAGAAAGAGAGAGAGAGGGAGAGAGAGAGAGAGAGAGAGAGATCAAGCATGCTCCCCTGTGTGCTCAGTGACTTGAGTTGAGTAATCACCTAGCAACTGCTGCACAGAAGAAGTCAGCAGCCGACTGACATGCTGCTGGGCTGACACAGTCCGCTCACTTTGCTCTCCGAGTGGCGTGCAAGCAGCAGTGACGGAGCTGCTGGATCATGGTGGACCAGACACTTGGACTCACATGTTTGGAGTGTTTGCAAACGGCTGGATTAAGAGGGTGTGCAGAACCGTCCAGCCAGTAACAACAATACTTGGCTGCATGGGACTCAGGTGGCATCATTAGGTAATATTTGCCAAACTTTTCAACAGTCCAGTGCATTTGTGAAAATTCAAAAATGCAGAATGGAGATTTGTGCAGAATTGATCTTGCTGTTGTTGCCAAACTGTTTGCAATCCAAATAACAAACCTAAAATTTAATATTTTTTTTTCCCTGTAAAAGTTGGAATATATATTCCTGTTTGGGAGGAAATGCGACAGAGCAGAAGTGAAACTCTTGGGAGGGTTTTCCCCCAATTGTTTGCCCAAGTGGCCTTGAGTGTTTCTGTATGAGTTCAGAATAATCAGCGAACGCTTTAAGAACAGTTTGCACGATGTAGGTTATGTAATCTGGGGAGCATTGTTCAAAAATATAGCTGTGCATTCATGCACATTGATGCTCACAATGCAATAACCCGCTCAAGCATGAAAGACAGAGGTGGAGCTTTAATGCGCTGAGATGACTTGGTTAATATCTCCACTGATGTGTTGTTATGACACAGATAAGATTTAACTTATCTGCATTCTTTGAAGTGAAGCGACCAAGTGCATCTGATAGAGATATGGGCTGAATGTTCAAGTGTTTTTCACTCCATGGTGACGATCTTTAGACTGTTTTTATACACAAAGTGTGTGAGGAAGAAGGACATATTAGAGTCAGTAGAGAACAGAGTTAAGGGAGCTCGATGATGTAAACATTGAAGTCAATGCAAATAGGCACAATATCTGAAACAGCTTCAGTGGAGTAGAAAATGGAACATTTTATTTCTTAATGCTTTTTTATGTAAGTATAAACGCATGTTGATATTCATAACACACTTAAATGACTTTGAGATGCATGTAGACCTTATGGTCATTAGTCTAGCAGCTGTTATTCATTTAAACTGTTGAACTTTTTATGTGTATGAAAGTATCACTTTTTGTATGTGAAATAGATTTTTTTCTATTTGAATATATTATCAATTAGGGATAATATTCACGTTACCTGTAGTTATAGCTAGATATGTTCAGTGTTAGTGTTTTGTTTGTCAGACAGTTAGTCTCCTTTGACTCAGGTTTTAAAACTTTTAAACTAAAAGTACGTTAAAAATGTCCAAAAAATGTCCATGGGCAAAGGATGACCAATAAAGTTATACATCTTTTGGAGGCCACGCCCACTGCCAGACCCCCTTTTTTGCTAGTTGGCACAAACAGTTAATTAGCTGTTCTTTCTCAGCTGTTTCTCATGACCAACATTTCAACTAAATCTTGTGCAAGTCTGTGAGTCCATTTAGAAGTCCTTTTTGCACTAGGCCACTCCTATTGCCACCCCCCCCTTTAGCCAATAGAGTGGCTAAGTCACGTCCTTTCCACTGGACCCCACTGCACCTTATTTTGGAAATATTTTGAACAGTAGTCAATGGAGAGAGACAACTTATTTTTCGATCCTGGTTAAATTATACTGTCAAACTCAAATATGATGTTTGTCAATTTAAATGATGATTTTACAAATCAAGAAGGTCAAGGTTTTTCATAATACTGCTAAATTATAAGATTTTGAAAATACGAATTTAGAGAGACGACACATCCGACTGTCATGTAAGTGACGTCAGCAAAAGTTTCTGTAGATGTGTTAAGACAGATAATAATACATAAAATGATTGCTAGACTTAAAATGACTTTCAGCTCTTTAAACGTTTTTTCTAGTTGTAGAAGATTACAGTGAAATTTGCCAGGTTGACTGCCATGTTAGTGTTGGTGACGTATATTGGGCGTGGCGAAAGATGTACTCCACTGACCAGTTTTGCATAAAACTAAGGTTATTCTACTATCTTTAAGTTAAACCGTGAATTTCTTGACTTGTAAAATTATCATTTAAATTGACAAACATCATATTTGAGTTTGACAGCTCAGTTTAACCGGGATCAAAAAATAAGTTGTCTCTCTCCATTGACGATCGTTCAGATTTTTTCCGAAATAAGGCCCCATGTGGTCCACTGGAAGGAGCGTGACTCCCCTCATGAATTTGATCTTCAGTCAGAAAAGTTAAAGATATGACTGTGTGCTTATAACTCAAGGCCTGTAAAGGGGTGAATAGTAATAAGCATTCAGTGAAAAGGCGTTGATGTTTGGCTTAAGTTCGAGATCGTGCTTTGTAGAACCCTGTTAATACATTCAGCTGTTAAAATCGATTCCTTTTGGGATGAATTCAGCAACTAATGTGCTGTGACTTGTTACTGATTACAGTTATTCATAATTTGCCACAGCTCAGATTCACATGTCAGACTGACACCTTCACCACACTGCTGTCAGCAGCTTCTGTATTTAGAGCCATTTTTCACGCCAAACTGAGGCTCAAAATGTAGTTTTTTTAGGAAAAAACACTGAGATATTCATAACTGATGGCCAGAACATGAACGAAAAATATAGTCGTAACATTCAGGAAACCATGTAGCCCACATGCTGCTGTGTCGTAAACACTGACACAATGTCAACGCTAGCCATGTTATTTTGAAAAAACAGTTTACATGTGACATGACACTAGTATCCATGGTAAACACCTGACTTTAACTATAAAAACAGCAAAATTTCTTCTTCTAATTAACTCACACAGGATCCACAAAATACCAAACATCTTTTTTGTTAATAATCAAAAAACACATATTAAACTAATTAGCAAGATAAAGATGCATCTAATTGTGTTCAGAACAGTAGAGATACAGTAACTCTGGTAAGTTGTGCTATCACATGGAGGTCAAACCAAACTTTTGCTTCATTTGAAGCAAAACCTGAGTTGTAAAACAATAGAAAAAAGCATTAGAAAGAGCTAATTCTTTTGCTAATAGCTTATTAACTGCGAGTAAATCTGCTTGAAGTAACAATCTCCTTTATTAAAATGCAAAAATTTGTGACAATAACACAGTCGTTCATAAGAGACAGAGGTAATTTTATTGACTCTCTGACAAAACATGTCGATGAAATCTCTCCGTGCTTTAGAAGGTGTGTACAGTCATGAACGTTTGTACCATGAACACCATTGTAGAGATTCTCAGGAGAGCTGACTGTGTTTCTCAGTGGAGTTTGTGCCTTGTGACTATTTAATGTTCATTTGTCAGTAAATGACGTGTAGAGGCAACTTAGTGATCCTTAAAGCATGAATCAGTCTGTGTTCCCTCAGCTACAGGAGATAATGAAGGGTGACGATATCTCTGTCAGTGTAATGGTTATAAAGTGGCAGAGTTCTGGGAGGAAGTGGCACAGATCAAACCCAACTGATGTTTCAAATGTTTTCTTGTGATATAAAGTGTTGTAAATATTTAAGTCTGCACTGCAAGGGAACATGTCATTCACATTAAGTTTAAGTTGGGATGTCAGAAATGCCTTTCACGTGTCTTTATTATAACGTTAAGTCACAGTCTTCACACAGTTTCAATCTATTTGATTGACGTGAAATTATTTAACGCAATAATAATATCAAGGGATCATGAGTATAAATGCTAGTAAGCAAGATTCAGCAATATTCAGATGGATTTAATGAAAGAAATCACTGCACATTTCATTTTTGACCCTTATTATTACATTTTTTCAAAATGCTGGGAGCACATTTTGGTTTCATTTTGGTGCACAATAGTGCACAGACAAAATGAAGAGGAGGCTGAAGGAGGTTGTGAAAAAATGGCTTCTCGTGGAAAAGAGTGCACTGTCTGTTGTAAGAGTCAGAGAAATCATTACTAATAACATTAAGCTGAGTGCCTTTTACACACCTGACAATGGTCCTAATCCTTCTCTAAGAACAACACCCCCACCCTGCAGATTGCATACAGCCCCTCAGGGAGCGCGGCTTTATTTGCTCGGAGGGGTTGAGTTCATTTGTTCATGTGCTGCTTGGTTTAAGTGCTCCTCCCTAATCCTAAATCCCTTAATTGTCAGCAAAATACACAGGCTTGTCGAAGTGACTCTAAAGGCTTCAGTTCTGTCGCTCTTAATAACTTTGAATTATTAAATCTGCTGTTTGCATGTGTTCCAAATCCTCTCCACAAGAGACACATGTCATAATCTGTGTGTTGTATTAGCTAACAATAATTTAGATCTTTTACTATCTTAATAAGCCGGAGGTCAGTCTTCATTTTAGAGCAGAAGTGTGGAAATGCTTTCAAAAACTGTTGATTGAGAAAAAAAAGCAGCGTGCCCTTCAAGGGTGCTAAAATGATTAATAGACTCCAGGGGGTAGAATTAAATTTACAGCATGACCTCTGAAAGTACATTACCATCCAGGAGCAAATGTTCTGTGTTCAGCCTCTGACCAAAAGATAGGAAGGTGGAGAGAATATGTCACCCACTAAGTGTCCCTCAATCAGTTTTTTACTGACCCATGATGCAGTTGCTTTGTTACTTCTTCAGTTTTTGTTGTTTACCACAAATTAGTCTCAAACAGTCTGTCTTCTTTTTTGATAAATTATCTGAAAACTGAATTTAAAAATTCTACAGAAATCCAGACCAACCCAATTTTATTTGTAGAGTTGTTTAAAACAACATAGGTTGATGAAATTGCTGTAGAGTCATTAAAAATAGTAAAATGAAAATAAAACAAATTAATTGCAAGGAAGCAGCTTGTTTTAGAGTCACAGTATTTAGGCTGTTAAAAAAAAGCATGTTTATTAATTAATCATTAAATTTATAAGTTCAAGCGATGGTTTTGCACATTATGCATAACTGGCATGTACATTAAAACAGCCACTCGAAGTTTCCTCACCCTTGTTCTTTTCCCCTGGCCTTTATTTGAGAGAGGCCCTTATTTGTTCATAATGAACACGAGACCAGCTATTATTTGAGAAACTCCTTTGATTTAAAGAAATGTTATATGTCTAATCTAAATTCATTAGATTTAGGCAAAAATCAGGGCCCCCGGTGGCTCAGTTGGTAGAGCAAGCACCCCATATACAGAGGCTATGTCCTCGCGCAGCTGACCCAGGTTCGATTCCACCTGTGGTCCTTTGCTGCATGTCACTCCCCCTCTCTCTGCCCTGTTTCCTGTCCACTCTTCAGCTGTCCTGTATTTAAAGGCACAAAAGCCCCCAAAAAATATATTTTAAAAAAAGTAATTAAATAAATAAGGTAATGACACTTTATAAGATATCCCTGTATAAATTTTTAAAAAAAAGTCTGCTCTGTTCTGTAAGGCCCAATTTGCATTGTGGTGTGGACTGTTCACTATTCACTGGCATGAATAGTGAGGATTACATTAGGTTATTAATAGTAGACACTTGTAATCACGATTATGACGATTATGCGATAAATTGAAATTCATCACGATTAAATTATTGTGACTGTTTTATCGCAGTTAACGATAAAAACAATAATTTTCCTGTCCCTACCCTCATGCATCTCATATAATCTATAATCCAAGTCCTCTTTATCGTGTCGTACGCTCAGTACTTTCAAAACACTGTTATTTCGGCTAGAAAGCTCCTAAATTCAACACATCTGGTCCAAGTCTCCCTGTCACGTGGCAGGCCGAGCGCCTGCATCACAAGTCCTTGAGCTTAAATAACAGTGAAATAAAAGTTTTGTTTTTGCGGTGAAATATCCGTTTAAGCTACAGCTTCACCCTCAAATACGTTGATTAAATCATGTCATTTTCTAGTGAAGCTCATGCACCTGCTCGTGCAACACGATGTCTGCGTTATTAGCAGCTGCAGCATGACCATATGACCATGGCAGGTACACGTCTGTGCCTCTGTAGGGGGCAAAATCCATAAAAATCAAAAGAGTTTTTACGCTGGCAGACATGTAACAGGTGGATCAGCACATCAGTCATTCCATTTTTTACTTTTGTGAGTGTAAACTCCAGCATGAAAGCTTAACACACGGTGAATATTCATGTGTTAGTTTGGCGTTCAGCAGGGCAGCATTAAACTTTCAACATAGCAAACCCTGAAATATTTATGACCCTGGTCTGGTGACAAGTTGCAGCTCCCGGAACTTTAAGAGTCACAGAATCAGTGAGCGGCCGGCACTGAGACTGAATGAGGCGAGCGCTGCAGGAATATGCAGATTGGATGTTAATCTTGAGCAGCAATTTGAATGAAAGCACTGCGCGACTGACAGCAGCTGATGGTGAGCTTATTATAAAAATAAGGGCGACGATGTAGCTGGACTGATGCCTGCAGGAACAGGAATTTAACATGCAAAGAGGAAGAGGGAATTAAATTTTGTACTTTTAAATCTTGTGGTAGTAATAGTTGCATCCAGGCTGTGTGTAAACACTTACAGGAAAGGTTTAACAATGACGATCTGATCCTTTATTTCACTCTGTGTCTTTTCACCGTACATCACCATCAAATCAGATTGTCTTTCACAGGCTTTTGTTGGCATTTTTTTAAAATTTGCTTGTCTTGAAAATCAGAAATGTGCTTCAAAGGATCTGAAAGTGGACTAGAAAACTCACAGCCGTGCTTTTTATTTTTTGCTTTAGCAGCCAGAAGCTTTTGCCGACCTTCTGAAGCTCGTGGGCTATTAATATCCGCGTCTTCCGTGAAAATTATTGGAATCAGCCCGTCTTTGCCAGTATTGAATTATAGGCCTGTTCCATTTTGAATAAAGAGGGCTGTTTGGCTTTGATGTGACAGAATAATGGAGGGTTTTTACTCTTACATGAGCCATTTTTTTCTTCCTGCTGTGTCTGGTGGCAAGCTCAAGGATCGACATATGAAGACTCGTGTATCGAAGCTGTTTGTCAAGCTTTTCTCCTGCACTGTGTTTGTTGAACCAGTTCTCATGTAAGGCCTTTTTGATCTGTTTCCTCAGGATCCATCAGTGACACAAGCAAGATCGACGGCTCCTCCTGGGTTGGAGGAATACAATCCCTTCACAGATGCCAAACCAGTGAGTACTTAAACTCTGAAGCCAGAGGCAGTGAGTTCCTGCATGAAACACATTTGTACAACTAGGAGGCCATTTTATTTTTTTCCAAAATTCTTTTTTTTTTTTCTGTTAAAATATATGTGCTTTTTTCTCCCCTCCCAAATGAAGCACATTTTTGCCATCAGGAAGAATGTCCAGGTGGATGAACCAAATGTCAACAATTCATTGGGAAATATTCAGTATTTCATCGACATGGTTTTGATGTCATACAATATTCAGGGCAGCAAAAATATTTTATGTTTTGTGTCTTTCTGTGCCTGTCAGTGTGTAGAGCTTCCCTCACGAGCAGAGTTGCTAACAGAGCGTGTGAGCGGAGCGCGAGCGGGGCAAAACACGCCTCACAGCTCGTGGAGCTGTCCATAACGTGCGCTGCAGTGCTCAACACCGCTCCACCCCGCTCTTCGCTCAACACCGATTTTGCCCCGCTCCAAAAAAAGAAAGAAAGTCCCCATCACATCTTGCAAGCAGCCGTGGGGCACAGCACTCCTCCCAGTCGGTCGTTTTCCTCGTACAACCTCATAAACTCGCCGTTTGTCGCACGTCGCGCCTCACGGCCCTCAGTGCGTCAGAGCACCACAGCCAAACATCGCTTCGAGCGTCACACGAACAGCTTGTGGTCATGTGTGTGGAAGTTTTGCACAGAGACGTCGGAGAGAGTTGAGGTGAAGCGCTATGTCGAGCAGCACGCTCGTTTACAGCGGAAAGAACAATAATGTCGTTTAATCTCTTCCCTCACGTTCATTCACCTGTCCGTATCAGCGGCCTCTGGTCTTTAGGTAAATCTCTTTTTTCTCCTGCATCCTTCACGCCGCTGTCCGCTGCTCAGCTGATTCGAAGAAGCGGCGGTACACGCTGCTGTTAGGTTAATTGATTGATTGATTTTTGATTGAAGAGAAAAGAGGAGAAGAGAGCAAAGAGCTCCGTTTTTATTCCACAGTGCACACCTCTTCGTATTTTTATGAATTACCACACCTGAACGGATGAGAGCAGCCTGTGTTTAAATTTAATTGTAATTTAGAAAAGAAAAAAAACCCACCATGTTGAACGCACTCATGCAGGCAAGCCACGCGCACTCAGGCAGGTCTAGACATGATGGTAGCAGCACTGGAGCGGAGTTGAGTGGTGTCGTTCCAGTTCCGCTCCAGACTGTTTAAAAATCCACTCACAGCTCCACCTAAAATTTTTTGCTCACGCTCCACTCCACTCACATGCTCTGGTTGCTGATAGCATCCTCACCGCTGCTTCCAGGTTCAGGTTGGATGACAGCAGATGGAGTAGCAAAGCATTTGAAAAACATCCATATTTTATGCTGGTTTCCCCTTCAGGGTTAAAGTTCGTTCATCTTTAGTTTTTTGGGAAGTTTTTACTGCTCGGAACATACAAACTTTGTTCTCAGCACGGGTTACTCTCAATCAACCTGTCTTCACTTCTTCACTTTGCGTCTCTGTGTGTGAAGCATTAATAAGCCAAGCCCTCAGCAGGAACATGAGAGCGGAGACAGCAGAGGACAGAAGGACAGCAAAACGCTGCCAAAAAAAACGAGTGCACATATTAATTGTGTTAATTCCATAAATGAATATTTTGTGCCTTTCTTTTTGGGAGGCATGCCGCACCTCCAGATTAATGGTTGTGGAAACACTTAGGTAGAATTTTAATTTTGTCCACAGAATGTTCGACTCATTGCAGAAAGCCACTGAGTATTCAGCAAAGAAGCTTGTTGCATCTGCCGATATGGTTTCTTTTCTCTCATTTGTCATCTACTTTTTCAACTTCAAAAATTAACAGATAACTGATTTTATTGTTGCAAGTTACATTTGTTTTTCTATATTAATGCAAGGCTCTACCGATATATATTGGTTTGCCTTTATTATTATAATAGGTGAAAAGTTTATTGGTCAGTACATTGATGTTTGGAATAAAGTTTCTTGGACTTCCTGCCTCCATAATGTATCTTTGTTACATATTTGATAACCACATTCAGAATATTAGTTTTGGAATATCGGCCGATATATCGGATATCATAATTTTCTCACTCTCTAAAATATTGGTATCGACATCGACACCAAAAATTACATGTCAGTCGGGCTCTAATTTGTACTGTTGAGTCTTTTATTGCACTTAACATTATTGAGAAAATTGCCCTCCTCTTTTTGTAGCATTTCTGACATTATATCAGACTGTGAAAGGACCAAACCAGTATTAATACATGTTATTGTCTTTTGTCAACATTGGCCACATATTTTCCTCAAATAATTTTATTTACGAGATATGAGATATTTGTTTACATTTTGTCCATGTCCAGTAAACTACAGACAGTAGCTGAAAATGTGACGTTAGTTAAAAAGAACGTCTGTGTCAAAATCCTTCACGCTAATAATCGAGCTAGGAAGGCAGCACTTGTAAGGAACTATTCTTCCAGGCGTTATAACTTTGGTCTCCACAGCTCCCCTTTCTCTCTCTCTCTCCCTCTCTCTCTCTCTCTCTCTCTCTCTCTCTCTCTCTCTCTCTCTCTCTATCTCTCTCGCTCAGAGATTTTTGACCAAATAAATGTAGCCATTCTCTTTAGAAGGGTGGAGTACATAAACCTAGCAACTTTCACGCATCCTCTAGTGTTTCTATAACCTGTTTCAACATGAATGGCAGTGAATGCGGTTTAAAAATGCAGTCTGACATCTACTAAATTAAACACATGGACCACATTTGCAGAAGAAAGAGGCTATCTCTGCTAATGGTGACAAGTCAGAAATAGACTGGTATGCTCGTTTAAAGTTGGGGTAGGCAGTTTATCTTTGGCGTCATCAGGCTTACATCCCATAATAACCCCGTAGCTTATTGTAATGCAGGTGGTCTGAAAGGACAGTAAACTTCTCCTGTCCTTGGCTCTGGTTTCAGACCATGACGGGGTCTTTTGACCAATCACTTTAATTTCAGAGAGCACGCGTTCCTACAGGCTGCTATGTGCTGTGCTTCTAAGCAACAGGTAGCATCACTACAAGCTGATTGGCTGTTGAAACAAGTGACGTGCCTTACATTCTAAAACTGTCCTCTGGCAAGAGCGATAACAAATGAAATGAAAAAAGAGCCAGAGCAAAAAAAGGGAGGGGAGAGTGCAGCAGAGTTGCTTCCTTAGGAGTCTCATGCTACAGCTAGCTTGATTTCCAATTGTTGCCTGCCTCAGCTTTAAGAGGCAATAACTGTATTTATGTTTGCTCTGTAGACGCCTGCAGGTTTGGCGCCCAAGAATGCGGGACCCACCGTTAACACTCAACCAGCCATCATGAAACCCACAGAGGAGCCTCCAGCCTACTCACAGTCTCACACACAGGTATCGCTAAACACAACTGGACCTCATACAGCCAAAAACACTCGTATATTCTTTAGATTGATCCTCTTTGGTTTACTGAGAAGCATCATCACCATGCCAATAATGCTTTGTGTAGATGTGTGTCTGTATAAGCAAGCAGCAAGCGACCGCAGAGATTCTAAGATTGTACTGAAGGCAGAAAATACATTAACAAGACAGGTGGGTTCATGCTGAGTTTGTGGACAGAAAAGACCTCAGCAGGAGGCTGTTCTTCTGTGTGACTGCGCTCTCTAGCTGAGGCAGACACAGACACGCAGGAACATGTTGCAGTGATGTCTCGTCTCCTGCTGGTGACGCCCCTGTAGAGAACTGAATTTATCTTTTGAATGTATAAGCAGAGAATTTGCCTCGAGCTGAAAAACAACCAAACAAACAGTCTGTCTCTCGCTCTTATACTTCTACCCTTGTGTTGACATCTGTTTACATGCGTACGTGTGTGCAGGAGCAGTCGCGAGGAGCTGCTGAGTTGCTGAGGAGACAGGAGGAGCTGGAAAGGAAGGCTGCAGAGCTGGACCGCCGGGAAAGAGAGATGCAGTCACTCAGTGCTGCAGGAGGTCAGCACGAGACACCACCATGCAGCGACACATCACTTCTGTCACAACTGAACAAAGTGAAACCAACTCCCATGTTTAAAATAACATTTTCCAACAGCAGGATCATTGCAGCTTTTGCCACAGCTTGCACCAGAGTGGTGTTTTCTTGTGTCAAGCATTGATAACTGTATGCATTTGATGCAAACAGCTTATTCATTTCTTTTAAAGGATAGTTAAACTCTTGCCATGACTTACACTAAGTTGATAACAATCGCTGAGTGAGAGAGAGAGGGGAGCCATGGAGACCAAAGTCATTACGCCTGGAAAAATAGTTCCTTACAAGTGCTGCCTTCCTAGC
>JAQLOL010000005.1:13028045-13043271 GCA_029783665.1 Naso thynnoides | reverse complement strand
CTCTCTCTGCCCTGTTTCCTGTCCACTCTTCAGCTGTCCTGTATATAAAGGCACAAAAGCCCAAAAAATATCTTTAAGAAAAAAAAAAAGATTTAGGTGAAAATCAAGATGTTGCATGGCTTTAGAATTTTGTTCCTGGTGTTTGAAAATCGTTTCCCCTTGCAGAGGTTTGTATACTCCCACTGTTTCCTACTTTGACCAGTTATCTTGCCTTGCAGTGAATATGGCAATATTTCTTTTTTGTGGCTGAATGGCTTTGGTTGGATTGACCTCTTTATGCACCAGTGTCATGAACAAAAACATGACATTTACAAGAGTGCATGGGTGCACAATGATGTTGCATAACATGTGTGATGCTGCAGGGCACTGTGATGGTATAAGTCATGTTATGCTCTGTTTGCTCTGTGGCTCTCTGTGTGCACAGCATAAGGAATAATCACTTTATGACTAATCGAATATGAAATCTAACAAGTGCAGGACAGGGAAGATGAAACAGGGTACAAGAAGAAGAAGAATGGAGACTGAATTAAAGATCAAAACAAAGCCAAAGTTATATATAATGTATTATTGAAATGATGTGTACACCAAAAATACTGTGATTTTATATACCTGAGGTGTATTAGTTTTGCATACCATAATTTTTAAATACAAGTATTAAGGACCTTTCTGGTATTTTGCCCCCTTTGTGATCATTAATCATTAGAGTCTTCTAACATTTGCATGTTTGGACTAATGGGGACGAAATATCAAACACTTTCCCTTTGACTTTGTTCTTTGTCCTCACAGCCTGCAGTCAAACGATGTCAGAGAGGTTGATTTTTTTTGGGAGGGATGGAGGCACTGTATTGCCTTATTAGCAAAATAATGAGAGCCAGAAATTTGAGATGTTGGAGGACAGTGTGGAAAAAACATGCAACAAGGAGTTACAGCCAGAGATAAATGGAAGTTTGTTTCCGTTCCTTTGCATGAATTTTAAACCACTAGCCTACCGAGACCTCAGAGTGTATTCTAATTCAGATGATAGATGAGTTTGACTGTCATCTGCTTCTCCTCTAATATGCTGCTATATGTATGTGTCTGCTGCTGATTAGTGCTGGAAAGTAAGTACATTTACCCATGTAATGTGTTTAAGTACAATTTTGACACATGCAGTATTTTCTGGGCCAAACTGCCCAACTCTTAAGTACTTTTTACATGTTGCTGCATCAATGTCCACAATCCAGTAGTATTATATATACTCAGTTGCCAGTGCATTAGGTACAGATAAACACACACAGCATGTAATTTCTGTGGCATTTATACTTTTTAAACTAACAGTCTATCAAAACACAGATTTTTTTCATTTTTTACATTGTTGTGTTGATACATTTATTTAAACTTATAATGTATAAACATTCCGCGATAAAATGTTGAAAATCAAATATTTGTTTTATACTGTGTTGAGTTGTATGGTTACATTATTCGGAATATGCTCCTATATATACTGTTTTGATAGAGAGACCTCCAGTGGCAGAAACCATAATATAATATTACATATTGCACGTTTAAAGCTGAGGTCGGCAACTTTTGCAAATCAAGCTAGCTGTAGCATGAGACTCCTAAAGAAACAACTCTGTCACACCCTCCCCTGTGTATTTGTTCTGGCTCATGTTTTATTAGTTTGCTGTCACCCTCTCATCGAAGTGTGCATCAAAGATTCATGACTAGACGAAATGGTTCGAGGGAAAATTGCAACAGAGTAAACTGGTCCTCTTTAGCTCGACACAAGCCGGCTGACAGTGTGATCGATGGAGGCGAGTTTCAGAGTGTAAGGCTTGTCACTCGTTTCAACAGCCAGTCAACTCATTATGACATCACTTGTTGCAAAGAAGCACAGTGCAGAGCAGCCAATAGGAATGCATGCTCTCTGAAATGACCTTGACTGGCTGAAAAGACCCTGTGATGGTCTGAGTACAGAGCAAAGTCTGAATACAGAACATACAGAGCCATGGAGAGATTCAGAAGTCTAGCGCTCTTTCAGATCACCTAAATTAAAACATGCTGAAAAGTTAGTATGGAATTTTGGCACAATGATGCCAAAGATAATTTGCCTACCTCAGCTTTAAGTTAAGGTTTTGAGAACTTCGTCCGCCATTATGGTGATCCTGCCCTGCAGAGCTATGTGGTAGCTTTTGATGAAAAAGGCAGTATTGGAACAATACACTACTCAAACTGTCTGAATTTATCCTTAGTACATGCTGTTGAATTGCAGCACTTCACCTCGCACCCACTTGGACATGGGTTATAGCCTTGGCTTCCCACAGCCAAGTTGATTTTGTGATGAGACAAAAGGGTAAATTTTTCTTACGCTTGTTTCAAACCGTGCAATCATGTAGGTAATATGCTTTTCTTTATATTTCGTGTGTGGTTTAGTTTACAAATGTCTGTAAAATTGATTCTTTCTTGTAAGCTTTTGATTGCTGTGACTGATTTTTTTTTTTTTTTGTATTTTCTTTCTTTTTTGCCATAGAAATATCATCAGTGCATGGCTGGACTGCTTGTCCCACCCTATGGTGTGATGGAAAGTGGTTGTAGTGCTGACAGTAAGTACCATCTGTTTTCTAAAATGGTTTAGTCTCATCTATCGCACATTTTATCCATAACTTTGTCACAGAGTTTGTCAGTTGTATTAGCCTTCACACAGTACATGTAGATTTGAAAAGCTGATTCTAACAGGATCTTCAAGACAGCATTTGACTGTAGATTGCCACAGTGATTCGATATAAAATGTCACCAAAGTTGGTGCACATGGTTTGGTACAGTGACGGTGTCACATCATCAGAAACAGAAACATTCAGCTGCTTTTATATCAGTTACTCAAGATGTAATGATACAGATAAGAAAAAGCTCAGCTGAAGATATGAAATTATGCATTTAATAAAATGAATTGCAATGCTCGTATACAGATGATTTGTCTGAAATGAACTCTTCTTTACAGTTAACAGCACTTTAAATATTCCCAGATGTAGTTCTTTGGTTTTCTTTCACATGATGAAATTTCACAGTTTGTAGGTAGAATATAACAGCACAGATTCTTCTTTTATACAGTATTTAATAACATTTTGCCTTTCTAACTCCATTACTGTCTGACCCTCCTTTGTCCTCTCGCATTGTGATAAAGGCTGATACTTTTATTTATGCTTTTCTGTTGCAAGTTAACTCAATATTGACTCAGCTTTGCTCAAACAGAGCACTTAACTTGCTTCAAAGTCATGTGCCATAAAAATGATGGATAACAGTGAGAAAATCCAGAGAGTCTGTTGGCTTACTGGCACTGGCTCCATTGTCATCATCATATATTGTCGTGTTTTTTAAAGTGATCATAAAAGATGGACATATCTTTTTATAGTTTTTAAAGAACTACAATCACACACTTACCTTAACATTTTGATTTAACTTACTTCTGTTGCCTTTTGGGCTTCGTTTAAAATTGAACGCGTCTGCTTTAGTATTCATCACTGTTACATGCTCCTGTATGCAACAGCACTGTAAGAGCAGGGCTCTGGATATTTTTGCAGTATGCAGTAGGGGGTTTATAGTATGCACTGTATGCATGAGTACACAAAGATAGAATCACACACGCTTCAAGCAGCTGGAGGCTGAAGCACTTACCTGTACTGTTACATCCACAGCAGCCTTGTGGCTTAGTAACCGTAGTAGCTACGATGGATGAATTAAACATGTTTGCACAGTTTTCTTACTTACAACACAAAGACTGTGCTTTTACAACACTCTGGTTGAGCTTTTAAAGTCGGTATTGTTCATTCACCCCAGTTCTTTCACCTTTTAAAGCACATAAACGCACATTTGCTGCTTCCACATACTCAAACTTTGCACAGTCTTTTACAAGCAAATTCATACTCTTGATTTCGTAACTTCTGTCTAATCTTGGACTTATCTCACAAATGCTGACTACTGTACACTGCATTCCTCCTGATGTGATTGAATTGATGTGACACTTGAATGAGTGGCATGATGTCACATGGACCAGGATGGCACCATCACAAATAACATGATGGTCACTTGTGTTAAATTCTCAGAAGCAATGATTAAACACAGATTGGATAAAGAACCACAGGGTCTGAATAGAAATACAGTCCAGGGGTGTGAAGACAGACACTGAGATGAGACATAATTTGTTAAAATGACCAACTGTGATTCATTTGATTATTTTAGTCAAATGTAATCAGCTAAGACTAGTGTTTAAGTTTAGGAAAAGATTGTACTGTTTGTACATTTTGCTTGAGTCCTCACAGTTGTTTCGGATGTAATCAAACCTTTATAAACAACCTTTCTTTTTGCCGTTTTTGTTTACGTTTGTAACTTTTCCACTATTTTTTTCCCTGTCGGACATTGTTTGCCAAATGGAAATGAAATCGAAATAAACACATGTATATACAAATACTGAAATCTATACAGCAAAGAACATGTACAAAAATAGTAAAGAATATTACAATGATGTGAGCACAGTCGTTCAGATACAGATGCTTGAGGCTTATTCCTCATGTGCAGTCACGAGAGATGTTATGTTACACTTCGGGCTATGGTCCACTCTCTATGTTTTGTGGATTCTGCATCAGTTTTGTGGTTAAATCAGTCTGAGAAGCTTGTCTAAGAATAGCCAAGCTTTTCCCTGCAGATACAGTTGTGACTGAGCAGCTCTGTCTGATTGTGCTTTTTATCCTGGAGTGGCTTAAATCTCCCCACACAGAGATGTAATCACACCTTCAATTCCCTCTGCTACACCACGATGCTGCCCCTGTACAGTAAGAGCAACAAGCCTCGAGTCTAATAGCATGTTTCGGAGGGAAAAACTAATTTCAGGGACTCATGCATGAGGCAAAACATAGATACTGGAGTAAAGTTAATAAGCCTTTATTCGACATGACTAATCATAATAAAACACCCTTACTAGTTTCAACCTTCAAGATCTTCATCAGGGCATATCGAAGCCAACATTGTGTAAACTTGGGCTGACTCATCAGCCCCTAACTGATGAGTTAATAAACGCGGGTGATAGCAAACAATGAGGATCCATGTCGAAGACAACATGAAGACACCCCTAGGGTTTAAAAAGCAACCTTCTCAAAATAGGAAATAACTAAAAAAACAACAACATCAAAATAACATCCATCATATTAATACATTCAAAACATTCAATCAACTACTTAACTTATGCGACCTTATGTATAGATTCAAATACATCTGTATAAAATGTGACGTCACTCTTGGTGATTAAGTGAGACGTTCAGTCATCTGTGAGGGATTCAGAGTAGAGCCGCTCCACCTGAAAGGAGGCATTTGAGGTGGTTGGGGCATCTGGTAAGGAAGCCTCCTGGTCACTTCCCCAGGGAGGAGTTCATCCAGCTGGGAGGATGCCCTGGGGCAGGCCCAGGCCCAGGTGGAGAGGTTATATCTCTGCACTGGCCTGAGAACACCTCGAGACGGTATGGTCAGTATACATTTGTGGAGAGAGGCAGTGTGCTTCTGCACATTGTAGCCCAAATTGTTAAAATGAATTCGGTATGTCATTATAAGAAGATACAAGTTCTACAAAATCTACAAATAAACAGAAACACGCTGAGTACTGATAAAGTGAGGTGTGCCTTTTCTGGGTCAACGTGGTGACAGAAATGAATAGCTTTTTTGAAAAAGAAACAAAGACTCATGGGGTCTGACATTTTAACCAGAGTGATGGGAGATCTAATCAAGATCTCACCAAGAAAAGAATCCTATTTTCTCTCAAACTAAGCCCAGAGGAAACGCACAGTATGAAGCCCTGCAGGTCTTTGTCAGAGGCGGAGAGATAGAGTAAGTTCAGTTCACATTAACTGTGGCGAGCCACAAGAGCTGAACAAATCTTAAACAAGTCACACAGACCATGTAAAGACAGTATAAACAGTATAAACTACAAAGAAAACATTTGAAGAATCAATATTTTCATGTAGAGACCAATGAACTCAAAGGGATCAGTCTGACAAACTATCAAGTACACATGCAGAATTGATATTAAAGTGCATGTAATGTCGTAAAAATGTGTACAGTTTGACACTAAGAGCCCTGTAGCACATACATAAACACTAAAATCCATTGAACTTTACACTTATTTTACTTAACTCCCTTATTTTCCACTTACAAAACCCTCTTTATCAATTAATTAAATTAAATTAACACAGAACAACTAATCTGTTTTTTGCAATATTTATGTGGCATGACTTGAAATAATTAAAGAGATGCAAAATACTTCAAATTAATTTGCTTTGTTTATGCTAAAAGTTTGAAACATATCACAAGTTCTCTTGCTGAATGTTTTTTCATCCTCAGCTTTCAAGCTGATTCTTCAGCAGATTCAGTGTTTGAAACTTTGTCACAGGTCATAAGTCACTTTATTCATGTACTTTCCTTTTTTTCTCCACCAGGAATGCCGGACAAAGAAAACATAAGCAACAACTCCTTTGTTTCAGTCTCCAAACATCAGAATAAGGTAGTTTGCCTGACACACATTATTTACTGTGTATAACTTAGTGTTGTCACTTGTTATGGAAGAGGGGTAATAGTCAGCGAGGGTGGGAAAATGCTGTTTTATTTGCCTTCTTCCTGTCCAACATAATGCCGGAGTGCGTGAACAGTTTGGCAGCAGTTTAAATTGAGGCTATAACTCATTCTGTGCTCTTATTTTGCGTGACGTAACAGCATCCTTTATCATAGCACACCTCTTCAACAGAGGATGGAAATGAGCCTGGAATGTGGAGTTTGTTTAAACTTGATCTAAATAAAGCAAGATGAGTGGAGTTTTTGTCGCCGTCCATGTCACTTCCTGTCCCACCTTTCTCCTGTTGTCGTTTCCTGACCGCTGGCTTGATAACGTGGCAGTGCAGCAGATTTATGGTGCCCTTTACTTTTGTCCCTGCCCACAGTTTAGTCTCAAGATTGTTCAGTTATGTAAAAAAGCAAAATCAAAACCATAGTGTGCTTTCTTATTATGTAACAAACAAACACAGCGATAGCTTTCTTTAGCCTATAGGAATAATTAAGTATGAAAGCCCTCTTTGGGTGCTGAGTGGACCAATTTTCTTGTAAATAAATGATGAACTTTAAAGCCTTTACATAAGTGCATGAGTTACGCTGCTCTGTGGCGCATGCAGAATGCATTTTAAATGTCAAGGCCCTGCGGCCCCAGCTGGGATAAAAACAGAAAAACACACTTCTGTACAGTAGCACATATCTGTAAGCAATTGAATGCATTAGTCAAGGAACTGGTAGCAGGCTATTATTGAAAGGGTAATTTCAAGTGTAACTGAAAAGGACAGCTAATAAACAAATGATGTAGCAGTGAGGACGACATCCTGTGGCCCACAGTTAGAGGAAAAACATCCGTTATCTGACTTGTCTGACATGTTGTTTCTCACATTTCATTATTGCCAATCAGCAGACTGGTGTGTTAATGAAGTCTTTAGTTTCACTTGATTTCTGTGTTTTTTTTTCCATTATTAAAAAAAGCTTCTGTCATTGTCATCAAAAACGTATCTTTCATTTCCTCATATATTTTGTTTCATTTTATTTTGCAGAAGTCATTCATTGAAAGTCCAACAAAACCTCACCTTAAATGCATTTCTCAGGTAGTAAACTCATTCACATTCCGTCTGTAGGGATCAATCATTATCTGTCTGTGTGGCAGGGACTCAGCGGGAGTCTGCTGTGCTGAGATTTAACTTGAATTCTGTTGTGCAGGTCCCGTCTGAGAAGATCCTGCGGGCGGGGAAGATCCTCCGTAACGCCATCCTCTCTAGGGCGCCTCACATGATCAGAGACAGGAAGTACCATTTGAAGACATACAGGTTAGTCAGCATCTTAAATTCTGTGGCATTTGTGGGAGATTGGGTGATTCAGATTTATTATTTAAAGGGAAAATTCACAACTTTTCATATGGATGACCACAATGTTTATGGTAATTGTGGTCAATTAAAGCAATAAATTCCTCAGTTCGTAACAGAGAAAGCTGAGTTTTCTGAGTTGTCCTGCTCACACAGCTGTTCTTGTATTGCCTACATGTACCAGGATTCATTGCAGTTAAAAGAAAAGAAACGGCACTCTCAGGGTCTCCAAGGTTGTTATCTGTCGAATCAGAACATTTCTTTTATTTAATATTGTGTAGTTTTCAATAACAAATACCTTCTGGTCTGCAAGAGCCTGAAAATCCTCTCAAAACAAACATATCGTGGCTTGAGGGTAAACAGTTTGTAGTTCTTCCTGGAATCAGTGACATCACTGGTTCCAGGAAGAGCAGGAGATTTTGAAACTGTGTCTCACAGACATAGAGAACATTGAAAAAAAAAATATTGTTGGGTTTCACATCATATCCCTAATCCGGATAGCTAGAGATACAGTTTAAAATCGGCAAAGCTACCCTTTAATTTTATTTTAAATATCATACTTGTCTGTAAAGGGGAGATGTACGGTGGGAAGGTAAGCAAAAATAAAACACACACAAGAAAAACACTTAAAAAATTATTCACATACAATGTAAAAATGTTTTTGTGGACGTGTAAAGTTTAAAAGTGGGACACCTCAGCATTATTTATTTTGTTAAACCTCAATTTATTCAAGAGTCATACAGTGGCTGAACACTCAAGCTCTTTTATCACAATTCCCTGTTTCCAGTTTGGTAAAGCCACAGAAATGAGAACAGGCAGAATCAATTATTAAAATGCAAAACAGACAATAAGCCAAAACACATCACGTAACTGCTCAGCCTCGTATAAGCTCCTATATGGACCTGTGTGTGTGGCAGGCAGTGCTGCGTGGGGACAGAGCTGGTTGACTGGCAGATGCAGCAGAGCTCCTGCGTCCACTCTCGCGTTCAGGCTGTGGGCATGTGGCAGGTGCTGTTGGAGGAAGGTGTTCTCAACCACGGTGAGATTCTGTCTGATGTCTGTATCTGCATATGCATACGTGCCAAGCAGAGATTATAGATTCAAGCCTTTTGTCTGCGCTGTGTTGTTGTGACTCAGTGGACCAGGAGCTGAGTTTCCAGGACAAGTACCTTTTCTACCGCTTCCTGGACGACGAGCAGGAGGATGCCCCTTTTCCCAGTGAGGAGGAGAGGAAGGAGAGCCTAGAGGAGCTGCAGGACACCCTGCTCCTGCTCTCGCAGATTGGCCCTGACGCCCACATGAGGATGATTCTGAGGAAACAGTATGTATGGCTTTGAGGCAATAATCTCTAACATTAAATAAAAGGAATCACTTCGATGGTGTGATGATTTCTTTTACATGTTTGCTGTTTTCCAGCCCGTCTGAAAGAACAGCAGACGATTTGGAGATCATTTATGAAGAGCTGCTGCATATTAAGGCCTTATCTCACCTCTCCACCACTGTGAGTACAGGCTGGCACAGTGCAGACAGTAGAATTACTTTAGTCTTCATGTTAATGCGCTCAGGCTTTTGTCACATTTAGAGCAGAGTGGTAATAAGCATGCAAACTGCAAAAACTGTACAAGTGTAATCATCTCAGTACTGACCATCGTTTATTTATAAGTGTTTGTACAAACATTGCAAAAAAACTATAAGAATTGCTGCAACCTGCCTTTTTTATGGACTTTAAATTACACTGAATATTAGGAAACATGAGCGAGAATCTCTGCATGGCTGTACTCATTCACGCTGCTCCTTCTTGTGCTGTGCAAGTAAAAGGAACATTTGATGAAACTTAACTTGGCCTCATCAAGAGGTTCCTTTCTGTGTGGAGTTTTGCATGTTCTCCCTGTGTCTGCGTGGGTTTCCTCTGGGTGCTCAGGTTACCGCTCACTACCAAAAAACATGCATGTGAGGCACATTGGGCTAGGTTGGCCCAATGTGATGGCGCGCTTAGTCACAGTATTAACCCTTCTCTCTAACCTCCCAATTTCGCTGTCCAATTCATTGTATAATACCAATAAAGCTGCTTTACCTTTACCTAAGTCATGAATCTGCTCCTCTGCTTGCAGGTGAAGAGAGAACTGGCAGGAGTGCTGATCTTTGAGTCCCATGCGAAAGCAGGAACAGTGTGTAAGTAATGTGACAAAATAACTGCCGTGATCCTGATGATATTGGTAAGGTGGATGAATTTTTTTTGAAAAAGCTGTTGCAAAACAATTTTACACAGTCAGAATTAATCGAACAAATCCCATAATAAGTCACATCAGACAGCTAAAACGTTGTTTTCCTCAGTGTTCAATCAGGGGGAGGAGGGAACGTCGTGGTACATTATTCTGAAGGGCTCTGTCAATGTCGTCATCTATGGGAAAGTAGGTGTTTCTCCAGATGAGGTCACTCTATTTATAAAAGCATCAAATCTGATCTGATCGGAGCATTGATTTGCTGCTCAGTAACTGATCACTGCATTGTGTTGTGCAGGGTGTTGTTTGCACTCTTCATGAAGGAGACGACTTTGGAAAGCTCGCTCTCGTCAATGACGCCCCCCGCGCTGCCTCCATTGTCCTGCGTGAGGACAACTGTCACTTCCTGAGAGTAGATAAGGAGGACTTTAACAGGATTTTGAGGGTGAGAGTCTGTTTGACATCTATTAACTGCTGTTTTAGTTCTGCAGTAAAAGCAGCTCTATTGCCCTCTGTTGGCAAAAACCCAGCAATGCAGCCTTAAGCATCACTTCCCCTTTAAAATTAGACTGCAGCCCTCTGCACTCATTAGCTAAGTCATCCTGCTAAACATGAAATATCTTGTTAATGACTTGTGCTGCCTCAAGCTGGAGATAAAAGGCAGATTTGGGGTTAATTAGCTGTGGATCCAAACTTGTTGTGTGGAAAACTTCCATCTGGGCGCTTTGACGCCACCATGAATTTAGTGCTCGGGCTGGAATAGATTTGACAGAATGAACTGGGATATAAATGGCAGTAATATATGAAAATATAATGCTCCAGCCAGTCTGCACAGAATGTAGAGAAAAACATCCTCTCCAAATGTCATGAATATGTAATAAAAATCTGTTATTGTAAGTGTGGTATACAATGCAAATAACCCTCTTACATATAGCATCAATATTTGCTCCTCCTTATGGAGCTTTAAGGTTGTTAAATTATCGTATTTCACTGCGTCTAAAGCATCACATTTCTAATCTGTATATATGAAGCGATGGGACATTTTTACTTACTGAAATATTCTCCTAATATTTATGGCTGCATCAATTTAGCCCAAAATGTTTAAGCAACAAAAGCAGTAAAAGAAATATCAACATAAATGCAGCAGCAATATAAATTCCAAAAACATAATGATAGGGACCATTTCTCTGCATCCTGACCAGGCTTCTTAACCTGAACTTTAAGCATATTGCACCAACATAGTTTAACTTTAAAAACGGGATTAAATCATGGTTTTAGTTTAAATTCAGTTACACCAAACTTTAAAACTAGTTAAATTTAGGAAAGATTAAATGTAAACCTCGGTAAATCTCAGTTTAGTTTTTACTCTAAACCAAGATTAAATTTAATTCTGTTTAATTCTGCTTGAAACTGTGATCTCGAGTTAACTTTAAACACACAGTTAAGGAGGTTTAAGTTTGAGGTGGATTGACCAAAACAATCAAGTTCCTCGAAGAAAATTGTGAGACCGACTTAACCCACTTCAGTTTTATGATGATAATGAATTTCTGTTAAAATACCAGTTCATCAAGAAAACTATTTTGGAGATGAACAGGATTGGACCAATTGTCAAACATGCCAGTGACAGAAATGCAGCTGGAAGCTGATTGGACAAAACAGTCAGCCAGTTGCTGCCAAGCAACCTCTTTCTTTTTCGTTGTGCTGTTGTCTTTTATTGTCTATGATTTGGCCGTATTGTTTCATTTATTCAGCCAACAACTTTTTGTCAAAGGAGGAAAAATTTGAGCTTCTCTGCAGAGCCATCACAAGTACTGCTACGTTAACAACATTTTACCTTCCTAGCAACAATGTAAGATTTTGTTTCAGAAAAGCAGTTTAAGACCCCCACCCCCCACTCTTTTACACTTAACTAGGTTCTGAAAGCCCATGTATTTATTTACTGTACATATTTATTTATTTTAATTTTGATAAACACACTTGTCTCTGCTGATTAAACTCATTTTAAATTCTGTTTAAATAAACTTAGTGTTTACAAAACTGAGATTAATTTTAAACGGTGCAACAGAGCCCTGCTTCATTTTAAATCTGGATTAATGCAATTTAAACCTAGTTTTACTAAACTCTGAAAAGAGCTAATCTTAGATTAAATTAATCCTTGTTGGTGCAATCCACCCTAATAAGTAAACTTCTGTGATAAGACACACATGCTTTTACTTTACAACTGTTTATGAGATGCCATTCTCGTATGACCTAAAACAGAAATAGACTCAGATCTACACTAAACCTTCCAGTGTTTTGTTAACAAACTGTTTCATTGTGTGGAGCTTTATGGATCTGATCACATGTCTCCATAAGCTCACACAGCTTCTTGTCTATACTGTGTATTTTAGGAATACTTATGTGTGTATGCACTCTATGTGTGTGTTCTTGTGAAGGACGTGGAGGCCAACACAGTGCGTTTGAAGGAACACGGTCAGGATGTTCTGGTGCTGGAGAAGAGTCTCAGCAGCAGTCGAACCTCGGGCCACGGTGCCTCGTCCTCCCATTACAAGTAAATCCACCAACACACGAGCGTCTTACGCTGCACCGTGCGTTAGGGCTGTGCTACAAAATCGATACGGCATATATCACGATATTTATTTTTGTGACCCGTGTATCAAGATGCGTATCGTATTGTGAAGTCCTTGACAAAACCCAGCCTCAAGGTTCAGTGACATAAAAGAACACTTTGGCACTTTATTTTCATGCTTTCAATTTCTGTGTGTCCAGTTAAAATGCAAGAGTGCACTTAAATTTCATTTTTCATTTTAATGTTATGGCAGCTACATGAGCGTGTGTGGTAAATTTCTAACACTATTCAAATAAATTGTAAAGGAAGTTTTGAATTAAACTGTTTTGACTCAATTTGTCAGTTAAATTATCAATTAAATGACATGTCATATATGAAGACAGTACGTAGTAACTTGCATTTAAGCACTGTTTTTACTTTTTTAGTGAACTATGTGTAATATTGCAGTACGCATCGTAATAGCCTGGCAGGTCACAATCACTTGCTCAGGGTCGCCTGCAAATCAATTCTGCTCCTCATTCATGAGAGCATCAAGACTGTGTCCTCCCTCCTGAGTGGGGTAGACGTGACCCGTTTCACGCATCTCCCATTTGTGGCGCTTTTATCAAGTAATAAAAACAAGCGAAGCTGGATTGTGTTGATTTTCCTTCACAGAGAAAATGCCCCTACATTTTTTTTCCTTTGGCTTCTCTGACAGCTCTCAGCCTGACTCGCCTCAATCTTGAGCCGGCCAAGAACTGTGTGATTGTAAATAGGATTGTTATCAAATGAAGCAATCAGAGACACGCGTTCAAGTAACACAAATCAGTCGAGGGCCACAGCCCGGGCATTACGCATTAAGAGCCAGTGTTTCTTGATTAGTGAAGGGTTGTTGTTTTACTCTGTGTTGCTCCAGATACAAAGTAATGTCGGGGACTCCAGAGAAGATTTTGGAGCACCTCCTCGAGATGATGCGATTGGATTCTCATTTCACAGAGTCAGGTAGTGCTCAGCATGCAGCATTCAGTCTGTCAGATTGGCGCCATCTAATGCAATCTATCAATATGATGATCATTTACTGTGAAGGGGTTGCTTCTACTCTCTCTCTCAGTGTCTCTCCTCCGTCCTCTGCTGGCTGCTCAGCACTGACCTGTTTGTTCTCATCTATAATTAGCCACACATCACAGAGCTGATCTAATTACTCTCGCTTATGTGGATGCATATGGTTTTCATTTGCCTGCAGAGGTGACAGACACAGGGCCATGTGGGTGCAGGCCTGATTGATGCTCTCTGATCTGCTCCTCTGCTGGTTTCGCAGGTGTTTGATGTGACTTCCTGTCTTTTTTTTTTTTGCTCACAGACTCAGCCCTAGTTGACTTTGTGCTCATGCACTGTGTCTTCATCCCAAACAGTCAACTATGTCCAGTGTTGATGGCCCAATATCCTTTTAGCACTGTGTTACCTAATGTGACCAGGTGCTGTTTCCTATTTCATTATCACACATTCTCACTCTCTCCTTTGACACTGTTTTGATCTTTAACTGCTGTGCACCTACCATGCTCAGGCCTCACAGGGCTCTGCACAGGAAAAGATGGATTACACACTGAACAACAAGCGCAGGGTGATCCGCCTGGTGATGCAGTGGGCTGCTGTCCATGGAGATCACCTGCAGGAGGAGGACATCTCCATGGCCTTCTTAGAGGTAAGCCCTTGGAAATGAGTGACAATATCAGCTCTATTTTAAATAAATACCATAATAATACATAATAACAATACTAACACTGTTAAATTTTTTATTTTCATCTTCTAATGATGTACAGTTTGTATGCATAGAAAGTGTAATGATTAGCATGATTTTCTGGGTCTATGAGGATGCGCTAAACCTGCATTCTTTCTAATGGCCAGCAGGGGGCAACTATACACATCAAAAAGGAATCTCATTATATGGAAGCTTACAAAAATATGACACTATCCTTACCTCACTTTGGGACCATTAACATGTTAATGGTCTCAATCACTAGTTTTAAATGCACAATATGCAATTTCTGCCACTAGATGTCACTCTATCAAGACAATGAAAGCAAAATCATAGCAGAAATAACTTCCTTTCTCATTTCTGAGTGGTGTAGTTACCCTTAAAGGTAGAAAATAAAAAGCACTATAACCTTAAATGAAATCACAGATTTCTCTGCATTGAATATTGGTAGAAATATCTGAAATAATGTTAAGAACGCAGCTCAACCACATATATAACA
Organism: Naso thynnoides; assembly: GCA_029783665.1. NCBI lineage: Eukaryota > Metazoa > Chordata > Actinopteri > Acanthuriformes > Acanthuridae > Naso > Naso thynnoides. The sequence continues at coordinate 13,028,333 of JAQLOL010000005.1, read as the reverse complement.
AACATACAGGGTTTTTTTTTAGCAATTGTAGAAAGGACAAAAAATGCAGAATCCAAGAAATGCAGAAAAGAAATATTTTTATATTTAAAAAAATAATGAAGCAGCAACCTTTTGGCTGACAGGTTGCTATCATGATGACCTCATCAGGACAGGCGTAGCAATGTGCGTCATTGGCACGTTTACCCTTTTCTTCCAAATATGCTCACCTCTGGTTCCAAAAATAAAGAAGATGACAATGACCAAAACTCTAAAATCAAGGCTTCAGAAGAGTAGTTGATAAACCGTTGT
>JAQLOL010000005.1:13017223-13027891 GCA_029783665.1 Naso thynnoides | reverse complement strand
ACCGTTGTGTACTGCCTATGGTTGTACACCAACAAAATGTAACAATGTAGGTCAGGAAAGACAAAAATATATAAAATCCACAGGACAGTTTTTCAAAGTTAATTATTTTATTTTATAAAAGTATTCAAGTAAAACTGGTCTACAAAAATAAACAGGTACATAGTGTAAACTTAACATGCATTTAGAAAAGAGGGGGGAAAATAAGGAGTAATACCCAACAACACACACAAATATCCCACAATTATCCGAAGCAAATTTTGTGGTAGTCACCAGTCAGCTAACATTTATACTGGCCACATAAATAACACCAGTCCCAAGCTCCGAGGCTGAATCTCACTGTTGCTGTCTTTGCCTAAAGGTTAATACTGGAGTCGTAATTTACAACAGCAAACAAACACCTGCGTCAGAGGTGTCCTTTTGTATTTTTATTTTGATGAAATACACGTCTGCTATCCAATCAGAAAAGAGAATTCCCAGTGACCACAGCTAAAGCATTTATTTAATGAGAACAGCAAGCAAAGCTGCAGCTGTCCTGTTGGTTTGAGCTCGGATCTTATTAAGTGTTTACAACATGATGTAATACATGCACAGTTGTACTGATTGTTAATCTAGCTCATTAATCGTACTGCTCATAGCAATAAGGCCGGGCAGTAAATATTGGCCGTATTTATATGTTAGTTTTTGGATTTGTGTCTTTGATATTACCGGTACTCCAGATGTTGTAATGAGTGAACATGTGCCTAACTTATCAGCGATTTTGTGAAGTACGAGCAGGAGAAATTTTCCAGATATCCACCCCAGCTACGTAACTGAATCATGAAATTCTTGTTTTTCTTTTTTTATTTTTTAGTAGATACTTGTTTTTATTCAAAGCTGCTTGTGTTTTGCAGGAATTTCTAATGGCCGTGTCAAATGATGCCAAAGAGATTCCAGCCCTCAGGGATCAACTTACAAAACTGGAGAGCATTGTAAAGCGAAAGTGAGTGTTTTTAAGGGGTTGTGAGATGAATAACTCTTACATCTGGCCATCTGTTTTTATATTTTTACCATCATCATGATTCATGTGCTCACTACTAAAATGCATTGGTGATAACTGTAGTTTAATGTTGGTTTTTGCATGTTCTAGCACTGAAGATGCCAGAATCTCACAGAAAAAGGTACAAAACTGACTTTTACTCCTTTACATTAAAGTTTATTAGTTGTGCAAAAAAGTGTGACAGTAAGCTTGATGTTGTTGAACTTTGTCACAGCACAAAATCCTTCTGCGGCAGTTCAGCATGGGTGATGAGAAGCTACAGAAGCGTCAGCCAATCAAGAGTAATGATGAAAGTGAGTAAAGGAACATGTCTGGACATGTTTGGTTTTACAGGCTTGTCCCAGTCCAAGGTTCATATGCAGAATATTGCTGCTACACGCTGCCACTGTTGCATTGCATGCGCTCACTGAAACCTTTTGTTTGTTTTTTTTTTAGCAATATTTACTTTAGGATTGATGGAGTTTTCATTCATTTTAGAGGGACTGCAGACATTGTCAGCGGTCTTTATTGCACAATGCTTAAAGGCGTAATGAGTAATTTCATGTTAGAACATATTTTATCCTTGAGTTTTTTTCTGTTTTAATCTGGCTCCAAATGATTGCCATTTCCTAGCTTCTTGTTTTTGATTCCGTCTGTAGAACCACAAAGTCAGTTCTCTTTTTCTGAGTAAAGGAAATTATTTATTTATTTATTTTGACCTCAGAACATTTATCAGCTCTCATTTATTATTTGCTGGGCATAGATAGCTTTAATCCAGCAATAACAAGAGACAAACCTGTAAAATAAACAACACATGACTTCTCAAATTTATCTCGTGACTCCTAGACTTTGAGCCACTGCAGGAATCCAACTGACCTCCTTACAGTGCTTTACCACTCCTTCATTCCTTCTTACTGACCTATATTTGCCTCCAGTTCTGTTCAAAGTCTACTGCTATGACCACACCTACACAACAATCCGTGTCCCTGTGGCCGCGTCAGTCAGGGAGGTCATCGGTGCCGTGGCAGACAAGCTGGGGTCGGCAGAGGACCTACTCCTGGTCAACCTCAGTTCGGCAGGAGGTGAGATCGGCGGCAGCTACGTGTTAATCAAACTGGCTCCAGCAGGATGTAATGCTCATTAATCCCCCTCTGATTCACAGTGAAATTAGCTGCTTGACTGTGAATGGCTGCTGCAGGAGGTGCTTAAGAATGGCCTTTAAAGCTGATTTTTCCAAGTTTGTTTCATAATTCATCAACTCATTCAGCACAAGTTAAACTTAGCGGCTCTTCACTGCATAGATGCTCCATTCTGCTGTAAAATGCTAATTCAGTTCTCACCTGTCCTCACTTGACCTGCTCTTTGTTCATATAAGACAGGTCAACAAACAAATAAAAGCTATAGTTGCTCTTTTGCTTCAGTGTGATAATGACTAAGATTACTTTATCATTAATCACTGAACTTTGTTTTTAAAATAGAAAAATCAGAGCTAGCACTAGCTTTGCTGTGTTCTCACTGTAACGTAGCCAAAAAGAGTTGTTTTAGGTCAGAGAGAATTATATTTGAACTCTATATTTTTGTTGGCAGATACCATTATAATTCCATTCTTATCTCATACTCTGTAATGGATTTTGAAATGAAAACAAACCCCATAAATTTGCTTTAAAAAATACTTTGCTAGCTCTTCTGTACAGACGTGCCTATAAAGAGGTGTCTTGAGCAAAATGCTAACTTGAGCGTGCTAAATTGCGCACAGTGCTGACAAGCTGATGTGTTGCAGGTATAATGTTCACCATATTCACAATTATAGTTTAGCGTGTTAGCATGCTAACACATGCTAAACATTTAATGATTATCTCCAAATGAAAGAGCAGCGGCAGATGGGAAATGTCGTAGTTTTGTATGTATTCTGAACAGTTAAAGTCCTAAAGAGACATTTGGTGTGTACCAAATTTCATGCTGAGACATTTCCGACACAAAAAAGAAAAATCAATTTCATTTTTCTAGAGAAAAAGTCAGGGAATCACCAAAGTCTGTAGGATACATCCTCTGAGAACCATGAATATCATCCATCTAATAGTCATCGGGTAGCCTATTGTAATGTGGCTGATAAACTGTTTGCCGTTTTCGTATGATATGGGTGTAATCCTCTTTTGTTGTTTCTGGAGTTCTTTTGTTGAGGGATCTAATCTTAGATTACACTGGTGTAATGCAACATTCCATTAAAAGTAAAATTATGAGTTTATATCTTTTTTAATCCTTGTGCGTGATGTTTTTGTTCTCCAGAGAAATGTATCTTCAAGCCCAACGATATCTCAGTTTTCTCCACACTCAGCATAAATGGACGACTGTTTGCCTGCCGCAGGGATCAGTTGGATTCTTTGGTAAGTTCATCTCCCTATTTTAAAAAAAGAAAAGAAAAAATTGACCCAAGTCATAGCATTACAATTCTGATCAATGTTATCAGTCAATGGCATCTGTTAAGCTCGTGAATGTGCAGAATTCTGTATATGTCAATCTTTTTAAAGTGAAACTCCTGAATTTACTCGTCTACTCGTTGAAGTTCAGCAGCCTTCTTGTCTTTTCTTTTACTTCTTTGAATACTGTAATGTCTTTTTTGGCTCTCACGTCACATGAAGCTATATGGCTGTTTTGTTCTTAGCATCATTTCTTTAAGTGCAAAAATGCTAGCTGACACGATTATCAGATATATGAGTAAAATGCTGTTTTTCTTGTTTTGAAGACCCCTTTGCCTGAGCAGGAGGGTCCCTCTACGGGGTTGTTGTCCAGCTTTGAGTTAATGAGCTCCAAAGACGTGGCTTATCACATGACTTCCTATGACTGGGAGCTTTTTCACTGCGTACACGAGGTATGACTGGGAGCCGAACTCATTCATTTAATCTGCTATATGCTATATAGTACAGTATATACTAGTTTTATTGTTATAGAACAAATTTAATGGGGTTTGGTCTACCCTCAGTTCTTCCACCATTTTGCTTTCAGGAAGGTCATTTGTGTTTTTCTTCGGCTTCTGACAGCTTGAACTCATCTACCACACATTTGGGAGGCAAAACGTGAAGAAAACCACGGTGAACCTGGACCTGTTCCTCCGGAGGTTTAATGAAATCCAGTTTTGGGTGATCACTGAGGTGTGTCTGTGCTCTCAGCTCAGCAAGAGGGTGCAGCTTCTTAAGAAGTTCATCAAGATCGCAGCCCAGTAAGAATGCTTCATTTCACTGTTTTCTTTGACTCAGCCTGCATTTTTTTTTATTTGCTTCTTTGCCTCACTTTTTCATGTTTTCTGACAAAGCTGTAAGGAGCACAGGAATCTGAACGCCTTCTTTGCAATTGTCATGGGGCTGAGCAACCCAGCAGTGTGCAGGCTGAATCAGACATGGGAGGTGGGTTCCTGTCCGCAGGCAAATTTTTTCTTATCCCAACTGCAACTTAACCTCGTGTGTTGTCTTTTTTCACAGAAACTTCCAAGCAAGTTCAAGAAGTTTTACGGCGAGTTTGAAAACTTGATGGTAAGTTTGAATTAGACATTTTGCACTTTAAAGCATCTCCATCTTTGAGTCTCATGTGTTTTTGTCCAAATGTCCTTTAAATGAAACGATTAGCCTTCTTGCACTGTCAGCTGGTTGACTGTGTTTAACAAAATCATCCTCGGTCTGGATTGTTATGGATCTGTTGATCACTGATGGCAGATTTCAGATCAGTGTGACTGTTTCCACAGGACCCGTCCAGGAACCACCGGGCGTACCGACTGGCAGTGGCCAAGCTGGAGCCTCCCATCATTCCCTTCATGCCGCTGCTGATCAAAGGTTAGAGTTGTTTATATGATGACTGCTCCCTTTTGATTTCATATAATTTTTACCTGTCACAACTCTGTTGTTCTGTCGCGTCTTTAACTTCTTCTTTTCTTTTAACTTTACCTTGTTTTTCTTCCAGACATGACGTTCACTCATGAGGGCAACAAAACATGTATCGACAATTTGGTCAATTTTGAGAAAATGGTGAGGCTCTAAAAGTGCAGATTATTGTTGTATGGTTGGTATAAATCTGTTTTTAGCCATTTAGTGTCTGCTGCTGATTATGGCTCTCTATCTTTCAGCGCATGATAGCAAACACAGTAAAGATACTGAGACACTGTAGGAGCCAACCGTTCAGTAAGTGTGCAAAAGTTTGATAACAGATAATACACTTAACCTAGTTTCTTTTTTACTTTGTTGAGGTTTTGATGAATTGATTTTAATGTGTGTAACTTTTTTTTTTTACAGGTCCAGATTCTCCACTGGCGAGCAAGAGCCACCCAGATGTTCGGACATACGTTCGTCAGCTGAATGTGATCGACAACCAAAGGACGCTAACGCAACTCTCTCACGGACTCGAGCCCCGCAGGTCTTGAAACCACTCAGGGACAGAAACGCTTCTCTCTGATGCTACTTTGCTACATGACATGTGCTTGTATTGGGGTGAATTTACACCAATGCAGGCGCATAAGCTGGACCAAGTGATGTGTCAGATAATGAGATATTGTTGAAGTCGCTGCTGCCTGACTTGTTAAGCCTTTTATTACAGTAATTTGTGGTATTTTAACAACAGTGACTGCCGATGAGTGAAGCACCTCTCATATCACCGTGCTGCAGAAATCTCCATCATCTCCACATCAAGTCAAAGAGCGACAGTTGAAGAAATCGACAACCTCAGATTAACATTTCAGATGTAAACACTATGTGATGCTGATGCTTTAAGAATGCAAAGTCTTGATATTCCTGATATTCAGTCGTTTCGTATCTTTTGTATCAAACAATATTTATACATATTTGAGTTTGTGAGGATCGTATGTGCTGTAAACTGTAAACATGTATTTATTTTGCACTCAGCATGCAAACAGTTGTTCTGATTGTTTGACTTTTTATTCATGTGAGCACATTTCTCTTTGGAGGTCTGTCAGTAAATGTCTGAAAAAACTTTTGTGTGCATTAAGTATTAAATATTTTAGATGTATTTATGTGATATCATGTCGTTATTGTTTTGTTTTGCTATGTCACCACTACCTTGTTTCAGGTTGTTTTATCATCGATTAAAAATGATTCTGTTTTCAGAATCATCTTGAAACATAGTTATTAGAACTCCTAAACAACCCAGACTGATCTGTTCAACTAGTTTCAATCCTGTTTGTACAACATATCTTCATAGAGTAAAACAGAAGGTAAATTTTCACCGCATTTTTTTCCTAAATTTACAAATGATCAGTGATTAAAAACTTTTAAATTACTTTAAATTGGTCATATTTTTAAGATTAAATTGTCAAATTTGTCATTAAAGTTCATTTGGTAGATTTTTTCACATACATCTCATTACTATTAAATGAAATGCAGAAAAAGTACAAAAATATAACATATTTTAGATTACATTAGTACTAATGCTCTTTTGTATAAACCACTATTGCCATGTGAATTATAAAACAAGTGATTGTAACTATAAGCTCATCTTATGCCTATAACGACCACTTTACTACATACAGCCATTAAATCTAATGCGAGCTGTTCACCAGCTCAGCTATAAACTCTGAGAAAAGATAATATTCAGTTTTTATCTACACCTACAGAAAGGTATTCATTTACTATATTTATAATATGGCCTACTAGAAAATTTTAAACACATTTCAGTGTAATCTAGTCCATTAGCTATAACACCACACCTTACTACATGCTGACAAAAACTGAACATCATGCATATCTAATGATGTGACCAAAGGTAGTATTTTATACATAAAATATAAATCTGTAAGCATAAGTAGGTCTGTGGTTTTCAAATAAATGGAGTAGAGTTTAATATTTATGTCTAATAAATTCTAACACTGTGTAAGGAACGTAATATAAAAACAGCCTCTCAAGTGTGGCTCAACTTTAGCAAAATTGTAGGTGATATAATTAGTTACTTTAACCAATTGAAGGGGTTTAAAATGCATGATCTAATGGGCAATGCAAAAAAATGCATAAAATGATATAAATATAATTAAACAAATTGAAAAACAATGAGAGAAAAAAATATTTCAAAATCAAAATGACATTTGACAAAAGAAAAAAAACTATGGAGTAGTTTCAGGTAGGCTAGTTAAAAAAAAAACACCAATATTCACAAAACTAAAGAATTTGTACCCAACTCTTTTATTTACACTTGTACTATATATGTTTTCTTATTTATTAAACTTGATGTATTCACTTTTTACTACTGTTTTAATCCTGATTATTGTTTTATTGCTTTTGGTGCTGCAGGTCTTTTCATTGCACTGTGGGACGTTGTCTCTAGAACATATAACAATAAAGTTTGTATTAATGAAATGAATTGAATTGAACTGAATTGAATTGAACTGAATGACACAATACCCTGGTGCCCCGGGCTGGTCAGCGGACCACTTATTGAGCACCGTCGTCCCAGATCGTGTAGAAAAAACACAACAGAAAACAACACGACCCAATATTGAATCTGTCCCGCTTTGGTCCAGCTGGGGGCGCTGTTGCTACCAGAATCGTGCCTGTGAGGCGCACAATCATTTTTGGCTTCCGTGAGTAGAAGTTGTGCAACCAGTGAAACTACCGCAGAGTGAGTGGAGAAACGTCACTTGAGATTTCCCGGAACACTTAGTCTCCTGTTTTCCCACCGAAAGTTTATTTTCTGCTGGTACAAACTGCGCGGACGACGGGCGGCCCTGAAGCCTAAATCTTCCACTTCATGCCGGTATGTTGCCTTCTGTGTTTACAATGTCACAGTGAAAGTTAAAGTTAGATACAGTGTTCACATGGCAGCTCACGGTGAACAGTTAGTATTATGGCTATGTGCAGTGCACTTCATATTTGTGGTGCTTAACAGTTTTAAAGCTGGTGCCCCAATGATACTAATAGTTATTACAATATATGTGCACTTTCTTAACTGATCATACTTTTTGGTTTTTCAGGTTTGAATGTTGTACATCATGTCATTATAAAGCCATGCAGTCATGCAACCTACCTCAATATCCTAAGCCACAGAGCATGATTGATATCTAAATATGAACCCAGATTATTGATCACTATGTGAGATTGTGACCTTCACATGTGGTTTTCCCTGTAAAAAAACGTCTGTAAATAACACACAGCTGCTGACTGTGAGGATGTGAATGAGAAGCTGACAGGTACAACTAGCTGTGGTTTTGATGTATGGATCAGACTCTTGTTGCAGCTTACAGCAGTGTTTGCTGTAACGAGAGAGCTGGCAGGAGGGAGAGCAGGAGTGCTACCATATCCCAGTAACCCCGGCCTCTTGAGTGGAGGGACAATACTGTGGGCCGATCCACTGAGCAGATTGCTGTGAGGCTAAGTATAACATGAATACAAGTAAATTAGCAGAAAGCAACGGCTCCCCTTTGTGACAATGGAGGCATTTCCCGCTGGGATGGATAGCAATCCCAATGAAGACCCAGGTAACAGCCTTTAAAAAGCCGTAATTGCTCAGCTGTAAATGGGGAAATATGAACAATAAGAGAGCTACAATTTCCTGTAATGATGGGATTATTTTTTTCGGCAAGATGCTCTTATGCTGTTACGGACAAACAAAAGGATATGATAATCACTCTGTGTGCCCTCCAGCTTGGTAGCATTACCATTTTTAACCCTGGCTCACACAGATTTGGCGTGTATGGCCTTTGCACGGTGTTCTAGTTGAGAAGATGAAGCGAAGGTTTCTCCAGTCAGAGAGAGTTTATCACCATTTAAGCTTTTGCTCTCTCTGCTTGTGGCCTTGCACCGAGCACAGTCGACGGTGCTGGAATAGCTGTGACTTTGGCTTCGTGATCGCAGCATACCAGGCATGCCATTGTCCCACGAGCAGACTCTAAACCATGAGCTCATTGTTTATCAGAGCTGATGATGAGGAGTGAGTGTGGATCAGAGAAAGAGGCAGGGGGTGATCAGTGCATCACAGAGGAAAACCACGGCTATCACACTCACACTACGCGCAGGATCAGCCAATGGCCTCTCTCTCGAGTCATGTGGGAGTCTCATCTAAAGTGCAGTCACACTCTCAAATGATGTGTTTCAGCGAGAGGCTGTTCTTTGAAGTGTTTTGCACAGCAGGAGTAAGTTTGTTTTACCATAGAGGACTTTGTTGAGCGAAGCACACTCCCTTCCTTCCCTGTGATCCCCCTCAGACGCTGAGTCGGTGCTGAGTGTCATTATGAGATGTTGTCTCCAAGCGCCTCCTTCGTGCAAATCAAGTTCGATGATATCCACTTCTACGAGAACTGCGGCGGCGGCAGCTTCGGAAGCGTTTACCGAGCCAGGTGGATCTCCCAGGACAAAGAGGTGGCAGTGAAAAAACTGCTCAAGATTGAAAACGAGGTAGGAGTCATAATTACCGGGGCTTTTCATTTTATACTTTTTAATTGTCAGTGTAGTAATCATTTTAATTGCTCCCCCATTCAGGAGGATGTGGTGACTTCTTTAACCATCACTCATTAAACTCCCCCACTCTTAGAATGTGCTGCAAAAGAAACATTATTGCCAAATGAAAGAACGTATTTGGCTCTTGAAATTCCTTTTGAAAGCTCAGGCTCATTGTCTTAAAGACAAAAAAGGAATTGCCTTTGAAATGGTTTCAGAGAAATTGTATTACATTTGTTGGCCCATGATAAGATGTTCTGAAAATTATTCATCGTTTCCTTTTTAAAGTTGTGAAAGATCGCAGATAGCCATTCAACTTCACTCAAGTGTTGGAGAGATGATTGTTCAGTAAAAATAATAATGTGATCCTTTCACACTGAAGCACTTGTTCATTTAATTATAGTGTTTAGCTACAATTAAATGAATTGGTTTTGTCAGGTTTTCGTTCATCCTAGGAATGGTATTACGATGATTGTTCTGGGCCAGTATATATATTTATATATACTCGTACTCCTTTATTTGTAGCCATGCTTGCGGCTCTAGAGATGTCCAACACTTTGACCCAGACTGAAAAAGCTCAGCAACCATTTTATGGATTATCATGAGATTTATTCAAATTTATTGTTGACCCTGGTGATTTCCTGTAGCGCCATCATGAGGTTGATGTTTGTGTTCTCTCGCATAATGTCTCAACAGCAATTGGATAGTTTGTCATGGAATTTGGTCTAGATATTCATAGCTCCCAGAGGATGAATCCTAAAGACTACAATGATTCTTCATCCTCAGCAGGTCAAAAGTTTAATTTCTCCTGAAGTATTTTAACAATAATAGGTGGATGAGTTGGCACAGACTATTGCACATTCTGCAGAAGATTGAGTAAATGTTGAAGATTTATGGATTCCTTGTATTACCCAATCATAGCGAGGGATTACCTTGGAATTTGGTATTTCATGTCAATATCATGTTGGCTACGACCAAATGCCTGCAAAAATACATATGAATATATTATTATATTTTATTATAGCATTTAGCATCACTTATTACCAGCATGGCTATAGATTCTTATGCCTTGTTCCCACATAGCTCTGTGTACATATGTGAGTCAACCGTTTGTTTATGCATATGGGAACATCCATAACCTCTGATTTTTTTTGCGAGGGGGGGGGGGGGGGGGGGGGGGGGGGGGGGGGGGGGGGGGGGGGGGGGGGGGGGGGGGGGGGGGGGGGG
>JAQLOL010000005.1:12993981-13012948 GCA_029783665.1 Naso thynnoides | reverse complement strand
AGTTCATGAGGGCTATCGCCGCAGGGATAAAAGAATTTTTGTGGCGATTTGTCTTACACTTGGGAAGAACGAATCTGTGACCTGAAGGGAGAAGTGAAAATTTTTTATATTATTAATTTATATTAAAGGAGAACTTCTCCATTTTTTATATAGATGTCTAATCAATGTTAATGGTAATTGGAGTCAATTGAAGCAATAAATTCCTCAATTTATGCTGTCTTGACAGAGAAATTCGAGTTTTTTGAGTTTGTCCTTTACGCAAAGCTGTTCTTGCAGTGCTTACATGTACCTCACGGTGCATGTGACCATGTTACATGGTTGCAAATGCGGATCAGTGTACAAAACTCAGTGAAAATGCAAGCAAGAGTGTACCGTTATTTCCCAGCTGTAAAATAATTGATGTTATTGTATTCTGACCTGCCATGCATCATGAAAAGAGACAGTTAAACGTTTTTCCCTAAATATAACATCACATTATCACTGGGTAGATGCAAGAAGCGGTTAGCCAAAGCTAATTGCTACACCAGTAGCTTCGGCCGGTGTACCCGCGGTTAAGCTGTAAATTTATGACATAGATGTTGTTATATTGTATTTTGATTGAGATTCTGACCCATCACGCATCATGGAAAGAGAAAATTAGACGTTGTTCGTTTGAAGCCGGAGGCCCATGGCTGCAGCCTTTCACAGCTAGAGACGGTGATTCAAGCTACAACTGTAGCTTGTGTGATACATCGCTAGCCTACAGATAGACGACTGGCACTGATAATGTTTATTCTTGTACAAGCTGCTCAGTAATCACATACTGGATATTGTTATGTTATCTTGTGTTATTAGCTATTTATGTCAGTTTTAGCGCATTTGTCAGGTGTTTTTTTAATGTGTTGTGTTATACCTGAGGCTGCTGAGAGTCCCAGGTCGACACTGCACAGATCTGTATAATGACTCCTACTAAAGGCCCCTTTTATCCCCTACGAGTGATAATCACAAAAAACAGCACTTGCTAGGTCTCCAAGGATGTTAACTGTTGCATCAGAATATTTATTTTGTTTAATATTGTGTAGTTTTCGATAAAGAGGGTTTTTGGTCCGCCAGAGCCTGAAATTCTTCTCAAAGCTAACAGTGCACAGTTGTAGTTCTGAGCAGGCAGGCCAAAATACCCACAAATGACGCCAAATGCATCATTTGTTGTCATTTTAGGAGATTTTTGCACAGAAGATAACAGGAGAGCTAGGCCCATGGAAGACTGATTCAAGATAAACAACTTATATTGTAATATACTGTCGATTTTGGAATGATGCATAGCGAGGTTGCTAACCAGCAAAGTACCCCTTTAAGTATTTTTTTCTCAGTTCTGGAAACCATAAACAACTATACAAACACAATGTAGGTACTGGACAGCATTTAAAATGCTATGATAAGTCAGGTAAGAATTTTGTTTATGATATAAAAAATATTCCAAGTACTACATCTGTTAACATAAATGTTGTCAAGATGAAATATCTTACAAAAGCTTCCTTTGTGCATGTTTAATTACATCAAATGTTATGAATTAAATACAAATATTGTTTTAATATGGAAATAATTTTTATCCTGTCTCTCCTGCAAGACTTTGGTAGTTTTGTACGAGAGGTGGTCTGCTTGAAAAGTGTTTCAAAAATGAAAAGGAGAGCTTGAGAGAGAAGTTCAATCTGTGGCTCCTGGCTCACCTCTGCACAGCAGGCCAAACACTGCGGGAAGCGAGTGTGAATGTCAGATCACCGGTTTTGCAAAGAAACAGAAATGGTTGGAAACAGACCCTCCTAATCCGATATGTGAAAGGTGTCGGGGGAGGGGGGTTTCTGAAGGTTTTCCAACATCCGACAAGAAGCTGTGAAGATTATACCAGTTTCTTGAGACTACTTACAGCCTTTTTGTACTAAAAAACTTTGGACTCACAAGTCAAAGTTTAGGAGAGTTCTTTAGACCATTTCTGAGAAGTTTTGCCTATACAGGTGTGTGTGGTTTTTTTGTAACTCTTTTCCAGTCATTCCACAAATAGCATAATCAGGTTCATTGGAATTGCATTCATTGTGAAAATGCACATTAAATATCTCAGAAGTGAGCAACTGACAAGAACGATGAGTCTCACAGCTAGTCATAGCCCATTTATCAAAAGCTTTTTTGCTTTTGAAGGAAAGATTTGTCAAAGTCAAAAATGTTTATTTTTCACTTCAGTCTTCTGGGTCCAATGTGGACAATTTAGTGGCATCTGGTGGTGAGGTTGCAGATTGCAACCAACTGTATATCCCTCCAATCACCCCCTGCCTCCAAGCATGAATAAATAAATTTGCAGAAAATGCACTAAAGTGACTCTTGGCAGAAGTGCCAGTCAAACACAGTCCCACTTCTACATTTCTTTTCATGCTCAAGTTGACGAGAGCAGTGATTTGATTTTGCAGAAGCACACAATCATACTAACTTACTGCTTCTTACCACATTTTCAAAAACCTTTTGTCTAAAATTGCTGACTAAATGCTTTTGGAAACAGTTTGAAAGGGGAACTCATTTTAAGTTACAATTAATCAGCCAAAAACTGTTGTTCCTATTATGCAAGAGTGAAGTACTGATGTAACATTCAAACAAATTCCTGAGATATATGTAGGATTTTACAAGCTAAACAGACAATGTTTATGATTGCAATGAGTTGATTTCAAATTTAAGCATTCAGTTTTCCCCATCTAACAGCTTCTCAAGGAGCTTATTTCTATAGTAACACACATACATGTAATGAGAGGCAGCTGGCAAGTGCTGAAATGCGGAAATATGGTTGACATATACAGAGGAGCCATTGGATGTTTAAAAAAATTTCTCCCCTCCACCTTTTCACGATCTAATGAGCTGGTGGAACTGCTCAATTCTAAATGAAAAGAACTGAAATTATCAAGGGAGTGCTGCTGTAGCTTTAAAATCACTGCAGCCTTTAATTTAAACATTGTTCAAAATCTCAAATGAATCTTTTTGGCTATTTTGTAAAAAGAATTTGGTCTCTAAGAATAAACAGAAAAATGTTTTAATGCATTTTTGTGTATGAATGAAAATGCTATACTTAGAAAATGTATTTCCCTGCTCAAAATCAATAGCTGTTATGTATGTTGACATGGTGTAGACATACGTGAATGTGTATCATTTAATAGCATTCTAACATTGCTTGTTTACTGACCTTGGCTCTTGACTTTTGTGACAGGTGCTCTGGGAAATGCTCACTGGTGAGATCCCCTTCAAAGGCCTTGAAGGTTTACAAGTGGCCTGGCTCGTGGTCGAGAAAAATGAGGTACTCTAGTGTGTGATTACGTGGTTATATAGTACTGACCCTTGGAACTGAGGAATTATTATTATCCAGATAAATATAAAAATAATCTATGCCAATGGTAAATGGCACTTGTGTAGTAGAGTAGTAAATATAATAAAAGATAAAGTTCCTCTTGTGAATATATTTTCAGTGTCAGTTCCTAACTGCATCTTTTGTCATGTTACATCATTCAAAGCTCATGTCTCTGCTTGGAGTCATAGGAGTGAAATATTTTTGCTCATTTGCTCATCTTTATTTCAAAGAATTTGATTTTTAAAAAAAAAAAAAAGGAAACTGCTCTCATGTCTTTACGGTAAACATGATGCTACATCTAGCTAGCAGATTGTTACCTTAGCTTAATTTAGCGTAGCGTAGAAACTGGAAACAAGTTAACAGTCATGGCATGACTGTATACAAAGTTAAAGGAAAGACTTGACAAAATGTTGGTTTTCCTGTGTGGCACCAATAGACATAAACACAAATCCACTGAGTTTAAAATGTTTCACTTTTGCTCAATGAATTGGCATCACATAAACCTACAAAAAAGATAGAATGAACTGGAGTGTCTCATGAGTTCTGATTTTATTTACCGCTACAAAAACACACCACTCATGGTGGATGTGTTTGTTTGTTGCTAGCTCAGAGCTAACATCTGTACAGTTGGTTCATTGGCAGTTTGGAGCAAATAAACCTTAACAGCGCAAATAGTCCAGCTGTTAAAAGGCTTTCTGTCTGAACGCCTGGAAGTTCACAAAATAATGGGTAACATCTTAATTGTGTTTTCTGTACAAATCTGAGGTGTAAAAATGTCAAGTTGTTGTTTTAGGGAAACGTGTGGCACTTCTCCTGTTTTGCAGTGAATTCCTGGAGTGTTCTGCCGCCATTAGGCTGGCAGCAATGTTGCCTGATTGGTTAAATGATTGGTTAAATGTTTTCTCCAATAGTTGCTTGAAATTGTAAAAAACGCCCAAATATTATTTATAATAAAGAATACTAAATAATACATAAGTAATAACAAAAGTACCTTTTTTTTTAATCTGACAAATGTTTACAGAGGCTCTAAAATGCAGATATGAGGCTACATTGTACAATTCAGCTACAAGACTATTTTTAATTCATGCTCTCTGCCCTAAAAATAAAGATCATATAGCAAAACTAAACTTTGAACACACACACACACACACACGCACACACAGATAGAAGAAGGACATTTACACGCAATCCCTTGCTATCAAAATCTAAACAGATAATGATGCTGTATTGCTGCAAGCAAAGTTTCTGTTGCAATTACAAACAAAACCCAGATTTATGAAGTTGCCACAGCTCATGTGTGTGTTTATACAGTGAGCTGTGGGCGGCTGGTAATGCTGGTGCCTCATGGCTCCTTACAGCGGCAGTGATGTCATATTAAAGATATGCTGAGGATAAGTCCACACAACTATGGAATGCAGTTTCTAACCACATATATTTTTAATGTGGGCGTAAATCTTAAAATCGTAAATCTTGTCCACATGCCCAAACATGTTTTACATTACACAACACGGGATGAAAGTCAAGCGACCTGGTCAGTTTACCCCTTTTTCCAGTCTTCATGTTAAGCTAAGCTAAGCTAAGATAATTGACAATCAATGGTCTTGTACCAGGGCCGCAACAAGATTAAATTAACATAATTTCTATACAAAAGACTGCAATTCTTATCAGTCAATGAGATCCGTTCTTTATGTGTTCTCTGGTACTACAATGTTCCTGACATACCTCTAATGAACTACTAGCAGTAGCGTCATATTTACTGTGCAGGTATGAGAGTAATCAAAATGTCTGTTAATAAATCTGCACCACTTTAGTTTAGTTCAGTTCACTTACCAACAGCTCATCCTACAAATGACTTTTTCAGAGGTTAACCATCCCGAGCTGCTGTCCTGCCAGCTTTGCTGAGCTCCTGAGGAACTGCTGGGCAACAGAGCCAAAAGTGAGCATCCACCAAGTTACATTAGCATGCAAATTTACAACACGTGTTGTTTTCTTTGGATCACATATAGAGCTAATGTTTTTTATGATGACTTAGGAAAGGCCACTGTTCAAGCAGATCCTCGCTACGTTGGAGTCCATGTCTAACGACAGCCAACTTCCTCAACAGTGCAACTCTTTCCTTCACAACAAGGCTGAATGGAGGTAATGAGATTAACCATTCTTCACGCCCAGTAAATGTATTTATAACTGTCGTTTTTCACCAGTATACTGCCGCAGCCTAAGGAAATGTGCAACTGTTTCCAAAGAATGATGTGAAAATGTAGCTAATGGGGGCCATGAAATAATAAAGAAAGACTTGAGATCATGCATATAGATCTTTAATAATTACACTGATAGCTACAAAAAGGCATGAAAACCTCCAAAGAATCATCCATCTGGATATACTTCCTCTCTTTACCCATAAGGCCCTAAAAATAATCACCATCTTTTTCAAGTAGAAGTGTTTAATTGGGTTGTATGAGCAGCTGGAGGTTTGGTGATGTTCAGCACAGCCTGAGTCTCAGCTGTTACTTTATTCTCTGTCTGCCTCTCTGCGGGGCTTGTCTGTGCTCTGAGGTTTTTCCTCAGAAGTTGTGCTGGTGGCATCGTGTCCAGGCAGCCATCTGCAGGTGGAGCAGGTTGGAGTGAATCTCGCTGATGGGAAACAGAAACTAAGAATGTGTAACACAGGATGGAGCATTTGTTGTAGCTCGAGAGGTTTGACACTGTAAGCTTAGCTGGCTGAATATGGAAGGAGATGCACGTGGGTGATCAGAGCTGGAGGTAGCTTCATCAGAAATTTAAGAGAGATGTAAGAATGAGGTCACAGCAGTGAAAGCTGTTTGGCTAAATGTCATTGTTTCTGGTTTGTGGGTTTGCCCCAAATCACAAAAGAATAAAGCATACAGTACAGACAAGTTTTAATGCAGTGGCTGGTGTTATGCTCTTGCTAATGGGGTTTCAAAGTGCATATTTGTGTGTTTATATCTATAGTGGAAGCACAGTATAGAAATATAGAGGTTTTTCCCTTCAGGAGTGTGTACAGAACAACAAGACTTGCAAGAGTTTGAGTCAATTAGCCATGCTAGCAGCAGTGTTAGCTTATAATTAGGTACAGAGATGCTTTGAGCTAAATGCTAACATTAGCATGTTTACACGCTCACGGTGACATTTTAACATATCACATTAGCAGGCAGGTTTTCAGTGTTTACTATCCAACTTAATATGCGCTCATATCTAGTTAGCTAATGTTAGCATGCTAACAAAGCACAGCTAAAGCTTTTTGCTAGTTATTACACTTCATCCTGATGTGGGCATGAATGAACAATAAAAACTTGATGACAGCTAAAATGAGTAGAGCAGTAAAGCAGACAGCCTCAGCAGGTTAAACCTCAGTTTAGTCCCCTTGTGCACACTCAGTGTCAGGCTGATTTTATATATAATTACTTTTCTGTTTTTATCGTAACAGAAGAAGCAGTGATTTGATTGTGACTCATGGTGAATAAGGCAGGAAAACAGTAAAGAGAGTTTACGATTGAAGGTCAGGTGAAATTTTTTTGTCCACAAAACACTGCCGGAGTTTTACGAGAAAAGGGTGCAGCAGTGATTTTCCAAACAATTGTAGTTAATGGTTACTGGAATTCAAACCAGAAAATCTCCCCTTTTCCTATGGCAGTGATTTGTGAACTAATAAACTTCACCTGACCTTTCTGTCAGCATGAGGGTGAGAAGAAAATGACAGAATTTTCATTTTTGGGTAAACTGTCCCTGGGTGAAGTCCTCTGCTATTTTGCCAGCTTGAAAATGTGTTCTTGAAGCAATTCTTCTCAGTCTAATCAGTCTGTTTACTGAAACAAAAATAACATCAGCAATGGTCATCAGGCAACTGGATCATCAGTCGCCTCTCTCGATGGTCACATGCACAGCACACCCGTAACTGCCCTTAGTTTCACATATGACACTTATGGGTGTGAAACCCCGTGGTTGGAACCACGTAGAACAGGAATGAACTGAACTGAGGTTTAATAATCAGCTGATTATGTGTCACACAAAGATCAAACGTCACGCACCAACTGTGGTGGTTGTCATGTTTTATAACCACTGAATTATCTTGTATCATGTGAAATAAATATCTAGCCAATAAGTCAATATAAACTGAGTCACTAGTTAAATATCAAATGTGAAACTAAACAGACATCTTGTGTTCCACTATCAGACCAGTTTGGTCATAAGCTTGAAAAATTAGAAGGGTCTTGTTGTCGCCCTGCTCTTGTTGCAGCTGTTTGGATAAAATGGTGCAAAAAAAAACTGCCAATAACAAAATTAGATTTGAAATTGAGGAAGAAATGAAATTTGTTTGAGGTGGGCAGCATCAGGCTGGAGGAAGTGGAGGATTGGGGGGAGTAAGGACGAGGTTTCCTGCCTGAGCTGCATGTGTTTATGCAAGAGTTTTTGTTGGGCTGAGACTCAGCATGGATTTCTTCATTACTGTGCAACTCCACCTGCTGGGCAAAACCAACTTCCCTAGTGTGACGTGAACAGGAGACATTGTCCTGTCCTTGGCATTCAAGGCTGCAAACGTTGAATAATCTCCAGGGCGGCACTGGGTTGTTTACAGAGAAGTGTTGTTTTATTTTATTTTAGTGTGTGTCACTGCCGACTGTCCTCACTCTTTGACGGTGATTAATTTCACCACTCACTGTGCTTTAAAGGGTAGGGCTGGTGATCCCATGAAAAGACCAAAATGTGGGTGGGTTAGTCATTATGAGCAATTGCTATAAAGCAAAAAACACTAACATGATTTCATTTCAACTTTTAATGGAAACCCCAAAGTTTCCAAAGATGCCAAATATTCACATTAAATGGAAGAATGCATCCATAAAAAACATGGAGTCTTGGTTTTAAATATCTCACTCGAGTTGACGCGGATCATGTGTGATAGGTCAGTTAACTATAAAACTAATTTAGAAAAATGGAAAACTTGATTTTTGGGGGGCAAAACACAAAGAGTCACATAATTGCACTGGATGACCTCAGTGAAAACTAGCACTCTAGTTAAGTGACCACATACTCCATCCTGCTGCTACAAAAAAAAGCCTCTGGAGCACCAAATGTGTATCTGTCCTCAGTGGAAAATAGTCCCCAACAAATGCATTGTTCATTTCTGTTTGAGTCATTTTTGCAAAAAACTAAAGCACCCAGATGTTTACAACCCTAACCCTAACCCTAACAATAAATTATATATTTGCAAATCATAGAAATTTACACGTTTAGTAAAAAGAAAAAAGCTTGAAGCTAAGAGTCACAGACAGAAGGAGTAGAAAGATTAGAATTAATTAGAAACTAAGTGACACATTGTGGATTTTTTTTGTTTTTTTTTAAAAAAGAACATTGTAAACTCATACCCAACTGAAACATATTTTTTATCTGACATTGTTCTGTTGCTGCATGCTGCAGGTGTGAGATTGAAGCCACACTTGAGCGACTTAAGAAGCTGGAGAGAGACCTGAGCACCAAAGAGCAGGAGCTGAAGGAGCGAGAGCGGCGTCTAAAGATGTGGGAGCGCAAACTCATCGACCAGTCCAACAGCCCGGTGAGTTCCTCATTATCTCCTCTCCACCTTGGTCCACCTTCACCCTCAGGACTGACACTGCGAGCTGCCAAGTGGTCGCAGCATTAGCGCCTAACTTTTACACACCAAGTTTCCTCAGTCGCATTTGGAGAGGGACTGAATTTGTCTGATTTTCCTCTGAGGTGAAGTGGAAATGGGAAGGCAGTGAAATGAAAATAAAACAGAATGAGAGTGAAGGAAAAGCACATTATGAGGGCATTATTGGCCGTACTGCATTTATGTGCAATGTGTTACAGGGCTGCGCAACAAGTACATTTGCATCATGATGCATGGAGTGAATGCTGCATTCCTTTTTTAAATTTACATTTTTATTGACCTTACACAAACACATACAGGCTGTAACAAAAAAATACAGAAACACTGTGTATTGTCGGGGGGTGGGGGTGGGGGAGGTGGTGGTGGTGGTGACAGAAACATAGATTAAAATCAGTCTCATATGGAAGTATTTATTATTTACAGGATTTAGTTTCTAATATGCAATGTGGAAACCTTCTCCCTAATTTGATCCCATTTCATTGCAGAATTATATTCAATACTACTGATGATATCAGCTATTCCTTTCATGCAAATAAGGTAAAAAAATTCAAGTAACCATGTTTCCATTGCGAAACATTTTGGCTTTCGAATTTTCCAGTTAATTTATCTTTTAGCAGCCAAAAAGGCTAGACCTGCTGTTTTCCTATCTTTTTTTAACCTTAGCTGTGCAGTCCTATATACTAGTAGACAAGTCAAGATCTCTGTATTTATTATGATTGAGAGTGAACAGACTACTTGTTCCCAAAATGTCTTAACTGCTGGGCAATGCCACAGCATATGAAACAAAGTTCCCCCTTGTCCACAGCCATGCCAGCAGAGATCAGAGGAGCTTGGATCCATTTTTTTTTTAGTTTGGAGGGGGTAATGTATGCTCTGTGGCATACTTTTAATTGTATAGCTCCATAACTGACTGACTTTGAAATTACTGTAGAATCCCTCCATATTTTTTCCCACTCCGAATGCTGCATTCCTCATCACAACTCATATTAAATCGTAGACATCCAGCCTCTGAGCTGCTGTTCACCACTGTGCTGCTTGCTTTCATTGTATTCTCTGCATGCAGAAGACACATCAGATTATATTCTGGAATTTCCTCGTTTTCACTTGTGTTTCTGTGAACAAAATGCAGTTATTTTCTCAAAACTGTGTGTAACCAAAAGCCTCAATGGTGCAAAATATTGAAAGCTTGGAGGCTGCCAGCAGCAAAACAGTTTCTATAGAGAGAGTGAAATAGTCAACAAATCCTCTCTGTGAAGTAAATGAAAATCATTTCCTGTTTCCTTTCGTTTCTTTTATTACTCTATTGTTCTGCTCTGTTAACCTCCACTCACAATCCAGTTTTCTAAATCACATCTTGGGGTCAAAATTGTCCACTTTTCTTATTCGCACTTTATTTTGGGGTTTGAAAATGGTTGCTTACTTCCATTTCTTTTCTATTCTCTTCTTTTTTTCTTTCACCTGTGTCCCCGCTCTCCTACCTATCTCTGCCTCTCAGCTCCTCTTACCCGGGGCAAAAAAGATAAGTGCTAAGTCGTTCTATCAGTGTAGGACGGAGGAATCAAACAGTTCACAGATGTCATGTCAGATCACAACCTCTGGTAACGAGGAGGTGAAGCTGCAGTCCATGATGACGGGCTTTGAGGACGTGTTTTCCTTGGACTTTGGCCGGCCTGTCCTGCACTCTGGCATGCAGGTCAACATGCAGGCCAGGCAGAACTCCTCCGTGTCGAGCTGTGTCAGACAAGGACACAAAGTCAACATGACTCTGGGGACGGGACGCTTCACATGGTCTGACAACAACGAATAAAGCTCTCTGACGTTGTTTGTTACCACAGCTGCATCTACTGATCTCTCTTGTGATCTCTCTTCATGCATTACTGGCTTTGTTGAGGCACTTTTTCTTAATGAATTGCTTGTTGAGTCATGTTGATTATTTTGTCGTTTCAACATTCTTTACTTTGTCTCTGGAAAATACATTTTGACAAACTCTTTCTTCTGCTTTGTTCAAGTTATATTCATGACGTGCCTTTCAGAAATAGCTCAGTATGGCACAGACACATCTTATAGAATATATTTGTAACCCTCCACCTATGGATATTATGGATGTCATTTACTGTATGCCTAATGTACCGGATGCATAGTGCCATGCTGTGAAGAAAAAAGCCACGTGAGCCACTTGCTTACAGAAGGCCAGGCTTTTATGATGAAGTGACATTTTGCTGACATTAAGATTGGCCAATTTGTTCTGGATGTGGTAGAGTGCAGTTGTTGAGACGCAGTCTCTTACCAGGATGAGAAAGTACATGTTTTTTCCTCCGAGTGACCCAGGTTCAAAACAGCAGGAGTGGGACTTTCCTGTGTGATTGTCAGCTTCATTCTCTCCTTTTACCTTTTACTTTTTAGGAAGTCTGAGGCCCAAAAATATAGAAAAATAATTAATAGCAAAAATGATAGTAACAATGTTTTGCATGAGAAACCTCACACTGATTTTTTTTTATTAGACGTGTCATTATATTAACTTTAAAAGAATAATTCCCTCTACAGACACATTTTACATGCTGATACAGTATCTCACCATATGTCTGACTGAATATTAGCCTCAAGACCTGCACTTTACAGTGGAGAAAATCGTATTAGCATTAGTGTTCAGTTAGGTATTATGCTTCATCTGGGGGAAGGACATGCTTCCTTGAGCATAGCCCATTAAATTGTCCCCTTCGCTTGTTATCATCAGTCAGTCTCATGAGGATGTAATCCTCTGTATTCCTGTGTTGTTGCTCGTTAGCTTCCCGCCACGAGCTAATATTCCTATTCAAACGTTGCCTGTACTCGTGCGCCTTCAAGCCCGACACATGCTGGACTAGACATAACAATTAACACAGACTCTTAGCGATATTTACATTGCCCTGTGTGAAATTTAGACACTTTAGATTGTTGGAAAACATCCAGCTTCCATGCTTGTTAGTCATATCCTCGAGCTTCCAGCAGAATCAGACAGCGAACGGCTTTTTGATGTGACTTGTTTTCTTGCATCCTTCACGGTTTTGTCAATAAATCAGTTTCTTACAACTCTGATAATGTGTCTGTCCTAGATTGATTTTATTACTTTTCGTTCATGAACAAGTAGTGATGAAAAGACAATTTTTTCATGAGAATTCAGTTGTATTGCTACAATTATTACCCAAACTTTAAAGGAAGGACACAGAGCAGAGTGTGATGAATGCATTTTTAATAAAACTGCAAAAAGGTATTGCTTCGCTAGACGATTTTTCTTTATATTGATTTGATGCCACTTTATACCTCACTGCAGCCTGTTCAAGGTCTGGTTACTCATCATTCACTTAGTCCACATGGGGGCAGGATTGTGTGAACTTAACCCAACTCCAAGTCTTTTCTTCACTGCAGATTCCTCATACATATGATAAACACAAAAACTGTGCTCCGCATTTTGAACTTTTGATCCAGGTACCTCTGTCAGCAGTACGCCATGGATCTTAACAAAAGAAGCATGGCAGCACATTTGTGAAATACAATATGCTGCTTGAAAATAGATGTCAAGTCACTCCAGGGAGACTTTGGCGGTGGCAGTGTTTCTTAATCTGTTTACTTCCGAGCGGTGGCACTGGAGGAGGCGGAAACGCCGCAGGGCTGAGTGGCTTTATGGGGCGGCGGGCTGCACTGAAACGTATGGCAGCGACTGTCTATTGAGTTCCCGGCATTCAGCTGATAATCTGAGCTGTTATCAGATGTCGTGGGAAGAAGACAGTGAATGGGGATTACTCATTCATTTAGTCATCTTTCCTCCAATTTTCCATTGCATTATTTCTGTCATTACACACCAGCCTCATGAGCACAATGATGAAATCTTTATTTTGGCTGGCAAGTTTCTGCCTGATTACATTTAATGAGCAATAAATGATTTATCATTCAAATGGATCACGTTAGATCAGTCAGATGGACATTTCGGTTTGATATAGACCATTAGAGGCAAGTCGTCTTAATCGCACAGCACAATAACCCGAAAAGTAATGGATATGGAAGACATGGAAAACATGGCTATTTTCCATTTTAATAACATTTGCTTAAGTCTTGTGATTTTCACTTAAAGTCTATCATAAATACTCGTTTACACTGTATCACTCACAGTCTATCGCTATTACCTCTGTTTTCTCCTTTTTTTACACAGTTGCTGCCCACTCTTGACATCTATACATGGACAGAGGAGCATGTGGTCAGTATCATTATATCTACCTCATGACTTGGTATTTATTTAGATTTTCACACCACATGATTACAATTTAAAAACTACATCACCGTTTTTTTTCTTTTCAGTATTTCTGGATGCAGCAGATATTTGGCGCAGGTTTGTTCATCTCCTTGTTGGAGTGTGATCATCTTTAATTGGGCTGTGGCAGCTTCACACTCTTTATTTGTTGTTTAAAAACTGTGCGTATGCTTTCCTGTCTCAGGGGATGGTCCATGTGGCATGCAGCTGTACGCAGAGCTGTTCAAAGAGAATCATATCACCGGAAAGAGGTTACTGTTGCTTACAGAAAACGACATGCGGGACATGGGGGTCAAGTCCAAAGGTCATGTCATTCACCTTAAGGCAAGGCACATTTAACCATTAAATACAACTATTCTATTTTTTTAAAATGTATAATTTACAGGATGAGATCTCTGCTTGTTGACATTTGGATTCACAGAGAATCATTTTCTCTTTTGCAGAGTGAAATTGAAAAGCTAACTAATGATTACCTCGGGTTTGTCCACTTCCCACCTTTGTTGAAGGTATGAAGTTTCTTCTTTATCTTCAGGATGAGTTGGGTTTTTTGGGGAGGGGGTTTTGTGCATTTTATTCCTTTTTTTACTACTCCTTTTCTTCTCAGGATGAACTGGAAAAGGACGTGGAGAAGAGGAAAACGGTTAATCTGGAGCTAGTGTTTGGGTACCACTGGAAACCCGGAACTGGGAGATCTGTAGGTTTCTATTGAAGCACACACACACACACACACACACACACACACACACACATCAATATATTCTACAAATGTTCTACCAACTTTCATCAAGGTTGTTATTAATTGTTGACATCTTTAATTCAACTGCAAATATTTGCAAATTGATGCGCCGAGTTGTTCTTGTTTCTGCCATGATTAAATCAGCCTCCTTGTGCTGAAGCTGTTTGCTCTGAGGAATCATGATGACGGCTGTTATACTGACCATTGAAGGCATCACTAGACATGCATAAAACCAGACAAATAAACATTTCATTCTCAGCCATGTAGCACATCCACCTCGACTTGCTCGCAGCCCTTTGTTAGGGTCTCAAACTGTGGAGAAAGGGTGGCTCTTAACTTGCTGTTTGAATTTAATCAAAAATAGCCCATTTAGCCAGAAGTCATTTTCTTTTTAAAAGGCAAACGTTATTTAATCTTTCAGCTGTTCATTGTCCCATCATAAATAGTCCTCTTTCAGTGTGTTCGGCAGGGCTGAAACGAGCCTGCTAATTGCCTCCCATTTCTTCTGACATGTGGTGGTTTAGTGGGTAGAAAACACAGCAGGGAGAAGGAAACAGGAGGCTGAGAAAATGAGAGCTAATTATTTTCCCCTGCCTGGTGTCAGGTTCCGTGTCAGCCTTGTTTTTACAAACTGGAAGGTTTTTTTGCACTAAATAAAACAAACCCGCACTGCATTTTTTTCTTCGCCCCTCTTTGCTGGCGATGTCATGGAAGCAGCTGCACTTCTCAAAGACAAAATGAGGGCCTGCGATTGTGCGGCCACCATCTGACAGCCACTGAGGGTCCCCTACTAATGAGGATATCACCGTGCAGCCAAGTGAAAGGTGCTGAATTATGTATGAGTTGTCATTAGACGCACTCGGGTCCTAGGCATCATTACCAGACATTGTTTCTGCTGGAGTGATTAGACTAGCATGGACCTGGGAGCCCCGGTGCGACCGTCCAGTGCCGACACCAGGCCAGCGCGGGGCCACTGGTGTGTTTGTGAGCCAGAGGCTTGCTGAAGCTTCCCCTTTGAGCCGCTTCCAGCCCCTGGGGACGATGCAGGAGAGGGCGAAGGCTCCTCAGACGAGTGTGTTAGTGCCACTCCTCTGATGTCTTTCTCTGTGATCACTACACAATGGATTGGCCTGTGCCATGAACCCTGTGTGGTTGAGCAGTGACCTGTGCTTTCGCAGGGATTGGCAGAATCATTACTGCTTCGTCAGCATTCAGCGTGCGGGAGAAGAGGGCCGGCGAATTGTTCAGATTTGTGCCTCCTAGTGAGGATTTGATGAGTCCCGCACGCAGCAGCTCATGAGGCAAAATCTGCACCCTTATCACCTAAAAGCAGCCAGATTCCTGCTCCAAGGAATTAATCCTGGATCCCACCGAAAATAACAATATGAAATGTTTGACAAGAAATTTACAATCTACGTATAAATATTTGCAATTGCTGTCATTTGTGTCTCGTCCTCTTTTATAGGAATTTTATGAAATGCAACAATTCTCACTGAGACCCATGCTCTCAGTGAGTTGTGCCACAAAGCATATAACCTCCTTTAGATATTAAATTTAAAATATATTTAATATTAGTAATAATTTTTTCACTCCCTTGCAATTTATTCATTACAATTTTAGATCAAATATTTTTCTTTTCATACAGTATGAGGCTTTGTGGCCACTACCATCAAACCACCTCTAGGTTGTGCTGTTGGTTTATATACAAGAATAACCAAGTTCTCCAAACAGAATAATGCAATTACAAACTTTTCCATACAATCAGGCTTCTCTGTGTACCAGACCTACATTATCTCACCATTAGATCTTATTTTTTTCAAGAACTGCAAATGGAAAATGTACATTGAACTTGATGGAGATGACGTTGCAGTGACCTACATTAAAGATGTTGTCTTTAATGCCAACCGTCAGGATGTGGAGGTGATGCGAATGACTAAGGTATCGTCAGGAATTCTTTTTTCATTATCAGTGCTAAATGTTGTCTTTGCTATCATTCTCTCCTATATGTTTTTCTTTTGACCTTTACATTTATGTATTGTGGTCGCCCTGGTCAAATTGTTTATTAAAATAATGCTATCACAATGCAGCCGCCTTTTGTGATGGACAAATGGATTGTTGGAATACAGGACAAGCAGCGAGTGGACTACACCGTCAATTATGAGGTCAGTCGTTTCAGCAGCTCACAAAATAATGCAAATGTACACATCAGCCCTTTGAAATATGCGTCAGAAATAATCAAATAATCCTTTGCAACAAGTTAAATGTTAACACTTAATGTTTTTATAATGTCCCTGCTTTTTGATTTGACCATTCAGGATGATGTCAAGTCACCAAAGTCCACCAAATGCAGCTGTCTAGTAACGTGGAGTCTTGTTGGTGGACAAGATGAGATCAAGACAGTGGAGCTGATCATTGAAACACCACCAGCTAACATTGACTGGAACCCGAAGGACAAGTGTTACTCTCGTAACTATTTTTTATTGTTTTTTTTATAGAGATTTAATTTTTGGCTAATTCAAAGTTTTGCTGCTGTATTTTATAAAAATAAAAGATATCATAATCATATTTCACAGTATTGAACGCAGAATGTGCTCCTGTTAATCAATAAATATCTTCCTTTTTAGAAATTGATCCTGCATGGATGTACAACGTTAGGCTGAAGCAGATGTTGACCCAGAAATCCCAGCCGTCGACCACTGCATACACGAGTTCTGAAGCCCGCACTCTGCCTCAGTTCCTGTCTGCACATGAAAAACAGATCTTTTCTTATGCTGCAGCTGTGCGACGCTCTCCAAACCGCGTCCATGCATCTCCTTGGATTGACTCACGCAGCTCCTCGCCAACTGCCAGCCTGTCGGCCAAACTCTCCTCGCTCCATCTTGGGTCAAAGGGCAGCAGCCCTTCCAGCACTACGTCAGAGAGTGCCTCAGAGAGGGAACGAGAGCGCCCGCTCAGTGCCGGAGCTGTGCACGACCACCACAGAAACAACTACTTTGGCAACACATTAAATGTGGGAAGGGGGCAGGGTAGGGGTAGTAGAGGTGACTATATTCATAATAAAACCAGCAAAACCTGGAGACAGCCAGGGAGGCCACGGTCCAACAGTTACAGTAGTGTCACACCACAGAACCGCCCCTCAATGATACCAGGTATATTGTCTGTGACAGAAAACCCCAGCGAGGAAAAAGAGGGGGCGAAAGCCAGCGATGCAGGGTGGATCAAAGTGGAGCGACAGAAGAGATTACCACGTCAGGACAATAAACAAGTCAGAGGTCGACAGAGGCGAGGGGGCAGGGGAGGGCGCGGCGCTGGTGCAAGAACTTAATGTGGGCCACACAGGAACTGACAGCTCCTTGTATGCTGAACATGTAATGCGCTGAAATGATTTTACATATGAATTATGTCTGACTACATGCTTATAAAAGAACTGCCTGTTGTAATAGAAGCAGGCTGATGCCTCTGATGTATATATGTGTGACTATGAGCTTTTATTTTTTAAGAGATGGGCTGCTGTCAGGTTAATAAAATGAGCCATATGCTCAGCATATATTTATTATTATTATTATTATTATAAAAATGGACAATGCAATCCTTTTTCTTCTTTACTTTATTTTTTCCATGTTTTTTTTTTTTTTACCAATGCTAACTCAAAATTATTTATACAGAGTTAAATTTCTTTACACTCTGTGACCACTGTTATTAAAACTCTAAACTATTTGACAATAAAAGGATTCAGTGACCACATCTTTGAAAATTCCTGATCAGTTTTTTCACTCAAACTCAACCAGCAATGATCTGCAGTTACGCTCATTTTGCAAAACTTTACATACTATTGTAGAAGATATTTACATTCACAAGCCAATGTAAATTACTGTTAATTAGGCTGCAGTTTGCTCCATTCTTCCTCATCTACATCTACAAAGAAATAAATATGCATGAAGTTCGATTTGGGATTTACAGCACTGAGAGTCTATTTTCATTCATTAATGACCTTTGTCCAATACTTTTGCTAGGTGAGGGCAGCAGACGGGTGAAGCAGAATCGAGAAGGCTTTGTGCTTATATGGGACAATTTGGCATTTTTTCATTCTCTGCATTCACAGAAAAATAAACAGTCCTAGAATGGTGTAATTATTTATCTCTATTCCTCAACCCCGTTAGAGGAATTCTTTTCCCCGTGGACATAGAGAGATTGTGACCCCCGGCCGTATAATCAGATATTCCTCTTGGATGCAGTGAACACAGGATGTCTGGAGATATCTGCAGATGATTACAAGAGGTGGATCAGGCATGCAAGAAAAATCTTGCCCAGGTGTGTCACAAGAGGGGATGGACATAAATTATTGTTGAGAAATGGCAAGTAAAAACAAGCCGAATGCAGACAGAAGACAAAGTTTAACACTGTGGCATTTCTGTGTGTGCATTTTGTGCTTGATTCAGTACAGAAATGACAAAACACAAAGCCTATTTAAATATATTACAGCATTTCTGTCACTATAACATTGAAGTAGATCAATTTTTGCAATAAAGAAGCCTCAACCTCAACTTTGCTGTAATAGAATCTTGATTTATGATAAATGTACTCTAAAACAACTGTGATACATATTGTAATGTTACATGTTGTAGGTGGTATTACTTTTCATTATATAAAAAATAACAGTGTGTTACTATTGACAGACAGATATATGTGTTCTGCTACAGCCTGACCTGATTTGTATATTAAGTGTTTTGGTTGAATGCATGTTGGATGTTAAGTTAATTGTTAACACTGAGCTGCATGAGGAAGGAAACTTGAGAACTGCTTAAAAATGAGACGTCCAAACAGAATAATGTGAGTTCGCCATTGTAGAAAACTGTAGATGGCACATGGCAAACAGCATAATTTTTCCATGAAAAAGATCCCATATAGTAGCCCAGCTCCTATATTAAAAAAAACCCCAAA